>CM074182.1:31093469-31464342 GCA_037179385.1 Holothuria scabra | reverse complement strand
TCCTACAAACAGGCAAATTCTGTCGTTACGAATTTTTACTTAAGTAGGTAGCAATTGTATCCCACTGGTGCACCGATCACCTCTGAACACCTACCTTTTTAAGACTTTTTTAAAAGGGAGGGCCCACTATAGACTCCTTCCCCCGCCGGAGGCATAAATTACAACACCGGGACAGGGGAGCGGAGGGTGTTCAAGTGCGGTGAGAGAAATAGTTTTACCATTTATCACGCAAGAGATATTAGGGGTAAAATCTTTAACAAATGAGAGTGGGATCAGTCACAGACAATTCCATCAGTTTAGCGGATCTTTAATTTAACAACGTTAGTTAGTTTAGAGAGTTTTATTTGCCCAGTTTCCAACCTTTTGGTTCAAGCTGACAGCCCTTTTTCCAGTTTCCAATTTAGCCAAGAGTCACAATAGAGAAGCATCACCGTATTTTCAATCCGTTGTATGGATTTCCCCGAAAAGAATCAGAACCATTCCTTATGAGGCCTAATATTGATAGTACATTTTATGTGGTTATTTTCTGATCACTAAATATGTTCCTGATTTTTTTCGTACTGCAAACAAAAGCTAAAAATAAAGACTGCGTATGTTTACATTCCCTTTACGAGCATGAATACGAGTGCAGCTGCATTTTGGAGGGGTCTGATTTTTTCGAAATTTTTCCCTACGCTCCGCGCCAACCAATGGTGACGCTTCGCTCAATCTTTTGGGCAAAATTACATTTTGGGAGTCAAATTTGCTCTGCTCTCTGATCATTTTTCAGTTTGCGAACATATTTTGAAGAGAGCATTTTATTGCAAACAACAAAAGAAGAAAGCGACTCGTTAGATTCTTCGTATATGTCTGGAAAATGCTATTTCTGGCCAACTGAGGGTCTGATTTTCTCGAGGTTGTCTCTACATCCGCGCCAGTAATGGTGGCGCTCATTGGAACAATCTTTATTGCAAGAATAACATTTTGTGGTCCAAAAACCACCGCAAATTAAAAATGCTCCCTTCCACCTATACAGATCGATGTTCCTTTATTTTTAACTCCTAAAAGTATGCACATTCGTAACGACAGAGTTTTACTTCAGAAAGGTAGCGTAAATTTCACTTAAGATTGCATGTAAAGACACAAAGTTTCCGTCGTCCTCATGAACCACCACAGCTCAACTTTTAACACTGTTCCTGTCAAATTGACTGAAAATCTTGCACCATTTTGCATCTAGGCTTCTTGTAAACGCCAAAAAAATTTCAGCTCATAGACCCCTCCCCAGGCCGGCGATCCCACTCAACATACTACATACCCCCCCCCCCTTCAGAGAAATCCTGCGTCTGCGCCAATGCGTTGGTATATACAAATAAATCTGATATTGTTTGACAAAAATAAATAAACTAAGAGTTGTTATTTCTAATTTGCTCTATGTTATGCTTTTAAAAATTAAAAATGCAGAGTATTGCCTAATATTATATAAATGACATGGTAATGCTGTCATACTGTACTTGTAAATTTGCATATTTTTACATGAAATGTTACATGCACATTGACCGGGGAATAGTTTTGGGGAAATATCATCCCTTGCTCCCCCCTGTGGAAAAATATCTAGATACGCCATTGTGTAGTAGGGTGCTTCAATTTTCCTGGCAAAATCCACATGCGCATGAATTTGCTTTGTTGCCAATTCAAGCTCATAAATCAGTTTCCCAGTTGGTAAACTTTTCAAGAAATCTAAGAAATGAACACACACACACACACACACACAAGGAGATCATCCAGTGATATCCAGCAACTTCAGTGCTTTTTCATGAGTTATCATTTCTTTCATTAAATTCCAAATTTCCCACTCCAGTAAAAGCTCTCTTGAGTCTCAAAAAATCATAGGAAAGCCTCAATTTGTTGGCCAAAATTCTTTGTCCAGTACCAAGGTCTATATTTTCAAAAATTTGGCTTAAAAAAGGAAAAAAAATTTTCCATGCGCTTAGCGCGCTACACCCACGGAGAAAAGATACATGTTTGCACTTAAGATTAGGAAATTTGGGTGCTGATATGCCCCCCAGGAAAAATGTCTAGCTATGCCACTGCTGGGTGGGCAGAAAGCGAAGAGGTAAAGGCAAGAAGAGATAATTTGGGGGCAAAAATTTTCGAACGAAACCTGACTCAACCCCACTCGTTCCTGGGGATCCAGAGGTGAAGCTCCACGGAAGCTCAGAGGTTTTAGCATATCACTGAATGGAAAATTAACTCTCTTGAGAAATATTTTTATTTTTTTTTTTGGGGGGGGGGGGTTAACCCTGACCCTAACTTGACCTAGGATTGGGGAAAGTGGGGAAAGGCCGAAATCTTGCCAGGGGAGGAGATTGCACCATCCTTGTCCCCAACGTATCGCCGCCACTCTGGCAGTCTAAGAATTTCACAGTCTTCATCTCCTCCCAGGGCCACCTTCACAATTACTTCCTGGGCATGCCACTGAGGGAGAGATCTCACTTTCCCCATGTCTCGAAAATCAAGCCATTTAAATATCTAACATGATTCGTAACACCACGATTGACCAATCTGTTTTGGGCAGCCGGCGTAGATACAGGGCGCTAGAGCCCCCACTGAATCATCCAGCCCCCGTCCCAACAGCCCCTCCCCTGCCCCAGCACCCCCCCCCACTGGCGACCTGGGTATAAAATATGTATTAATGTCGTAATAAATTGAGGTAGACTGTGAAAAGCTGCATATTTGCGTAATCTCTTGACTTTTTAGCCCAATGCATTCTTAAAAGGTCGCAACCTGTACCACTATTACCACAAGCTCTTGGGCGGAGTAGACATACCCAGTGGCGTACGAGACGATGGCAGGGGCAGACTGCCTTGCAAAATGTAAATTCGGACAGGAATTGGGCAAATATATTGGCAAGAATTTGGAAAAATAGCCCTTCAATTTTGAAAAATTGGCATGGTTTATCAGAAAATGTGGCCAAAGTCTTAAAAAGGTATTCCCGAAAAAAGGAAAGAAACGTCACACAGTCGCAGTAAAAATGCATAAAAAATCACAAGATTCCGAAAATTCGCTACACCTTCAGGTAGCAAAAAAGCTTTTATCCGTGAGTTTTACTTCACAGAGTATCACAACACAATGCCCGAAATGGTCGAATATCCAAGTTCTTTCAAGCATTTGCCCGAAAATAGAAAAGTATCATTGTAAGGGTAATATAGTTACGAAAAAACCAAAGCGAAAAAAAAAAACGCGACATATTTAAAGTAAAATTTTTATGGCAATCATATTATATTTTTATGATGTATCATGTAAACAAGGATTTCAGGGTTTGACCCCATGTGACCCCAAATGACCTTTGACCTCCACAAAAAATTTTTTGGGTTCTTCCTCACATCATAACGCATCAACATATCAAGTTTGAAATGAATCCAAGTTTCCTACCTTGAGATATAGTGTAAACAAGGATTTCAGGGTTTGACCCCATGTGACCCCAAATGACCTTTGACCTCCACGAAAATATATCGGGTTCTTTCTTACATCATAACGCATCAACATATCAAGTTTGAAATCGATCCAAGTTTTCTACCATGAGATTTCGTGTAAACAAGGATTTTGGGATTTCACCCCACGTGACCCCAAATGACCTTTGACCTCCAACAAAATCAATAGGGTTCTTCCTTACATCAAAACGCATCAACACATCACGTTTGAAATTAATCCAAGTTTCCTATCTTGAAATATTGTGTAAACAAGGATTTCGGTTTTTGACCCCCTGTGACCCCAGATGACCTTTGACCTCAACCAAAATTAATAGGGTTCTTCCTCTCAGCATGGGAATCTGTGTACCAAGTTTGAGAACTGTCAGATCTTCCCTTCTCAAGATATCGTGTAAACAAGCAAAGTGTCACATACACACACACACACATACAAACACACACACGCCATTATGAATGCATAGGTTTCTCTTTTCATCGAAACCAAAAAGAAATAATCGAATATGGACCACTTAGTACTTTGTAGGACATTTGCGGTAGGCCTATATGATGAGTGTGTATACCCTGACCGTCAGTTGTTGGAAACTGCAGGCTATCTTCTCTGGCGTACCAACTGTATCTCAATCACTGATCTACGTATACCTGGATGTAATGTAAGGTGATGCCGAAAAAATGAAGCAACAGAGCCGCCATATTGTGTGCGGCAAAAAGCGTCGTGCTGTGCAACAGCACAACTCTCCTCACAGTTGGATAGGCAATGTGACATGATGGCTTGATAATTTGACGTTTTGGTTTGAAATAAGGCCAAATATGTTATGGAATGTGCTCATTTTCAACAGAAATGTCAACTCTGAAAACTGAACAAGTCATATTATACTGAGCGCAAAACTTTTATTTAGTGCAGTTCGTGGTGGATTCAAGTTCAACTTGACTGGGTGGCTAGGGCCACCTCTGAGCCGGTCCTCCCTTACAGTGCAGAGACAACTAAGTGCAAGTTTAATAAAAGGTGTTGTGTGGGAGGGGGGGGGGCAGGGGTATCGAGTGTCACCCTTCAAATTCGAGCCTACGTATACAAAGTGGCCCACACAAAATCGCCCTCTCAGAACAAAGTCTCCCCAGTTCAGTTCATACCGGCCTGTGACTTCAAATATTCCTTTTATCTGTTTATTCTGAATGAAAAAGGAATTAAGCTTCGTTCCATATGTATAGTTGGAGGGTTGAATCATGAAGTCAATAAACCATGCAATGTAATCAACTCTTTATCAGAAATACTTTTGAATATTTCACTGTCCAAGCGAAGAGAGGCCTGCAGTTATTTGATAGTGCAAGTCAAATGCAGATGCTTCATTTTGGTCAATAAAACGTATATGGCACAGTGCGGGCAATGCAGTCACTCAAGTCGTCCCCTATGAAGTCTCCCCTGACAAAGCCACACACTTGGCCAACAAAACCACCCATTACAAAGTTGTCCCTAACAAAATCACCTCCTGACAAAGCCGACAGTCACAAAAGAAAGATGCTAAAAAAACGTGCTATCAAACATAGGTAGTAAACCTATATGGGTCCCTTATGGGTAAGGCCCCCTGTGAACAGGGTTGTAGACTAGGCCCATGGTATTCACCCTGCTTGTTGTAAGAGGCGACTAAATGGGAGTACTTGTACCGCATTTGACCTATATGACACTATAGATATGTGTCGATCTTATCTAAATAACCCTTATGAGTAAGCCCAGTACAGGTGGCGGCATTTACCAAAATTGATAAGGGGCCCATATGGGTAGCGCCCAAATGCAAGAGGGATATTAAAGGATTGAAGTTTACCCCATATTCTCCCACACACTATCTGCCTCAGAACGAATTATAGTTTCACATATGGGTCATTTTGATTACCTTCAAGTTAAGGGGCTGCCCATGGGTCTCTCATCATAATCCCAGGTGCAAAACCATATGGATCCTTAAGGGTTATGAAATGGGTCCCGTAAGGTTCCCTTATGAGAATATTAACGGTAAAACAGTTATTGTTTTTTTTGGGGGGGCGAGTCTTTGGGAGGCATAGAACAGTATAATCTTGTTGGAGGAGACAGACTTAGTTAGTCTCCGGGAAATCTGGGTTCATTGTCGGGCAGAAGATTTTTTTAAGATCAGAGTTTGTTAGGAGGCGAGTGTTAGAGTGCCACCACTGGACTAACATCCAATTATTTTCAATTTATCTCCAACAAAATCCCCAAATTTCACTTTGAGCACCAACTTAATGTTTAGACTTTTAGATTGGCATTCTCTGCGCAAAACTTTAAATTTGATGGGGATTTGGGGTTGCAGAACCCCTTTAGAAATATCCTTTTACCCAACCTCTTGTTGAGGCTCTATGCACAAATAACCATGGTAATAATATCATTGCAATCATTTGCAACTGGTTCAGTTTTCACATTTTTATTACCAATGGACCAATGGCCATTGATATGCCTTAAAGTCTGTGAACTATTCCAACCAAAGTTACAGCTGAAAACATGTATAGTAAGATAGCGGACGTATTAGCACTCAAATTCCATATAATTTCCAATTCCAGATAATGACTCTAGTTTTTTACACTGGTTTTAATGTTTCAATCTTTAACACTGCATTATGTTCATAATGTGATGAGTAACTGGCTAAACTGAGTACCACAAAATTACTAATACACATATTTTTAATCTTTATGCCAAAAATTCATGTTGAGCAAATACCACAAATAGGTACATACACAAACACACATACATAGATTTACACACCAGCATAAATTGCATAATTTCTCTTATCTTTAAACCCCAAAATGCTGAAAATTTACCTTGCTGGATCATGCAATTGAAGCATACCATTATTATTGGCATATTTCCTGTATACAATGAAGATGTATAGATTCAGCTTGAAATATGCATTAGAAGTTGTAAAGAAGAGGTGACCAGAACTCTAAAATCTTGGTGAGGTGTTCTCATAACTGATATACATGGAACAAATCAAACACTGAATAAGATTTAGCCTCTTGAATTTGGTCTAAAACCCTTCCATAATTTCCTTTTGTCTTTTGTATTTTTATTTTTAGAGGGATGGGGGTTCAAGTTGGTGGGAGTTTGCACAGTAAAGCATAATTGAGCTACATGGTTTAAGAGACATATGCACATGGCACTTATTGCAAATGATATTGACAGCTTCTCACCTATAGTTCTGATGAATAGTAGGCCTACATGCATAACCCAATTTTCATTGCAGACTGATACTAAGGAACCCTATTTAACCTTGATTCATTCACACATAAATTCAGAGGCAACTTAAAGACAACACTGACTGCAAGATTACCAACACATATTTTATACCTGAAATCAGTAGGCCTAATAATATGAGAGGGTAACCAGAGCATAACTGATAGGTTAAAGGGGAAATGCAGTCACCCAAAGTTTTCATGACTGGCTCTTGAGTGTCTTGTGACAATATTTTTTTTTCTTCTCAAAAGTGAAATTTACTGGAAGTAACTACTTGTTTTGCCTTGATTCTGCATTATGCAAGTCTTGAAATAAAATGAAAGATACTTCGAAGAGAACTACTATAAGAAGAAAATTGTGAGATTTAGCTGTTGCTTCAAGTTTTGGGCAACTACCATTGCCCTTTAACTATTCTGGTTGCAACCTTACCTTCTTAAGGTAACTTGAATCATTTCGTTACAGACATTGTCAAGTGAAAGGAAAGCTTACTTTGAAATGTTCTAACATGTTATCTTGAAGCAATGATGCAAACCATGCCTATTGCCTTAATGCAGTTGCTGCAATCACAGAAAACACTTTTTCTCTGATCTAGCAGCATGCATAAAATATTTCCAACAGATGCAATTTTCCTGCTCCCTTTCACACTATTTTTTTTTATTTAGTACCACCCTCCCTACTGTTATCTCTATGACCTCACTGGAATACTGCACATTAGTAAAGAACCATCACTTCTTAAAGTTGAGGTGTATTTCTCTGCTGGTATCCTGTTTAGGACCTTTACTCCACTGTATATGAAACTTCTCCATTATGGATAATGGCTCAACAAATATAGGCTGCCAAAGTTTTAATGTTCAGACCAGACAAGATAACCTGACACTTTATGCTTGGTTTAGCAGAGTTAAGCCAAGTCAACTGTGGTCTTCAACCAGAGAAATACCATAGGGATGTAATGAGATTTTAATAATAATGGTAATAATAAATTAGGCTTATATAGCACCAATCAGTTCCAAGCAGGCACTGCTATAGGCGCTTTACAAAGAAGACTGAAAGACATTAAGTATAAACAGTATTGAACAAATGAGTCTTAAGTAAACTCTTAAAAACAGAATGTTTTGAGCAAGTTTGTAACTCATTTGGAAACTTATTCCATAGAGATGATGCACAAAGCAGTGTGGGAACTGGGAGTTCAAACAATGAGTTGCCATAGAGAAGTTTCTTTTCACTGGTTTTTGCCTACAGGTCAGTCAAGATATTCCAAGGGAAGTAGAAGTTGCAACCTCTTACTCACCAAATTTTTTCTTCTCCACAATGAAGCAATGTTTACACTAAGATGCCTGATTGCAGGATTCCCACTTTTAATTCACAAGTCCCGCAAAGAAAATATTTGCCTTCATGAAATTACTACACTGTTCCCTGTCTACCATCTGAAAATTGTCCCAAAAAACTTGGGGAAGGGGGGAAATTCCTGCACAAACAAAATTTTTAGCCGTAATGCAAACACTGCAACAAAGTTTGGCTTTTAAGGTAGGGTAATACACAGAAACAAAGTGACAATGCTACAACTACTGTAGTGACTGGCTGAAGTGACAACATAATACTTTTAATGTATTCAGACAAAAAACACTCACTGATTACTGATTAGCACATTTGATTTTAATGCAGTGAAAAGTCATATTAGAAGAGGTTACCTTGTAGCCACTGCAGATAAAGCAACAACCAGCCTAACTCCATTATTACAGAGTGTCATTTTCAATACATCTAAAAATTTAGACAATTTGTTGCTTTGACTTTGACTTTTAATGTGAATCAACTTTCTGTTCATGTTTCAACTTATTATTGCACTTAATCTTATGTTATTACGACTTTTTGTAAATATATTACATACAGTATTTTTACTGGAATATAAATTCAAATCACATTCAACACAAATCTGTAATGTTATAGAGAGTACACATAATAATTTCCAAAATTCTGCACGAGAGAAGGCTTGATCAAAAATGAGGCATTCTTCACTGAAGTTCTGTCTTTCAAATAATTATACTTAACAGCTGTTCTACCAGAGATTCTTTGGAAATGGTTCACAGTTCTGTCTTTATTAAGCTGGCTCCACCATCAAGCACTATACAGAATGACTCTTGACTGTTAAAAGTTGATGCTTCATTGATGATACTTCAAGAAAATGAAGTAAAAAATTCAATTGAAGCCATCAAAATAGGGGTTAACGGTTTAACAACTGTAATTTACACGTAAACTTGTTTTGAAACATCATAACATTTCATTTATTGTCACATTTTCTGCTCTTAGACACTTGTATAGGGTTAATTTGCACTGAACACTTAGAAAGGACCTATACAGTAGTTGAGCCTAAGGTTGGCAGTCCCTAAAATTCTGGTACTGTAATAACACTGTTAATGGCTAAGACTGGCAATGATGATCATCAGCTTGCTTCTGTAACTCATGAAGCCTTGAACCAGTGCCTTTTCTTTTATCCTATTTGATGTTCCTGTTCATAGCTTTCATGGTGCACAGGTTCTTTTCCAACCTTTCTGCATGGTGATAGGTTCAAAGATGGATGGCCCACAGTACAATCAGAACAGAAAGGGTCACCACTCTTTTTCCTATGGAAATAAAAATAGAAAATAATTCAGCACATGAAATGTAGTTGTTCATAGATGATAGGTCTCTTTTTCTTTTTTTTTTGCTGTTAAAATGTTGCTTTGCATGGGAGGTAGTGGATGTGAAAGGCAAAACACTCTCCAGCCAATCATGGAACTGTCAAAAATTTCTATGCAATGACCTGATACTGTTTCTTTCATTTAAACATATGTGCACCATGTCATTAAAGTAGCATAGCTACAGTGCAGCTGTCAGGGGCATTCTGCAGTTTTTCTATGTTGCAGACAGGACATTTTGCACTTGCACCATTAGTGTGTGTCGCGGACGTCGTGGAAGGGACAGAAAATGGACATGGAAATTTGAGTGTTTCAGTGAAAGAGAAATCACTCTGAATTTTGGGAGGCTTCAGTGGGTTTTGTATGCAAGTTTGATGGAGGGTCCTCTTTCCAATTGAAAAGGAGTCGTGGCAAATTAGAAGGGACTACTCCTTAGACTGGAAAATCGAAGATTAAGAAAAAAGTTGGTGTCACAGATGGAACAATCCCAAATGTTGCAGAAGGAACAGCACTAACATACCAATTTTCTGCATATCTCCTTGACTGAAAGAACATCAGCAATGACCAAGCCATGTGGACTTAACAGGTCTACGTGTAAGTCTCCTGTGTAAAAAATTCATACATTTATATTTTCAACCCCACTTATATTTTCAACCCCCACCCTCCTCCCCACCTGCTACTTTCTGCAACTGCTAAGGACTTGTACTCCATTACCATGTCTCCATGACTAAATTAAACCATGAAATGAGGGCTGGTATCATAGGGTGTACTGCAGGGCTTCACTTTCAAGAGAATATTTTCAAGACAAAACCCTACATCCCATGCTTGGGGCGATTACATCTCAATAATCATAATCGATTATGATTGCAATTACTTCATATTTTACGACTGCGATTATTATGATTACAATTACAGCTTAAATTCAAAGCAATTGATTACAATTGCAATTTATTGCAATGTAATCATGATTGCAATCGTGATTACATTTTGTTTCCACATAAACAATGTTACTGCTTGCTGAGGATGTTGGTGGGATGTTGAAGTGCTTGAACACAGTACTCTTTGACTTTGTAGCCATCTTCCTTTAAGATAGTTGCAATGACAGCTGACCATTCCAACAAACAGTGGAAATAAACATAAGCTTCCTTTAAAAATACAACCAATGTTTACTCAGACACATAACACCTGTAAATTTTTAACCCCACTTACAACTATCATTGCAGTGACTTGAACATTTTCCTTTCAAAAATTTCTTCTATCATCTCTTAAAGAACATTAACTTTCTCAGCCAGGCCTTACATTTGGAGATTGACACTTCAGGTAGCCAGGGAATGAGAACAATAGTACACTTTCAATAGCTGCTACTGTACTACTGAGTCTCCTGGTCCATTGTCCATGGAAGTTTTTATCAATGGAGCTACAGTATTAATTAAATTTAGTAACTTTTAGATGTACCATTTTGTCAGGTTGATGGTTAGTTTGGTTACTGCTTCATGGAGTGTTTAATATCAAATCAACCAGTTGTGTAACAAGGATATGTTCAGGTTGAGTGGGGGAGCTGAATAAACAAATTGTGCAACTAAAAACAAATCCCTGCAGAGTACCAAAACAGAACCAAGTCCTCCCAAAGTAGAGATTATTGAACCCATGTACTTCTCACTCCTTTTAAGCTGGAACACCCAAGAAAGAGGGACAAATAAATTTTATCATTCCAACAGAAGAGCCAAGCACTGAAAAAATTGTTTGGTAAATTTACTTCTTTGTTCAATTCAACTTCAGTGTAATCAGAAATGAAACCATGATTGCAATTACTTTGCCATTGTAATCGATTATGATTGCAATTGCTGTACTTTGCGATTTTCGCAAAAGAAATCGATTGGGATTACAACTACATCAAAATGTGTAATTGATTGCAATCGATTACGATTACCCCAAGCCTGCTACATCCTGCCTTCTATGTAGCCACTTCTTTCAACACCAGTGACCTATTAACCTTATACAGCAATTTTGGAGATCTACTATAGGCCTACTACCGGCAAATGGTCATGTACAGCGTAAGCCTATTGACCTGATACATAAATGCATACCACTGCATGGCCTACAGTATGACAGGCTTTCAACTGGTGGGGTGCACCCCACTGAAAGCCTGTGGCATGATTTAGGGTCACATGGACACATAGAGTTTGTTGTGTGCATGACAAATGACCAAAAATTCAAAGTGGAATATTGATAGTTTAGGTGTATATATTCAAGGAAGGGGGGAACACTCCAATTATTCATTCATACAGTCTGTACTCCTACCAATTTTGTGTACTTACAGTACAGTACACTGCACCTGTATTACAGTAGTATTGTGATGGTTTCTGTGGGGAAGCTCCTGCACCGAAAGCCTCATGATTGTAAGCTTCACTACAGATGGTATATGTACATGTGAGAGCTGGGTTGTCACTGCAATGGGCCGTGCCGGACAGTGCCAACCAGCTCAAAAAATCTGCGCCTGATACTCGCCATTAATATCAGCATCACCACTTTGCACAAATTTTTTACCTCAACTGAATATAATTTTTAGATCACTTTAGAACTGAGTTCCTTGTTTTTGTAAGCACTCTGAAATCTGTAATAATTTGTCAAAGGGGAGAGGACACTCCCTACCCCCCTGGACAGTGATCACACTTGATCCCGCTCTCAAAATGGTCTAGTGACAACCCTGTGTACAAGAATTCAAACGTTAGAATGCAACACATTACAGTTTACTGTGAACACTGTGGAAAACAATTGGTCAACTTCAGGCACACACACACACACTTAAAGTGTACCTCAAGTCAAAATATTCAAAAATATTAAAGACCCTGCAAAATAGTTTCAAACAGTCCAACTCCCATCATCATACTGTAGGACATTCCTGAGCTGAGATTATCAAATGCTGGAAGTTTATTCACTCAAATTAAAATGGTATACTGCACAATAATTTGTGAATGTGATGTCATTCTTGTACTACTCAAATTACAATCTTTGTATTTCTTTGTTTTTCCAAACCTTACTGCCCCTGGTACCAAGGTGTGATAGCACTCTTACTCTTGGTGATGAAATTAATTAAACCCCTCCTTGTGCAACATGCTACAGTATGCAAGCAAACAGGAAGTTTTCAAGGTCATAAAAACATTTTTAATTTTAAAGGGAAACAAAGCATGTTATGTGAGTTTTACAACAAGAAAGTCACAAACTATTGTGCAATCCACCAATTTTTTTTAAGTGAATAAACTTCAACATTTTTAATTTTATACCTCAGCTCAGGAATGTCGAAGATGGGAGTTGGACTGTTAGAATTCATTTTTCATGCTCTTAAATAAATATTTTTGAATTTTTTGACTTGAGACCTCTCCAAGTCAATGTGCCCCACGCACATCCCATAATGTGGTGCAATGCACCATAGGCAGGTTACTCCACATACTGTACCATACCACTGGGACCTTGAGGAGGGTTGTCCCCCCCTCCCCCCCCCCCCCCAATCACAAAAAAAAAATATAGCAAACAAAAATGTTCTCCACTGAAAGATAAAAAATGATTTAGCACCTACAATAGGCTGCGTCTTAGAGAAGGACAAACTTCCGCCAGGCTGGCAAAACTCCTACATTACTGTATAGTATGCCTCCTCTACCAAACTGGTAAATAATAGTCTAGCTGTGGGCTTGCACTCAAGTAGGATGGTAACACATCCAGTACTTTGGTTCAATACAATGGCACTTCACTGTGAGACTTGTCCTACAAGATTGGAGTTAAGATGGTTAACCTAGTGACTAAGAACATCAGACATTATTACATGATTTTAGTCATTAGGGCCATGACTCCTTTCTTATTTTTATCTCTTTGATTTGAAAATATTGTTCTTAATCAGGTAGGTCCAGGTTAATAGGGCCAAATACTGTAGATTTACAGTGGTGACTCTATGAGGCTTTCATAGTAAGCTGCCAAGTCTCACCCTGATATTGCAAATACAGTATATAGTGCAAGTATAGAGTGGATGAAAGCAGGCCTTGAATTTTGAGGGGTGTGAGTGTGATAGCACACCATCACTCACCTCAAATCACTGCGAGGAGTGTGTTTTTTGCACACCTACTGTAAATGAAGATACAGAGCTCATAAACATCTTTTTAAATTTAATGAAACAGCACACCTGCCACACTCCTTAATTTTCTGGGAGGGATTGATTTGTAGCACACCTGAAAAAATCTAAAACTCAAGGCTTGTGAAAGTACTGCAATGTGTACACTTTCAATGGAAAATGTCCTGTCTGGGACAAAATGTCCTGTCTGCCACAATTACAGTACTCCAGTCTAAAATATACAGTGGAGGGAAGGAAGACTGGAGGGTGATTGTATTGCAGTAATTATGAGAATCCTCAAAGTCAAAATCCAACAGCTCCTAGGCTTACAATTTAGTCTCGAAAATACTGTACATAGATCACAAGACTGTTCTACTGTAATTTGTCCACACCCCCCCAAACCACTTTTCTGAGACTTGCTATCGAAATGAATGGGGACTGCATGCACTGAAGCAAATGTTTTACTAGACTTCACTATGATACCCGTATGGTGTTCCATGGTAAACCAACATTTCGGACCCTAAACTTAACTTCTGGAAGTTGCAAAGAGATGTTTTAGCCAATTTTTTGACCTTTCAAGAGACATCAAGTGAATTAAGAGTTGCACTGGGACTAAAATTTTCAATCTGGCCAGAACCAGAACTTGCCCGAACTTTTCCTAAGTTCCAGCCAGAACTGGGATTTTGAATGCCTGTACAGTTAGTAAGATTACATCACTTACTAAGAAAAAATAGCCTTCATTACTAATGCTACACAATATGAAGCTGACTTACAGTAGGCTGCAGGTTGCTCATTTAAAAGTTGGTAAGAATGTACTTTTGATATGAAATGAAGGAAATAACCATATTGTACGTACAGTGCAATATTAGAATTTTTGCTCAGTCCTTGGATAGCACTGTTCTAATCAAGCATGGATGCCATCTTTACTCTCTGATAAATCGACTAAAGTTTGGCATGTTTGGCTTCTTTCCCATGTTAATATTTTTTAAGGAACTCTCAGGACTTTACAGCACCTCAGAACTTATGGCATTTATGGGAGTTCTTGACAGTTTGGATTCCCTGCATATTAATACTGGAAAGAAATAAAGCCAAAACTTGAAGTGCAAGTGCAACTGACAGCAATTTCAAACATGAAAGGCCTATCCTCTCACCCCAGACAGTTCTTATTCTCCTAACCTAATACTGAAGCCTTCCCATGACTGTAAAATTCATCATCATTTAGACACAATTTCAATTTATTGCTTCATAGTGAGTATACAAGACCCCAATGTGTAGCACTCTCAGTACAGTACATATATATGAGCTACAGTATACAGTGCTCTGCAATTTTTGAACTACTGTAGCTGTCAAAGCCAGAACTGTGCCAATCAAGAAATTACAAACATTGTCGTTTAGGTGATAGTTGCTTACTTTTAATTATTACAGTATGTAGGTCTTTGGCCTATTTCTCAGAGTTACAGTGAAAAAGTGTCAGAAAAAAAGCCTCAGAACAGGGAATAATTTATCCAATATCGCACTGCATTGCTACACAAACAGGCCAAAGTTGCTACACAAATGAAAAATTGTGTAGCAATTTTGTGTGTGCATAACCCTTGCGTTTTCACAAACAATGTGTGAAAGACCTCAAAAATCTTCAAAACTGCTATGCAAAATTTGAATGCTAAATTATTTCCTGCAGAATAAGTAGGCCTAATATTTGGTCTTCACTATATTTTGTTAATATCTTTGGGGGTACTAAAAATGCCCCCAACTGGTGCCCCAACAGTTTATACGGCTAAAAGTTCTAAGCTACACAGAAAACAAAGACCCTACACAAAATATTTTAGCCACAGTCGCCACTAGACCAGACTGTATAATACTACATACTGTAGCCTTAGATAATCTGTACAGTACTGTACATAGTATATACACAGCTGTATGCTATTCAAGGAGGAATTTTTAAAAAAAAACATTTAAAAAATTAACCCTCAGGACTTTTTAATATGATAAAGAGGACCAATATGTCTTTCCCCAAAAAAATTTTCAGAATTTTTGAACTTGACCCACATTGACCTTTTTGACCCCATTTTGTGAGAGGACACAACTTTGCAAGGTGTTAAATAAAAAACAAAAGTACCTACAACTCTTAAACTTTGTGTTTTGTAAGAAAGCCCTTTGTAACCCCAAAACAACCAAAAATACTCTCCATGTATTTGTCAGTGATATTTCTGCGGCCCCCAAAATGCTCTGTGTGCTGCAATTCAGTAAAAAATGGCATTTTTAAGGCATCATCTCTTCAAATTGAAACATAAGAAATCCCTGAAAGTTTCATTCTGTATTCTCTGTGTACCAGACAACTATCTCAAGATAGGGTCTGCGTATTATACTGTACTTACTGTACAGAGAAATTGATCCCTAAAGTTGGCCAACCATGTGACGAAAATAGTCAAAAACGCAAATTTGGACCACTTTAGGAAGCCGTAACTCCACAAAATAACATTTGAAAAGCTTCATATTACACAAACCTGTTCTATTGAATAGTTTTATTATTTTTACAGGCCTCGAATTTAACGGCGGCCATGGCGGCCATTGCCGTCGTACATTTCCTTTTTGCCCTCATGCCCTGGTAAAATGAGTAAAATTCATGGCCAAAGTTGCCGTCGTGCCCTCTGCCAATGGCTGCCGTGCCCTCAGACCTTATTGTGAAGTTCTAACTTATCACTAAAATGCAAGTAGTACATGTTTGGTGAACATACATAGAAACTCAAAACTCCTAAAACTTGGCGCTTCCTACAAAAAAAATGCGTACATTCTAATACAGTACCATGCAATACAGCAGTATAAAAGCTGAAGCTATGTAGCCTGCTCCGCAGTTGCATACCAAAAATACAATGGCAAGTCTATGTAAAAAGCAATGGGCCAATCACAACTCGCGATATGGTCGATGGAAGTTTAGTGTGTAAAAATCCCCGCATTGAGATCAAGTTACATCAATCATGTGCATACTGTACTGCACTGCGGTGGAAGACTTTCGTTTCCTTTGCTGCGTGTGCAGATAGTGACTGTGGTTTTCTGTTAACATACATTTCATTCCGAGCCCAGTTGCAGGAAATAATTTAGCATTCAGATTTTGTGTAGTAGTTTTGAAGATTTTTGAGGTCTTTCACACATTGTTTATGAAATGCAAGGGTTATGCACACAAAAAGTTGCCGCACAATTTTTCATTTGCGTAGCAGCTTGGCCTGTTTGTGCAACAAATTGCGATGCGATACTGGATAAATTATTCCCTGCCGTTGGGTTTGTTTGTTTCTGAGGGTCTATTTATATGTTCTAAAAAAGCTCACAGGCTACACACACTGCTGTTTTACATTTTTTCGGTAAGCAATGCAATTCGTTCCGTTTTGTATGATGCAAATTATCAGTCTGTAACTGAACTTTGAGTCTTTTGAAATGTGCTTATGACCTGTGCACCTCCAATTTGAAATTGATATTAATGTACATTGGGACAAGAGAATTTGCGGGGGCTTATAGCCAAGCCAGGCTTTGAGCCTAACTAAGGTTGTACGGTGTAAGTTCTACAATTGTGCACCATCTGAGAGGCAATCGGTGCATCTAAGACGCAAGAACTTGGGTTAGAAAATCTCTTGAGTTGATGTTTGCTAAAGTTGTTATGTTTAGAAATTGCCGTTGTGCCCTTATTGAAATTTGAAAATGGTCGTAACACCCTAACCTATTGCCTTGATGCCCTCAAAAATAGAAAGTAAACGAAGGCCAAATGGCCGTGCCCCTTGAGATCTGAAATTCGAGGCCTGTTTTTATGTCATTACAGGCTGGTGGGTTATGTAATTTGCTGAGAAATTGGTCCTCAAAATTGACAAAAATGCCAAAATGTCATTTGGCCACTGATTTGCGAAATTTCAACAAATTTTAAATCCGTCAAAATTTGAGAAATTTCGCTAAAATTTTCAGAATATGCTTTTTTCATCACTGTCTACACATACAAATATTTTGGGAATTTTTTGAGTCTCTCGAGCAACAGCCTCTGGTGATTCGACATGGAATGACCCAGCAGCATAAGCTTACTATTGTAAGCTAATAAACCATTGAACCATTTATGGATGAGTTATGTTGAAAATGGTTTTGAAATTGTCGCATACAGGACATTTCAATTTTTACTTATTAATTAGTACTAAATAACAGTACTACATAAACATAAAAGTTGATTGACTAGGCCTACAGTATGTTCCCTATAACAGCTTAAGATGTTCTAACTACTTGTACATCATTTCTGTGCTGTCCCACTGCGTAGTACTAGGAAATGTAGTGACTCGTCCATGGCACTATTCCCATGTTCCTTTACTTTGTTCATTAATTACTGTAACTTACATAGGAGTCATTTCTTTGAAAAATTTTTTACAGCTTTAAACTTTGACTTGCTGACTTAAAGACATATTTTCATCATCCCAAACAGTTCCAATTCTCCCAACCTACTTACTTCTAGCCCCTCCCACATTTATCTAAAACTCATCTTTATCCAGATACAATCCTAGTTTATTGCTTCATGGCTTGTCCCAGTGGCCATACAAGTCCATAATATGTTATCAAGACACTCTCAGTGCCCATGCTGTGTAATTTAGCTATGATGCATTGTTTGAATGTGATGCCAATCAAAGAGCTGTACCAATTGAGAGTTTTGATATGTATACTGAAACTGCAGTTTGGGGTGACGAATGACTGCCTTTAAATAATAAACTGACCAATGGTTGATTCTTTGAATATGAATTTTTCAAATTTTTGTCCAATTTACTGTGGAATGCCCCTTCATCAACTTACAGCAATAAGCAATTAGCATAATTGACCAAACAGTGGTGGATTCTTTGCAATTTTCAAATTCTTCTCCAATTTACTGTGGAATGCCCCTTCATTAACTTCATAAGCATTAGAACCGAAGTACTACTGTACCTTCTGCCATTTAATTGTAGGATCTTATTTTATTTTACTATTAATCTCAGTGTTTTAAATTCCATCTCACACACTTTAAAATGCTAATACTTGTCTGGTTGGTTTCTTATGCCTTTGCCCTCTCTCTTATTTTCTGATTTAGTTTTGCTTGTTTGTGTATATTTTGATCTTTTCTTATTGTCTTTTTGTTGGTTTTGTTTCATGCAAACTTTCAGTTACCCTTTGTAGGGTGTAATAAAGTTGTTATCTTCTTATTTCATCTTTGTCTAAACTACACATTTGTGTTAACTCATCAGGAATTGAGTTTTACATTTTCCAGGTATGCTATGAATCAAACTCCTCAGGAAATCAAGGAGTTTGATAGGTGTGCTATTTTATTAAACTTAAATTGATTTATATGAGCTCCTGTTCTACATCTAGGTGTGCAAAAAATTGGTTACCATTAGTTTCCGCCCTCGAACTTTCTGCCCCTCAAAAAAGGTGTTTCCGCCCCTTTTATTTTAAGCAAAAAACATCTTTTTGGGTCACAGAGAAATGGAATGGAAAGTAATATCAGTGGTGCTTTTGTCAAATGAGGATTCCACCAACTTTTCCTTAAAGTTTCAAACTTCATCGATGTCTGTTACTATTCAATGCGACACCCGTTACTGCCATGTTGACGTCTTTCGAAGCAACATTCTCACTGAAAACTTTAGTATACTAATACTTACTTACGTACAGGTATACGGTATTCAGTGCTGTGAAAAACTGTTCACACATTCAGCATAAGCTTACCTATAGACACCCTGACTACTGATACGTAAAAAAATAGAAGTCTGTGACGATACTTGATGTTTATAAAAAGATCATACAATTCCTTCTTTTCGACGAGAATGCTGAAAAAGTTTTAGGCCTATCAACATTAACAAATTCATTGTAGTTTTTTACTTGAATTTCGAAATTTAAAATTAAAAGTTATTACTAACACATGTGAGTTCAAACATTACTTTCTGCCCCATGGTTTTTAGGGGCGGAAAGTAATGGGCGAAAACTACCAAGGGCAGAAACTAACTGACCCCCCAAAAAGCACTTGCCTCAAATCGCTGTGAGCAGTGTGAATTTTTGCACACCTTTATTAAGAATGAGTAAATTTATAAAACTGCCCACCTACTGATCACTTAATTTTCTAATGAGTGTGACTTGAAGCACATCTTGAAATTCTAAACCCAATTAAGGCCTGTAGCCTACTAGGCTATGCATGAGTAAATTCTAAGCTAATCCTAGGCTACTAGTTACTAGGCCTACTTAGGCCCCGGAGTCTACAATACACTCAATTTTATAAGCTCTATGCTACGGTAGAATGCAATCCCAGATTTGCTTATCATGCTGGGGCCTACAGTAAGACTAACGTTATGTATTGCCAACTGGTACTGTAATTAAACAGAGCCAGTGTTGCAGTGCTGCCTTAGTATGTAGGCTAGGCTAGGTTCGTTCAAAGGATTTAGGAGTCTACTAATGTAATACTTACATAGGCCTACAACCTTGATGGTTGATTTCATGCCCAAATAAAAAATTTCGCGATACTGCTGGTTGCTTTACAGTACGTTATGCCCACAGGTCGTCCTAGCGTTACATAGTATATATAGTATATATATATAAAAAGGAAAAGGTAAGTCACATCACCTAACACCAACACAGTGCTTCGCACAAAACTCTTCATGATTTCTCACCTCATACTACACTTACCCCTTCAAATCTCTCGAGAACCTTCCCATCATCTTCTTCTGAAGAAACACAACAAACTTTAAGTTGCCTTACACAAAAAACCTCACATCAAATGCAAAAAATCTTCTCCTCCAATTCAATGCTAACGACGGACTAGATCACTCTTCTTTAATTCATGACGTCACATTACGTAATGGGAATTGCCCTGTATGAATCCGGTTCTCCCATTGGATAGTTCGAACTGCTTTCAAATCTGTCAATGACCAGACTGTAAATTTTTTCTGCACGGGGAACCTGAACAAGAAATGGAAAACGTGCGGCTCAGAAAACCCAGCATACAAAGACATGTGTGCCCTGCCACAAGTACATGCAACACGTACAGGTATGTACTGTACCGTAGAATTCCCCTAGCTGTCCTACGAAAAAAAAACTTAAATGCGGCATACGTGCGGTCTTTACGTACAGCATGCGTTCTCAGCATTTACATACACTGGCTCAACGATGGGAGAACCGGATTCGTACAGGGCAATTCCCATTACGTAATGTGACGTCATGAATTGGCGAAGAGTGATCTAGTCCATCGTTAGCATTGAATTGGAGGAGAAGATTTTTTGCATTTGATGTGAGGTTTTTTGTTTAAGACAACTTAAAGTTTGTTGTGTTTCTTCAGAAGAAGATGATGGGAAGGTTTTCAAGAGATTTGAAGGGGTAAATGTAGTATGATGAGGTGAGAAATCATGAAGAGTTTTGTGCGAAGCACTGTGTTGGTGTTAGGCGATGTGACTTACCTTTTCCTTTTTATATATATATTATATATACTATATAACGCTAGGACGACCTGTGGTTATGCCTAACGTTAGGCCTCGGCTAGGCTAGTTTCGAACTTACGAAGTTAAAAGTTAGGCCTAACGTTAGGCCTAGGGCCTAGGCCTACGTTAACGTTAAACTTAAAGGCTACAATTGGATCATAAGATTTACCCAGGGAAAGGCTTCCTTCCTGTTCTGAGAACCTGTCTGTTCATCGACTGCATGTAAAGAAAGATTCAAGATCACCATCGTGACATTCGAGACCACCATCGTAATCGTTCTCGCTTGCAAATGTTGAATTTGACGATGATTTGACAATGATTTATGAAATAGAATAAGCAAGTTCACGATGTACGCATCCGGCCTTCGTGCAGTTGTCACACTCACATATACTTAGTGTAGTGGGCGTGGCTAAATAAGATGACGTCATATAAAAACACAATCCAAAACTAAAACAAAATGCATATGTACAAGTTAAATTGAATATGCAATATAACAGCTGTCTACCAATCAGACGAAACTTTGTTAAACAGTGCGCATCAACCGAACTTACTTTGCATGGATTTAGCAATCCAGTAACCAATTTAAACCAAAACACTGTCACATTAATGAACAGAGATGCCCATAAATGAATTAGGAATGGGATAGTGGTTTATATGCTGAGTCTAGACTGGATTGAGTGCACTCTCCCTTTCAATCTGCATGAAATATATATGCTTTCAGGGAGGGGGGAGGGTTACTTAGCCTACACGTCAAACTGCCAAAATTATTCTCATTCCATTGTTTAGTTAAATATTTTAAGTTACATCTTAAAGTGTACTTTTCAAAATATTTGCCTCAATATGCAGTACTATGTGTGCAATTAAATGTAATTCCTTGTTTTTCACAGGACACATTCCTAATATGGATTTGCAGGAAGTTATCCAAACTTGTGGCAGGGCTTGTAATTGAGTCAAGGTAAGTCTTTGGATTATCTTCCATGCAAATTCTGTTTACGGTACTAGTAAATTTAGATTATGAATAATTGGGGCAGAATCTAATGTGGGTCAAGAAGATTGGTCAGTGGAAAAAAAGGAAACAAACATACATTCACAGGGAAATTAATACTGTTTGTAGAAAGTGAAAGATAAATCTGTGCAGAAAAGAACTGAAAAAATCACTATTCCATATTATATTTCACCATTAGTTCCTCTTAAGTCCATATCTTCCATGATGTTTCAAAACAAAAATTGTATTGAAGTTTAACAAGTAACTTATTTTGCATGGATTAAGTAATCCAGGAACCATTTTTAACCAAAACACTGTCACATGTATGAACAGAGATGCCTATAAATGAATTGGGACAGTGGTTTATATGCTGAGTCTAGACTGGATTGAGTGCACTCTCCCTTTTGATCTGCATGAAATATATATGCATTCGTGGGGGGTTGGGGGGTTGGCCTACATGTCAAACTGCCAAAATTATTCTCATTCCATTGTTTAGTTAAATATTTTAAGTTACATCAATCGGTCTTAGAGTGTGCTTTTCAAAATATTTGCCTCAATATTCAGTACTACGTGTGCAATTAAATGTAAATCCTTGTTTTTCACAGGACACATTCCTAATATGGATTTGCATGAAGTTTACCTCAAACTTGTGGCAGGGCTTATCAAATCACCTGGATGTATTTGAGTCAGGGTAAGTCTTTATGGATATTAGCACAAAATCAAATGTAGGTCAAGAAGACTGCTTAGTGTGCAAAAAGGAAACATGCATACTGCCACAGGCAAATTCGGTACTGTTCATACAAAGTATAGGCAAGTCTGTACAGAAAAGAACTGGATAAATCACTTTTCCAAATTCATCCTGAATCCCTGTCAATACAGATGCCATCTTGAGGGACTGAACAAAGAACTGTATGTGTGTGTGTGTTGGGGGGGGGGGGGGGCGGGATATCGTTAAGTCTTTGGGGTCTGCCTTGCTTTGTGCAACTATGGTGTAGTGGATGGCAATTTCCTTTCCTAGTTTGCTGGCATATTCTGATTGTCAAAGAACATGAAGAAGCTCCAGTGACACTGGCGAGAATAAAATCTGTTGCATAATGTTGCCAATAGGAATACGGTTAGTGGTCACCCCAACATGTATCGAAGGATCCGCTCGATCCAGCAAATAGTATTTTACATCCATATCTTCAATGATGTTTCAAAACATAAATTCTGTATGTTGAAGCATTACCAGTAACTTAATTTGCATGGATATAACCATTCAACAACCAAAACATTGTCACGTTCATAAATAGAAAGAGCCATACTTGAATTAGGATAGCCGTTTATATGCTCGTCCAGACTGATGTGACTGCATTTTTACTTCAAATCCGCATAGATATGCAGTCGGGGGGGGGGGGGGTGCTCATTTAGCCTACGTGCCAGACTGTCAAACGGAATCTCATCGCATCATATGGTTTAATATGTTACTAAAGTTACATCAATGTTTGTCAAAAGTGTGCTTTCCAAGAAATTTGCCCCAATGTTTTGTGCTGCATGTGCAATAAAATGGAATTCCTTGCTTTCCACAGGACACCTGAAAGTTTACCTCAACTCATCGCAGTGCTTATCAAATCACCTGGATGTAATTGAGTCAAGGTAAGTCTTTGGTTTTTCTTCTTACCAAATTCTGGGTACTGTACTAGTAAATTTAAAGTATGAATAATTAGGGCAGAATCTAATGTGGGTCAAGAAGATTGTTCATTGTGCAAAAATGAATGGGGCATAAATTCACAGGCAAATTAGAACTGTTTGTACAAAGTGAAAGGTAAGTCTGTGCAGAAAAGAACTGAATAAATCACTATTCCAAATTTATCCTGAATCCTTGTCAATACAGATGCCATTTTGACAGGTACAGATACATTCAAAGGCAATTTAAATGTACAATAGACTCAAGAAAAAGTGAGATATTGATAAGTTACCGATTCTGTAATTCCAAATAATCAAGGAAAATAGCTAGATAAAATATTAGGCACTCAATAGTCGACATCACTGGCTGTTATCCCACAAAACATGGGAAGTTTGTATTAAAAGAGTGTATCATCAAAGTGTTTCAAAGTGTTTATCTTGCATGACCATTTGAAGAAGAGAACCCAGTCATTTATTAAGATGCCTGGTGACCAAAATATAAGAATCAAGATAAGAGATGTTATGGTGACCATGCCCAATCCTTAGCTGTTTTATGCTTACAGTATACTCATGAAAGCACCGGCAGTGCATTTGTACGGTAGCACAGTTGGTGCAAACATTATACAATACATATCCCATGAAGGGTGCTGATACAAGCCTTTGAAATGGTACCTCCACCACCCCCCCCCCCCTCCAAAACCGGATGCGTGGTCTAGTGGTTAGAACATCCGCCTTGCAGATGGAAGGTCCGGGGTTCGACTCCAGTCCTGGTCACACCAAAGACTTAAAAAATGGAACCTCCTGCAGTTGTGCTTGGTGCTCAGCATAAGCTATGGAGTAGGGAAAACAAGCCAGTGAGCCACAGCTAGAAAACAGGCTGTGGCAGGCTCGACTTGAACCAACAGGTTGGAAACTGGGCAGCTAAACTCCATCTAACCTAACCTACCCCCCCTCTAAGAAAAAAAAAAATGAAGCAAAAAAAAAAAAATATATGATCATATGGTGCTCAAACATTTCTAGTGCACAATCTAGAGTTGCTAGCTGTTAATCATGTGTACAGTGAAGCAAGTTTTTGTAGTACAATTGGTGCTAGCTTTGGAGAGGTTTAATGGAATTGCTCTGATCAAAAATTACATTCATCATAGTAAATGTGGACCAGCGCATGCGTTTAAGACGGTTACCAGAACTAAAAACTACAAGTCCATGAATGTCAAATTATTGCAGTTCAGCGATGATGATCAATGTTTATTTTTGACATTCAAAGCAGACTAGAAATGTTACTGAAATATGAAGCAATGATATAAACCTGTTGGATTGTTATCTTAAAGTTGTTCTTCATTTGTTCTTACAGATGACCTCCAAGAGAACGAGCACGACAATAGCCCACCCGTATAGGGCGTGTGCTGAGGTATGCTGTACGCAAGACTGCCTAGCAGATTTGCGGCATAGCAGAGTCTATCATATTGCCTTATTTGAAGAAGGGAAACGCAACTTTACAAAAGCTAAGTACCATATAAGTGATGATGCATGCATTTGCCTAAAGTGTTACAGAAATGTGGCCCACATGTGGAAGTTATCTCTGGGAGAGACTAAAGAAGCAGATGAAGGGGCAAGTACTTCAGGAGACAATCCTTCCAAGAAAAGGCAGAAAAAGAGACCTGACTGCTTTCTCAAGTCTATCGGTATTTGTGACAAGATCAGTGCCCACACAACACACGTAACTGATTGGCCAATGTTTGTAGCATGTATGAAACTTGAGAAATTTGTAATTAGTGCAAAGGAATATCCTGACCTCTGTCTGCATCATTACAATGTGTGGCATTCAAGAGATAAACACAAGCAATGCAATGTGTGCAAGGAAAATCTTAAGAAAGGTGGAAAAGAATATAGCATCCCAGACTACACTATGCTAATGACATACTTTAATGAAATTGGCGATGCCAAAGCAAACCTGCCAGAAGACAGTACAGTTTGCCCGAGATGTTACAGAAGTTTTAAAAATTTAACCAAGCAATTGAGCAGTGTTTCTTTCAGTTACAAAACATCCCTTGACTCTGATTTGAGAGACATTCTGAAATTGTATGAAGGATATCTGTCAAATCCAGCGGTGCCTGCAAACATTCACCTTCACCGTGCCATTGTATTTTGTGCCAGCAGGTTGCTTAAGCACAGTCCCTTTCTTCTGAGTGATGTGTTTCTTGTATACAGAAAGAGTGCTGACCAGCATGCAGTGGGGTCAGAAGTTTCCACACCATCCTACTTGACTCCGAGTACATTGCTCTCAAAATTATTGGCATGCTTGGGTGAACATATGAGGCATGCTACAATAGAGTACGAGCCATCACTTGGGACTTTACTTTGGAGAAATGGAGACAGTACTGCCGATCTGCTACTGCGATTGCTGAATGCTAACAAGAATCAGAAACAGACCCAAGAGACAGAAACTGTCACTCTACCAAATGTTGATGTCAAAAAGGAAGAGGCTGATATACTTCAAAAAGCGGCCAGCCTCCTGCGTAGTGATGTACACAGTCTAAGTCAATCATTCAGTGGCCGCTCAAGGAAGCAGGATTTTTCAACATTTGACTCAAGCAGAGTTGTGGCTGAAATACCTCCAAGGCTGTGGAATTTTTTCATACTTGCAACAGAATCCCAGTCCCACAGAACTATCAGAGAGTACTCCACTGAGCCAGGATGGATGCATGCTGGCCACTACATACAAGAACCTGTAACTGATGTCAGCTTGCGGTACAAACTGAGAATTTTGTATGGCATTTGTCACAAAGTGTATATGCATGATGACAAGTGTGGTTACCCTGTCCACACATTACTCGGCGAAGTAGTACACAGTCTCGGGGGTTCTGATGAGCTGATGCATATTCTCAATCGTTTTGGCATTGTCTCTTCATTGACCAGAGTAAGAAACCATGAACTGGACTACGTGTTTATGAGGTTGCAAATTGGTTGGGAGAAAATGTGCACTAGAGATGCATTCTGCTTTGTCTCAGTGGATAACGTTGACAAGTCATCAGTGCATGCATCAGTGAAAGCTGCAGGAGGTAGTAGGGGAATACATGCCACAAGTTATCAACTTGTAGAACCAAAGCCAAACAGCTGTATCAATTCTTCTAGTAACACATCTACAGATAAAGACACAGTCACACTACAAGATCCATCTGACATGTATTTACCTCCTTTCATAACTGTTAAAGACATCAATGAGATACGGAAGCAGAAAAGACCACATATCATATGCTGGGACCGTCTCCGGGAACGACGTCCTCATGGCAACATAAGTGACTTTGATATTCAACATGATGAGTCATGTGCTATACAAGAAGTCACATCATCCCTGATTGCTTATGGTGTAGCCAAGTATTGTCAGTCCTTAACTGAGGCGAGGCTAGTATTCCCTGATGTTAATCTGGTTTGCCCCCGGCCGAACCAAAACGACACCGAGAAATCAAATGTTGTATACCTAGGAGTCCTTAATGAACATGCTGACAACATCAACACTATCAAGGAAGTGGTGGAGACTTTACACCAGGAAGTAGTAAGCAGAAGAAGTATGGACAGCCTTTTGGTAGTTGGTGATGGAAAAACGTACTTTCATCTTGTCAAGTTGAAACAGGAATATTCAACAGAACTAGAATGGATGATTCCTTTCCCCGGTGACTGGCATTGCCTGAAAAATTTCCAGCCAGTTTTAATGAAAGTATACTGGCATGCTGGCCTACAAGACCTTGCTTCGTGTGTCCACAAGGGGGCAACTCTTGCTTCATTACAGAATTGCTCCAACTTTCGTCGCACTCATGACTTCCTGGTACTGGTTTGGGAGGCCTTTTTGAGAACACAGATAGCCTGCTTCAGAGAGCACCTGGAAAATAATCAGCCAGCACCAGTTGACATTGATTTTGTAAAGAATGTCACCCACAAGTTGTCAACTCTCCCAACTCTGAATGCTGCAAATGCACCTGATGTTGTAATGGGAATATGGGAGCTGATTAGAGGAGCAGAGTTTGAGAAAGCCTTTTCTGCCTTCCGGGATATGATGTCTGTTGATGAAACATACAGGTTGTGGAATAATTTCATCCACAGAGATATGCTTGCCTACCTGACAATGTTTGTTGCTATGAGGACTGGCAACTGGAGTCTTCGAATGGGAGCACTTAAGATGATGGCACCATTGTTCCATGCCTTTGACAGACCAACATACTTAAGGCTGGTACCACGTCATCTTCTAGATGTTCTGCAGATGCCTCAATCAATTTTGCAACACTTAAAGAATGGGGGTTTTGTGGCAAGTCTGAAGGGAAATGCAGGAAGGCATGTGGGGGCTGATGAATGCCATGAAATGAAGATTAATAAGGAGGTGAAGATGGCTATGGCCAAGCCAATTCCAGAAATGATGGAACGCATTGCTATTTTACTGCCTTACCGTGCCACAACCATAGAGCGATTAAAAAATCAGGTAGCACTGGAAGAGGTTAGAAGTGATGTAGCAAGCACAGCGGAGTTGCTGAACATGGAAGGCAAGGTTCAGTTGTATGTCGAAAAACTTAAAGAAACTCCATTGGCCTGTTCAGTACCAGACGAAAACCCTTCCCCCCTCCAAACACTGGCCGGTGAGCTAGCGGACAATATTCAGAGGGAAGATATGAATACCTTCTATGAGATTGGCAAAGCCTCACTTAAGTCGTACATTTCAACCCGCCTCTTAGGACAACCAAGTACTGAAGCACCTCATCGTCAAAAAAAGACTAAAGACATTTCTGCCACCCCGCAAAAGACAAAAAAAGGTTAGCTTGAAGTCAAAGAACAGACAGTTGGTGAACAGATGTCTAAGAAAAATAATCGTGCAGTCCAAAAAAACAGCCCAGCCAATCAGCTCTCTTGGTCAATTTATTCGTTTACCACTGGCCATTTCAAACCCAAAAGGAACCATGGTGCATGGAAATAAGGCTAATGCTACTGCCGTCTATCGACGAAGATACAGTCGGGCTTTTTCAAACACCCTCCCAGTTAATTGGACTCCAGAATGTGTTATTCTGGAGGGAATGTTCTTGATTAACTCAGCCCCAATGCAGTCTGCATCAGTATTCAGAGACTACACCTATCACATCATGGGGAACTTTATTCTACCTAGGTTTGCTCGAGGAGCCAGGGAAGTGCATGTCGTGTTTGATGATCCTGGAAGGAACGGAGACAGTGCGAAAGACCTTGAACGTACGAGGCGTGATGAAGATATACTACTTACAACTCAGTCACAGGCATTTGACTCCTCCATCACCATCCTTCCTGATACTGCTCTTCCAGACAGAAGTCGTATGACATGGAGGCAAGCAGTGCTCTCAGATAGAGTGATGAAACGAAAATTGGTTAACTTCTTGTCTTCTGATCTTCTGCATGTTGCCCAGCAGTTTCTACAAGACGGCCAACGTTTGATCACTGCAGGAGGTTTTGATGGGGACATGCGTGACAAGGCAATGGTGGCAACAAAATATCAGTTGTCGGGAGACGAAAACCTAACAGCAAACCATGAAGAGAGTGACAGCCGTGTATGGTTACATTGTGTAAAGACGTCTTGTACAAAAGTATTAGTGTACTCTCCTGACACAGACACTTATCACATTGGACTTAAGGTTCTTGTTGGTCCTGATTGTGTTTTAAGAAAGGATGCCATTGTACAGCTGTCTATGGTGGTGGATGCTCATGAGTATGTGATAATGTCAAGTCTTCTGGATTGCCTGGTGAAAGACCCTGACATGGACAGTATACCCAAAGAAGAGCTTCCATCTGTAATCCAGTCTATCTTTATTGCTTCTGGATGTGACTACACCTCATTTTTTTTTGGTTGTGGCAAGGCATCCTTTTTGTCAGCCTTCTTTATGCATGCTGCATTCATCTCTGGTAAGGAAGCAGTGGGGACATTGGCAGACACTGATGTCACAAGTGCTGGTGGACTGTTGGCCTTTTACAGACTAATTGGAAGTATTTATTTCAAGAAATTTTCATCAGTGATGCCTCATATGATGAAAACACCCAGGCAACTCTTTCAAACTTTTAATGACAGTGACACAGCTCTTCAGCAGCACCACAGATGGTTAGATTGCATTAGAGACTACTCTTGGGAGAAAGTAGACAGTGAGGAGGAAGTTACTGTATGCCGTCAAATGATGCATTAAGTTTCCATTGGCAACGATGTTGCTGGGTAAGCAACTGATGGGGACAGGCTGGGAACACTCTTGTTGTCCATGGTGATCTCACACAGTATGGATATTGCCGTGAAAACAACAAACTTGCCATTATGTGGGATTCCCCTGGCAACATTGAAAAGGTTGATGAGTTAGTTGAGAATCTGACAAAAGGATGCAAGTGTAAAACAGGGTGCAGTACCAATCGCTGTCTTTGTAATAAGAAGCACAAGAAATGCTCTGCTGGCTGTTCCTGCTGCAATTGTGTAAACCCCCATGCTACCAACACTTGCATCACATGTGATGGAAACCAGGAAACATTGCCAACAGTGGACACTTGTTTAGATGACTTGACTGTAGCAGAAAATGAGACAATGATGAATATGCAGCCGGATGACGCAATCTATGAGTCTGACGAAGATACTTTATTGCATCCCGACAGTTCTGCTGAGTATCCAACATCAGGGGACAGTGACAGTGAGGTGGACCAAGACTTGACTGAATAAAAAAACTGGTTAGTAATATTTCATGACTTTGCAGTGCTTGTCCATATCAAATTGTCTTTACACTGTTCATAATTTGTCCTTTGCAACTGATATAGAGATGTGTTGACCATAGGCTGTTCCTGTGCAGTTTATGAGAACTTTATTTCTTGAAGGGAAAGAGCCGATCTGGGTTTTGCTTGGGGAGAATACCTTGTTTTTGGCATTAAAATACTGGAAAATCACCCAGAATTTGCCCGATAAACTGCTGTAGTTTTGCCCCAACTCAAGAGGCTTGGAGAACAGGAAGTTTGTTATGCTGCCCCCCTCTTTCCCCCCATCATGACTTTTGACTCCTTGTTTATGTCCATGTTCTCTTGTGAAGCTAGCTTTATTTTTAGTATTGATTAAACATGTTATACAGAAAAGGTACCAGTTCACTATTCAGTTTATGAATTCATTTACCAGTACATATATTTACATGACTTATGTTTTCTCATCTTCTCTCTTTGCACAGATTGGATGCAACATCTTTCTGTTTTACCTTTTGAGTGGATTTACTGACCGAAGAAACAAAGAAGTTTATTGGGGTTCCATGGATGAAAGGGAGGGGGGTAGAGAAAGATTAATTTCCTTCAGTCTTACCATGGCTTCATTAAACTGATTTTTTTGTTGTTTACAATATGATCACACATCCTAAACCCCAAGGTAATTTGTTAAAATATTTGTAACTATCATCCATGTATGTATTAGTAACAATTAAATTTTGTTCTATATTTTAGGTGGGATTTGATCATAAACCTACAAAATTAGGTAGGTTTGAAGGGGACAATTCAAAGTGCTATGCTAGTGGTAATTTAGCTTTTAAATCTCTGAGATCTATGCAGCATTTTTGACATTAGATATTTATCTATTGGATGTTGAAGCTTGACATATGCTTCTTGTGTTATGGAGATGTTAAATGATGTTTTCTATCACCCCAAACATTGCTCGGACTATATAATATTGCAAACTCATCATGGGTCACTATAATTTGATTGACATATTGGGCAAATTCAGTCTGTTCCTTTTAACGAACAGGCACTCCGGCTGGTGAGTTAAATATGTAACACTGTATTATACAGTACATTGTATTGGCATACAGATCGAAGGTGTGTGGTTTGTACTGTATTGGCCTACCATGAGGAAACATCTAGGCCAACTGTTTCTCAAGTTACATGAGGATATGATACAGTAGCTTAAAATCAAACAAAGTAGTGCATGTTTTCAGAGCAGAATAGCGTTACGGGGTTGAACTGTGAGCATATGTTTGGGATATGCAACAGACTTTTTGAATTAAGAGGAGTGGCTAAGATGCAGGGCTTTAAACAAAGCAGATCCTCATCACCAAACCTACATTTATGCCAGCAGCATGACATTGAGTTAAACAGCACAGTCAGGGATCCTCGTCTGTGCATATGGGGGGGGGGGGGGAAGAGACAATGATTGCTCTTTATTATCATGTATAGTCACAACTCCTCATCTAAGCTTTTGACACTTACTATTAAAAAAAGGTGTTTGATTCCAAATTGCTCCAACATGTAAGTTTGCAGGAGGGGAGGTAATTCTGAGTCAAGGGAAGGGTGTTAAGTGCTCATTCACTTCACATGCAAGCTTCCCATGCCCCACACCCCCTGATGCTGTCATGTTTTGTATGCTGTCTGTGAAATGTGTATGTGAGTGCTGACATTTTGGGAGGAACTTCGATACCACATGAATGACTGTCTAAATGAAATAAAATGAAGGCAGATTACCCTTCCTATACCAAGAGACTGTATGCAAATAAGCTTAAAGGGAAAGAAGTCTTGTTGCTGTTGTTGCAATATGAAAAGTTTACAGGAATAACCAGATGTAATTTATGTTATTGGTTTCCTTTAAATTGAATCAATTTACACTTAGTGCATGTTGCCCTGCAATGAAAGACATAGTATTGCCATGAATGGCGGTGTTGTAGCCAGGTCAATCCGAGTAGACATTACTGTGCAACCTTGGCAGTGCAGGCCTCACTCCGAAGAAATCAGCACTTTTTATCAACAATAACATCTCCCAGCAATTGCAAAAGTTACACTGATCATCTAGTGTGGGGTTCTCTATGATTATTGTTATGCTGTTCTGAGCTTACGTAATGGTAAGCATATTTTTTTTGTATGGTAGTTTGTATAGTTCTCCATGTTGCTTTGTAATACTTTTCTTTTCATCTAATCTCAGCTGTTGAGATTTTATATGCAGTGGCAGATCCAGAACTCAGTTCTATGGGGCGAAATTTTCAGTGCAAAGGATGCAGTTTTGGGCATAGAATAAGAGTGCAGAAAATTGTTGGTTCAGTGACTGACACACGTTGAAATGCACACTTTTTTTTTTTTTTTTTTGGAACAGTGATAGATCTCTTGGGGAGGTGTGGGAATAATTTTCCCCGTCTCTCATAGATGCCTATACCTGCGTGGTGGTTCACCACCCATGCATGCATTGTGTGGAAAATGCCTTGAAATTTTCACCACAAAAGTAGCGGGGCAGTTGTGAAGCAAATTACAGCAGGTAGTACCAGGAAATTCTCGCTTTAAATGCATGCAAGCTATTGTAGGAACCTTTCATATTCCCAGTGTAACAGTATGCAGCAGTTTTTTTGGTTTAAACACCTAATAATAGTGAATATTCTTGTCACATAGACATACTTTACACCCATACAAAATTCAGTCAGTTTTATTGATACCATTAACATTGATAGATGGGTACAGAGTCATTTCAATGGGCAGAGCATAAACAGTAAACATGCACTGCCGGTGAATTGGATGTGGGAGGGGACTTGCCCCAGTGGCGAGCTACCATATAGTCAGAGGGGGCAAAACCCTTGACGGACTCAAATTGCCTGTCAGCGCCCTTTTTACTATTTTTTACCGTATTGAGGCATATGCATACCTACATTAAAGTGCACCTACAGCCTATTTTTGGCCCCCTCTGACCAAATATTCTTGCCCTATAAACATTGAAGCGCCCCTACAGGCCATTCTTGCCCCCTCTGACTAAATTCCCTTCCCCCGCCACTGACTCGCCCTTGGTGAGTGTGGAAAATGTTTGAAGGTTACATTGCAGAAATAGTCACTTTTGAAGCATTTACCCATGAATTAAAAAAAAATGATCTCCCAACAGGGTTATACAACATGTAGAAAGCATTTTTTAACGTTGCTCTGCTCTGAAAAATTGTAGTGGGGGAGAGGGGGATCTGCGTCCCCTTGGATCTGCCACTGTATTTTTCGGATGGGGATAATACCTTAATTTCAAAAGGGACTTATTTTGATGGGTGGGAGAAGTAAGTACCATAAATAAATGGAAAAAAAATTTAGAAATTTGGCATTTTTCACTGTTTTCATTTAAAATATTAATGCCTTAACCTCACCTTTCACATCCCTTCTATCCTTTCCTTATGTAAGGAAAATAAATTTCAATAAAATGTTCATTCCTTCTAAGTTGAAGGGCCAAATCTCTCACCTCAAACTACAATTTTGGTACCCGGGTACCAAAATTCTCAATTGGCTCAGCTCGTTGATTGACAGTTAATTCAAACAATACAGAGTGCCAAAGCTTAAATTACATTGCATGAACCGTACTAAGAGTGTTTTGATTATATAAATTGAGTTTCTCTGTACTCACCCTGAAGCAATAAACTGGATGAGGATGAATTTCAGACAATTGTGGGACGGGCTTCAGCCAGAAGGTTAGGAAAATTGGTACTGTTCGGGGTGAGAGAATTGGGCCTTTAAACTTCTTGGACTTCAGATGATTTCACAACTGGCTTCTGGTTCAGAACTTAAATGTTATTTCATGAACAAGAAATGCAAAACAAATTGCAATAATCTATTAAGTGGTTCCATCTGCTCCCATGAGGCGAGGAATGTGTCAAATATTAACAGTGGCTTAACCAGTGGTTATGCCACTGTTTGTTGAAGGACTTTGACAGGTTCTCCATCAAAACAAAGTAACATGACCTTTATCAGAATACCTTCTTTTATATGCACCTTGGAGTGTTGAAGATATTTAGGTTGCATAGTGCTCCATTCAAACATTCAGAAATCAAGGGCAGCCAATAATTTTCAGTAAACATGATTTGGTGTGTAGATGGTTTAGTGCTTGCCATCTTTTTCGTTGCGGTCATTTGAAAATTTGTCACTGTAAAATTTGATGGTTGACAGGACATCTTCCGGGAGGCTTGGTTTTTCTCAGAAAATTCTGAAAAAAAAATCTGTTGGACCGCAGGGCTGTAGTCTGTGCAAACCAACCCCCCCCCCCAAAGGCTAAATAAAGCCCTGGACAATACTAAATATTTGCAAAAATTTAGAGTTACAGAAAGTGCCTGTCATTCTTGAACATGACCTTTGTGCATTCATCACTGAAAATGGTCACTATCTTTGGGTCAACATTACATGTCTCCTGGTTATTACACTGAAAGTAACCAGGAGAGATTTTGACAGGAAGTGGCCCCTACTTCAGCACCTTAGTTTCACTCTTGGTTTGACCCTGTGTAACTTTCATCCTTGAATCAGAGGACCACAGAAAGGCAAGTAAATACAACCATGAAATCTTGAATTCCATCTGTTTCTCTCTTACACTTGATGCTTAGGTTCAAATCAACAAAGCTTGTCTGGATGAATAAAAAGGTACCATATCCATCTTTAGATCTGCATGTATTGGTTCTTGGATCCAGTGTAATCGACATTTTACAGTAATGGCACATACACTACAAGACAAGAATTAGTATAGATTACAACGGATGAGATCAGATGGTAATTCCTGAAGTTATTTATCCATTGGCTGATGATTGTGAGTGCTGAGTAATTTCTCACAAATTTTTGCCAGCCCCATTGTGCTGCCACCACCTCCCCCCCCCCATCTATTAAAAAAAAAAAAACATAGGTTGCTAGAATATAAAGATAAGTATGTGAAAACAAACATTTATAGGACAGCTCTAGAAATGATTAATGCCACATAAATAGAAATTTTTACAAAGGCAATTGAGGCAGATATTTTTGTTTGCACTGACAACAGCAATTACCTCTACTGTTTTGACCCTGCAAATAAGTTCAAAGTGAGCTTGGCATGGTTTAATGTCACTGGCCATGCAGCTGTCAGTGTCATACTGCATGGATCTTAAACCTGCTGAAATGTATGCTGTTGTGACATCTTGTTTATGGTACTTTGGCTTAGGTGTGCACTGCTGGTCTAAAATATCACGAGCTCATCTTTCCCTTCATCTCGCTGGACGTTATATCGGACTTCAAGGACTATGTACAGGTATAACTTAACATTAAGTACTTGATAGTCTGCAACAGTCATGGCGTCGTTCATCCCCTGTAATTGTCAGGTTGCAATTATCCTTAGAAGCACCTTACATGAACATCACACTGTTCACAAGGGTAATGTTTCTTGTATGAGAAATGCAGTTCCATTTGCTTTAATTAAATATGATTTCACAAACACCATGTAACCATGACAGTCATTTTCCAGTGCTCTGCACCTTTGGACTTTCCTTCTTCCATACTGGACTGCGGCCACTAATTCACACTGGGGCATCAATTCATATGTACTGCCTGGAGGCTGAAAGTAAAATAGAATTTTTCATCAGTACAACAGAAAAGTTACACCAATTACAAGTTTAACCTAAACGAACCATTCCTTAAGCCAATGCAGAGTTCCGGTGTTTACAGAAATGTTCTCTCTCTGCATGCCGGGCTTGTTTTAATTACTATATATATCCAGGATAGATTACAACTGCTGTGTGTAGTGATATACCCTTTGCTTTCGGCATGAACTCTCCTTTGAAGTAACCTTGTTAATTCTAACACATGTACCTCTGGTACAAGCAGCTCTACTCTTATAAATGTTTGATCACTTTCGAGTTACAGTACAGTGTTAGCTATAGCTACTGGCAGGTTTTGTACTCCCATGTTTAAACTTAATAGAGGCGACAACGCAAAAATACAGCGACCTTATACATGTATAATTTCTTAACCCATGTATCACACAACAGACTTTTATCGTGTTTGAGCTTCTCAAACTTTCTGGAACTGTAATATAGGATATAGTATTTGTACACATGTGCATCGGTAAACTGCATAACAGGTAGGGCCTATACTTGTACTACTTACTTAGTCTTAGAACATAAAACAGATTACAAGCTGTGTTGTTCTTTACCCATTATTTAAACTTCACAGGGCGGGAACCGAAAGATACAGCCATCAACTCATTCATGTATGTTATGTTTATTACATTTTAATCCATGTTTGACCAGTCACACTACTACAAACAAACTTTCGTGAAACTAGTACTAGGCCTATGTACGGGGCACTTCATCACAATACACTTGAGGTAAGGCCAGTCAGTTTCTAGTACGTAAGAGTAGAACTTGAGGTATTCTTTACCTTCAGTCACTCACCTCTAGTTGAAAATGTGCCATAAAGGTCTTTTCCAATCCATAAGATTACTATCTCAATTTTTTAACCTAGGAGCCGATCGAGATATTTAATTTACGCGTGTTTTGATAAACTCTCTCGTGTAGAGCGACGAATATATCACACAGGTGCACCCTCGCTATGGCTTTCTCTTCGCACGAGATCGTGCTTTTGAGTAATGTGACCGACCTTAGCAACGGCGCTAACGTGTACATTAAGTGTTTTCCAAGGAGTAATAAAGCTTAAATTTGAATATGTGACGCCTGACAAATTTTCCTACAAATATTTAGTACTTTCCAACGGGACAGATTCGTTTTGACGAAGAATACGGGTGTTTTTTTTGAGCTAACCATTTGCCATTTTTTCGAACAATCATCGCGAATATCGTTATGTCTGTTGGTGGTTTTTGTGGTGCTTGTAGAGAATTTATGCCTTTTAATTTTAGACAGGAAGAAAGATTTACTCATTTTCTACAATATCTGTAAGTTTCACTTTATTTTGATGGATGCTCGTTCGTATAATATGGATTTAAGAACATCAAGTATTTCCCAACTGTCAAGGACGGTTCTGTTGGAGAATCCGTACACGTTGTGCAATATTACGTAATCCAATTACCTCAAGCTTAGCAACGTAGGTGCATTGCACGTAGCAACCGGAAGACTGGAAGCCTTGGAGAAAAAGAGCAAATCTGGTACCAATCTACGTATTCCTTTAGTTATTTCTTATCACCCTTCGATCCGTCCTATTTTACACGCTATCCACGAAAATGTAAAGTTGCTCCGACAAGACCCCTCAACCCGTGATGTTTTCCCGGAACCTCCCATCACTGCCTTTAGAGTTGAGAAAAATTTAGCCAACCATTTAGTTCGGGCTTCCCACCCACAAACTTCTTTCGACGACACGGCTGGTACCTTTCCATGTAACCGTCCGAGGTGTAATACATGTCCAGTTGTCGGCAAACACGACCTCGTCAACATTTCTGGCCCCAACGGCAATAGCTTTATTGTCAAACAAAGATTCTCCTGCATTTCCTCAAATGTAGTGTATATTTTAGCTTGTGGGAGATGTAACTCGTTGTATGTGGGAGAGACCAAGCGCCGCCTCGCGGATCGAGTCACCGAGCACCTTAGGTCCATCAAACAGAATCTCCATGGATACCCGGTGGCTGCACATTTCAACCCCCCTTCACCTTGTTCAATACAGCATTTAACCGTTACGGCAGCTGTAATGTGCCGAGGCTCCGATCGTGACCGCCTTAGTGTTGAAAACCGACTGATCATGAGGCTAGGTACTCTCGCTCCACACGGGCTTAACGTTAGAATTGACCTTGTAATATTCACCCCCTTTTTTGTACCAGTTTTTACTCCTTTTACACTTACCCGTTCGTGCTCGTTTTTTTCTGTGTAGGCCTTATTTACAATTTTTTTTTCCGGAGCTAGTTTTTGTCTCCTGTTTTCCCTTTTTTAAGAACATGTTTGATTTTTACGTGCATTTTTTCATCCAGGACGCTCTTTTTCTTTTTTTGATTTGTGTTTCATCCTTCGCACTCATGTTTTCTGACAGTCACTTTCGTCCGGTTCTGTTTTTACAGCGATCGCTTCGGATTTGATGTTTGTCGTGTCCAATTGTTACTGTTGGTTGTTCAGTTTGGTTTTTGCCACCTGATGAAGGGTTTATACCCGAAACGTCGTGGAGTTTTCCGCAAACTTTTAAGCACTTTTTACTACCTCTTTTCGACCTACACATTTCAACAGTGCTCCGCAGCATTTCGACCTTATTATACATATATATATATATATATATATATATATATATATATACATACACACACATATATTTATATTTATATATATCTAATTGTTTAATATGGGGAAATTTTGGGGCAAAATATCAACGGTAGGGGGAAATCACCGTTAGGGGGAATATTTACTTTCCCTTTACGTGTTCACACACTGTTTTAATGGAGTAAGTGTATAGTAAAATACATATGGGTTTACGTAATATTCCTAATTACTCCAATGTTGACCAAATTACGGACGCCTATCTGTTAACACGTGCACGTACACGGTTGTAATATCCACCCTCTTTTAACCCAGGTTTGAATCCTCTTACACCTGCCCGTTCGTGCTCGTTTATTACTATGTACCCTTTTTTTCCTGGCCTGGCTTTTGTTTTTTTTTTTTTTTTCTTTTTCCGACCGTGTTCGATTTTAGCGTTGCATCAGAGAAAGAGACATGCTGAAAGTAAGGTATTACTCTAAAACAAGTTCGGTGCTTCACCGATCTAGTTCATTTAGCGGTTCAATTCGAAACTATCAATCTTCTCCTTAGGCAGTTTAAAATATAGGAAATACAAAGGGAAGCGAAAAATACACGAGCATGCGTCATCACTAAGAGTCAGAGGTTGAAAAGACACTTCGGCTTGTCACCAAATTATGCTTCGGTATAATGATAACATAGTTCGGAAATGAAATACTGGTGGATATTAGTCTGTAGTTTTGAAAGGGAAGTAGTCTTGTCGGTAGCAACTTAACCCGTCGGGTACCTTTTAAACAACATCGAAGGGAGGCAGTTACAAAGCCGAAGCACCTGTCACTAGATTACATGTTCTGTTGTAATTCTCAGTTTCTGTAGCTCATATGAAAAACAACATGTTTAAAAGACTACCACGGCTGTCATCATTTTCGAGTAGCAAAACGTGAAAAATAGGTAGAATATTTGAACGACTGGCCAAGCCTTCGTAAACATCCTTATTTTGGCATCTGTATCGTAAATCATTTTTTTCTATCAAAGTAATTAAGTTTTCAAATAATTCTTTGTTCCCCTTTTATTTGGAACTCATCTTTTCACAGTTCAAGTGTTTATTTTTATTTTACTTTTGTTACACTAGAAACTGAGGTTTGATATTCCTGTTATTTTCCGTTTTTTGCTGAAAATTAAGTTTTCAAGTCTGTAAACCAAAACATTTTCTGTTGAAAATTGGGAACACTTTTGATTTAAGAGGAGGGGTTGTTTATTGCTAATGTTTTGGATGGAGGTCAAAGATCATTTGGGGTCACCAGAGGTCAAAACATCAAACCTTGCAAATGCTTTATCTCAAAAAGTGTATGTGAATGTGCGTTACATTCGAGAATGGACAAGATCAAAGAACATCAATTATATTAAGATGGGGTAAAAAAGATAAGGGGAAGTCGAAGTGAAAAACAGCAACCTTCCTACAATCCCCAGTCCGTTTATTCCTTAATTTTTACATATTGCATTCCTAAGCAATATTTGTCTTTGTAATTTTAAAAAGATTTATAAACTCGTAACTGACCCTTTAACCAAAAACGCGAGCTTTTTTTTGGGGGGGGGCTAGTACTATCACATTTTCCTTTCCATTAAACTGGGTATGAAAATAGGGTAAAAAAAGGAGAAAAAGTCGTAAGTCAATACCTACCTGTCATCATAGAGAAATACCTAAGATAGCCTAACACACTGTAGGCCTATGCTGAAAAGGCATTTATGCCATAAACCACTTATGCTATGATCATATTCTACTGCTTAGTACTGACTTTTGAAGGTTCCTACCTTACTTCATAAATGCTTGTTTTGCTATGTTGGAAAAGGCATGGAGAGAGCAGTAAATACAATAACTGAAGTGTTTGAAAAAAAGTTGTAATTTTTTTGAAATGCCATTAAAATGAAAAATTGTTGGCGTGAAAAAAAATCAATTTTTTTTTGGCGTAAAAAAATCCAATTTTTTCCTTAAAAGATGTTTCTTCTGGAGAGATCACGAGAATAAAATAAGAAAGAAACCATACAAATGTTACATTATGTCCTAAAGTTTGGGGAAATTGATTTTTCATCCCATCTCGCTATGCAGTATTTGGTATGGGTAAGGTCTCAGACAAGGTAATTTGTTGGAACAGTTTATCCACTTCATTTTGTTAAATGAATATTTTAACGTGTTTTTAATCTGAAGCAAACTTGTAGTATCAGGCCTCTGTTTTCAGAAAATTGGTTGTCCTTCGGCAACCGTTTCACTTTATTTAGTTGTCCAAAAGGAAAAGCGGTTGTCCCTTATACCCTCTTTGGCCATTTTTGCTAAACCAAGTTAAAACTCTTGCTAATATGTCCCGACTGAATTTTGTTTGTCTAGAACAATCAGACAACCAGTAAAATGGATCACCGAGTAGTGAGATCTTAAATGCACAAAAGTACGCATAACTCAGTACGTTCATTCTGGTGTGAGGCTACATGTGCTGTATTACCGCATGTATTGTCAGTGCCAATATAGATGAAGTGTGCAGATGAATGAAAAAAGTATTAAAGACAAAATTTAATAATCCTGCTGACACCTTAGTTGACCTAACACATTAGCTATTTATTTTTCATACAGTTTGAAAAAAAAACTTATCTCCTACTGCTGAATGGAAGTAACTACTCGTGTCTGGAACACGTGAGTTCAATCAAAGACTATATGAGAGTCATCTGGGAATTTAGCCTAGAATAATTGGAAAGGCCTTCGTGCCCACAAAGCAGAGGACTGTTTCGGAACTTCATAAGTGAAAACTTAGATTACTCAGAGTGGATTAATTGCTCTGGTTTCTGGAGATTATGCAAGAGACTTTCTTTTCGGACATGTACCAACTTTGTCTCTTTGGCTACCTTTTTATAAAGATGTTAAATATAGTTTCAGAGATTGGTATAATTTTCCTAAAAATATTGTCTGACTCTATTTAATCATACAAATTTTTAAAAAAGCTATTTGTTTGTAAGTACTGTACTTCAGGTAATGAAAGCAAGCACACAATGTTTACTGCGTACGCCAAAAAAGGGAGTCTTGCACTGTTTGTTATGCTGTATATTTCCCATAAAAAGACTAAAGGCAACGTTTTAAGTTTTAATAGATTTTGGTGTATCATTTTTTTCAATTTCCAAGGACATCGTAGCCATTGCCGAGGGCATTTCACCTGAAAATATGATACAAAAGAGCTGCTCCCAACAGCCAAAACTCACAAAGTACCTCTAGTGCTATAATTCTAATTGAAGTAATAAGGTTTACCCTTTATAAATTTATGAGACATGGCAAAACACAATCAAAACTGTTTGGGAGTTATCTCTTCTTATGTTTGGCCACAAATTGTCAAAAACTCATAGGTATATTTTTTGATAAAAATGATAACTGGGAGGAAACTCATACTTAGCTTGTAAATTGTTCATATTCAGTTGATGCTGAGTCATATGGGATACGCAATCCCTACTGTTTTAAGTAGTACTAGTAGGTCTCGCCTAGGCTAGGGCTAGGCCTACATGGCAGTTTTAATAGTACTCGCCTCACTCGAATTCTGAACGTAGCTTCCCACAGTCGGAAGAGTTACCTGTTACGAAATTCTTTAAAGTTTGGGAGCCTGTCACTCCAACGCAGCATGGAAGGTGTCGCCTTGATCTCATACTTTTAGGAGCACTTAGGCTACTCTCTTCACGTGCACTAAGTGGCCTCCATTTAATAAAAGTTACTTTCCCTATCATTATTTTGCAACCAAATAGACAGACCTTATATACTAAAAGTAGACCGTGCTTGTCACATTCCAAAACTGTATGGCTGAAAATAATAGCCTTCTGCACTTGTACGAGACATTTTAACTTAAGCAGTATAGGAGGTTTTCCCCTTTTAAGGAAAATAAATGCTTACTTTTCGAAATACAGAAATATTTGTCAAATATACCTGAGGTCAATGTTTTGGACTGACAATATTGTCCAGACACGTATCTGAATTTTTTTCCTTGATTAGAAATAGCTCAATCTAAATCTGTTATCAAACAACGTAGGTGATATCGTGACTAATGGAACGTAAACCACTTGACTCTCTCCCTTTTACACAACAGACCTTTTGAGGTGGTTCAACTTATGTGGTGCACTACAAAAGGTTTGAAGAAGAAATACTGTAGAGTTAGTACCATAACATGCAAATACTCACAGACCAGTGAGAGAAATAGTGCATTGTTGGGGAGACCAATGTTCTATTCCGAGCTTTTCACATACGGATAATCACTGGAGCCATGAATACTGCAGGTACATAGCAAAGTATTATAGTACATGGGTAATCTTTTGTGGGGATGCAAAAGGTATTTTTGCCTGAATATTGTAAGTGTTCACTCAGTTGTCACAGTTCTATGGGTTATCAGGCCACGTATTTTATTTATTTCTGCTGTCTCATTGCCCGAATGGATCAACTTCTTTGCCCAAATTGCAAGGATGAGTGGACCCCCTGCACCTCTTCCTCGTACGCCTATGCCAATTATAATTCATTGTGGCTTTTGGACGACATAACAAACTTGCTTAAAGTCAACATATATCCAAAATGGTGAAACCCTGACCCTGCCATTGCAGTTATTAGATTATATCTCTAAAACAGAACAAAGCACAATTGAATCTGTTATTGCTACTTGTTTAAATATGTTGCTTTGTCATATGATTGTACAGGTCTATTCAGAAAGCATTCTTGGTCCCTTGCACGTTGGTTTACATACCTCTTTTTACAACTTTAAATCAGATCTTCTCATAATTTTCCTACATGAGGCACGACTAGTGCATGATGAAATATGTTGCATGCCCTCAATCTAAATGTCATTGTCATTTGTCAGGTACAGGTATGAATTAAGAAGGCATGCGTATTTACCATTTTGGGAATTGGACATATAATTACCTAATCAAATTGTGATTGCCATCTACATGCCAAATATAGTTAGGACCAGGAACGGTATACTTCCTTTGATGCAAGGCAACCTATGTTCTTGCATGCACTCCTGTAAAAGCAGGTCATAAAAAACAATAAATTGACTGAAACCTGTAGTGCACCCATTGCCTATGTGAATATAACAATGTGAACTGATTCAGTAGTGTAGTTCTTTCTTTTTTATTTCCTTTTTTGTTTTTTGGGTGATGGTTGTTTCGTACTGATGAAATAATATATAAAAACAGGTGCTGCATGTCATAGAATTTCACCCCCTCCCCTACCATCATTCCGTCATAAACATAAACGCTGAGGTTAGTCTAGTTTTCATGCTCAAGGCTCCCCTTGCCTAAACATATTCTTCCCAAAATTTTTTTAACTAGGGTGTCAAAAGACTTTGTGTTTACTCTACCTGCCATATGTCTACAGTATGATATATTGTAAAACTTGAATTGTCCACATGACAAGTATGAGGTCCCATATGGATTTATCTAAGTATCATATCATATTAGTAAGGTCAAAATCTTTTCAAATCATGTGAACAAAACTGACCTTTTACCACTGCTTAAACAGTAGGGATTACGTACCCCATTTGACTCAGCATCAACTGAATATGAACAATTCACAAGCTAAGTATGAGTTTCCTCCCAGTTATAATTTTTATCAAAAAATATACCTATGAGTTTTTGACAATTTGTGGCCAAACATAAGAAGAGATAACTCCCCAACAGTTTTGATTGTGTTTTGCCATGTCTCATAGATTTATAAAGGGTAAACCTTTTTACTTCAATTGGAATTGTAGCACTAGAGGTACTTTGTGAGTTTTGGCTGTTGGGAGCAGCTCTTTTGTATCATATTTTCAGGTGAAATGCCCTCCGCAATGGCTATAATGTCCTTGGAAATCGAAAAAATGATAAACCATAAAACTTAAAACTTTGCCTTTAGTCTTTTTATGGGAAATATACAGCATAACTCACAGTGCAAGACTCCATTTTTTGACGTACGCAGTAAACATTGTGTGTTTGCGTCCATTACCTGAACTACAGTCCTGACAAACAAATAGCTTTTTCAAAAGTTTGTATGATTAAATAGTCAGACACTATTTTTAAGGAAAATGTGAAGTCAATTGACCTGCATAATTTTAATGAGGTAATCCTTCTGGACACTTTGGTTGTACCAACAGATGTCTGTGATACTTAATGTCACATATCAATGGCCAACTTCATTACAGGTGTACAATATGTAACATTTACAATTTCATTCATTCAATTGAGCGATCACAGTTCATGCATGTTTTGAAATAATTCAATTGATCCAGCTGTTTTTTTTTTTTTTTTGTTTTTTTGTTTTTTTATAAAATAGTAACTTATGGTACATATAATTAATTCCTTCCATTTTCTATTCATGCAAACCAAAATCTATTAAAACTTAAAACGTTGCCTTAAGTCTTTTTATGGGAAATATACAGCATAACACACAGTGCAAGACTCCCTTTTTTGACGTACGCAGTAAACATTGTGTGCTTGCGTCCATTACCTGAACTACAGTACTTACAAACAAATAGCTTTTTTAAAAATTTGTATGATTAAATAGAGTCAGACAATATTTTTAGGAAAATTGTAAAGTCCATTGACCTGCATGATTTAATGAGGTAATCCTTCTGGACACTTTGGTTGTACCAGCAGATGGTTGTGATACTTAATGTCACATAACAATGGCCAACTTCATTACAGGTGTACAATGTGTAACATTTACAATTTCATTCATTCAATTGAGCGATCACCGTTCATGCATGCATAAACACAATCCAATTGATCCAGCTTTTTTATAAAACTAGTAACTTATGGTACATATAATTAATTCCTTCCAGTTTCTAGTTCATGCATGCTTGCATGTCCTCATGTGGACAGTGGAACAAGCTTTTCTATATACCAATCTCTGAAACTATATTAAACATCTTAATAAAAAGGTAGCCAAAGAGACAACGCTGGTACGTGTCCGAAAAGAAAGTCTCTTGCATAATCTCCAGAGACCTGAACAATCAATATACTCTAAGTAATCTAAGTTTTCACTTATAAAGTTCCACACCAGTCCTCTGCTTTGTGGGCACGACGGCCTTTCCAATTATTCTAGGCTAAATTCCCAGATGACTCTCATATAGTCTTTGATTGAACTCACGTGTTCCAGACACGAGTAGTTACTTCCATTCAGCAGTAGGAGATAAGTTTTTTCAAACTGTATGAAAAATAAGTAGCTTATGTGTTAGATCAACTTAGGTGTCAGCAGAATTATTAAATTTTGTCTTTAATACTTTTTTCATTCATCTGCACACTTCATCTATATTGGCACTGACAATACATGCGGTAATACAGCACATGTAGCCTCACACCAGAATGAACGTAAGTATTGAGTTTTGCGTACTTTTGTGCATTCAAGATCTCACTACTCGGTGCTCCATTTTACTGGTTGTCTGATTGTCCTAGACAAACAAAATTCAGTCGGGACAAATTAGCAAGAGTTTGAACTTGGTTTAGCAAAAATGGCAAAAGAGATAATAAGGGACAACCGGTTTTCTTTTTGGACAACTAAATATAGTGTAACGGTTGCCGAAGGACAACCATTTTCTGAAAACAGAGGCCTGATACTACAAGTTTGTTTCAGATTAAAAACACTTTAAAATATTCATTTCACAAAATGAAGTGGATAAACTGTTCCAACAAATTACCTTGTCTGATACCTTACCCATACCAAATACTGTATAGCGAGATGGGATGGAAAAACAATTTCCCCAAACTTAAGGACATTATTTAACATGTGTATGGTTTCTTTCTTATTTTATTCTCGTGATCTCTCCAGAAGACACATCTTTTAAGGAAAAAATTAGATTTTTTTCACGCCAACATATTTTCATTTTAATGGCGTTTCAAAAAAATTACAACTTTTTTCAAACGCTTTAGTTATTGTATTTACTGCTCTCTCCATGCCCTTTCCTACATAGCAAAACAAGCATTTATGAAGTAAGGTAGGAACCTTCAGAAGTCAGTACTAAGCAGGAGAATATGATCATAGCATAAGTGGTTTATGGCATAAATGCCTTTTCTGTATAGGCCTACAGTGTGTTAGGATATCTTAGGTATTTCTCTATGATGACAGGTATGTAAATATGACATTCGACTTTTTCTCCTTTTTAAACCCTATTTCCGTACCCAGTTTAATGAAAAGGAAAACATGATAGTTCATAGAGAAAGGGAAATATTGGAAATAATTGGACAACTGAATTAGATTGACAGGCCTCCAGGAAATGGGAAAAAAAACAAAAGTAAAATTTCTACAAAGTTAATACTTTATTATTAATGTAATTCCTATACTTATACTATAATTATCGTATTAATTATCGTACTTTTGTGCATATAAGATCTCACTACTCGGTGCTCCATTTTACTGGTTGTCTGATTGTCCTAGACAAACAAAATTCAGTCGGGACAAATTAGCAAGAGTTTGAACTTGGTTTAGCAAAAAAGGCAAAAGAGATAATAGGGGACAACCGGTTTTCTTTTTGGACAACTAAATATAGTGTAACGGTTGCCGAAGGACAACCATTTTCTGAAAACAGAGGCCTGATACTACAAGTTTGTTTCAGATTAAAAACACTTTAAAATATTCATTTCACAAAATGAAGTGGATAAACTGTTCCAACAAATTACCTTGTCTGATACCTTACCCATACCAAATACTGTATAGCGAGATGGGATGGAAAAACAATTTCCCCAAACTTAAGGACATTATTTAACATGTGTATGGTTTCTTTCTTATTTTATTCTCGTGATCTCTCCAGAAGACACATCTTTTAAGGAAAAAATTAGATTTTTTTCACGCCAACATATTTTCATTTTAATGGCGTTTCAAAAAAATTACAACTTTTTTCAAACGCTTTAGTTATTGTATTTACTGCTCTCTCCATGCCTTTTCCTACATAGCAAAACAAGCATTTATGAAGTAAGGTAGGAACCTTCAGAAGTCAGTACTAAGCAGGAGAATATGATCATAGCATAAGTGGTTTATGGCATAAACGCCTTTTCTGTATAGGCCTACAGTGTGTTAGGATATCTTAGGTATTTCTCTATGATGACAGGTATGTAAATATGACATTCGACTTTTTCTCCTTTTTAAACCCTATTTCCGTACCCAGTTTAATGAAAAGGAAAACATGATAGTTCATAGAGAAAGGGAAATATTGGAAATAATTGGACAACTGAATTAGATTGACAGGCCTCCAGGAAATGGGAAAAAAACAAAAGTAAAATTTCTACAAAGTTAATACTTTATTATTAATGTAATTCCTATACTTATACTATAATTATCGTATTAATTATCGTACTTTTGTGCATATAAGATCTCACTACTCGGTGCTCCATTTTACTGGTTGTCTGATTGTCCTAGACAAACAAAATTCAGTCGGGACAAATTAGCAAGAGTTTGAACTTTGTTTAGCAAAAAAGGCAAAAGAGATAATAGGGGACAACCGGTTTTCTTTTTGGACAACTAAATATAGTGTAACGGTTGCCGAAGGACAACCATTTTCTGAAAACAGTAGCCTTATACTACAAGTTTGTTTCAGATTAAAAACACTTTAAAATATTCATTTCACAAAATGAAGTGGATAAACTGTTCCAGCAAATTACCTTGTCTGATACCTTACCCATACCAAATACTGTATAGCGAGATGGGATGGAAAAACAATTTCCCCAAACTTAAGGACATTATTTAACATGTGTATGGTTTCTTTCTTATTTTATTCTCGTGATCTCTCCAGAAGACACATCTTTTAAGGAAAAAATTAGATTTTTTTCACGCCAACATATTTTCATTTTAATGGCGTTTCAAAAAAATTACAACTTTTTTCAAACGCTTTAGTTATTGTATTTACTGCTCTCTCCATGCCTTTTCCTACATAGCAAAACAAGCATTTATGAAGTAAGGTAGGAACCTTCAGAAGTCAGTACTAAGCAGGAGAATATGATCATAGCATAAGTGGTTTATGGCATAAACGCCTTTTCTGTATAGGCCTACAGTGTGTTAGGATATCTTAGGTATTTCTCTATGATGACAGGTATGTAAATATGACATTCGACTTTTTCTCCTTTTTAAACCCTATTTCCGTACCCAGTTTAATGAAAAGGAAAACATGATAGTTCATAGAGAAAGGGAAATATTGGAAATAATTGGACAACTGAATTAGATTGACAGGCCTCCAGGAAATGGGGAAAAAACAAAAGTAAAATTTCTACAAAGTTAATACTTTATTATTAATGTAATTCCTATACTTATACTATAATTATCGTATTAATTATCGTACTTTTGTGCATATAAGATCTCACTACTCGGTGCTCCATTTTACTGGTTGTCTGATTGTCCTAGACAAACAAAATTCAGTCGGGACAAATTAGCAAGAGTTTGAACTTGGTTTAGCAAAAAAGGCAAAAGAGATAATAGGGGACAACCGGTTTTCTTTTTGGACAATTAAATATAGTGTAACGGTTGCCGAAGGACAACCATTTTCTGAAAACAGTAGCCTTATACTACAAGTTTGCTTCAGATTACAAACATGTTAAAATATTCATTTAACAAAATGAAGTTGATAAACTGTTCCAACAAATTACCTGGTCTGATACCTTACCCATCCCAAATACTGTATAGCGAGATGGGATGAAAAAACAATTTTTTTTTTATGTAAATATGACATTCGACTTTTTCTCCTTTTTTACCCTATTCCCATACCCAGTTTAATGAAAAGGAAAACATGATAGTTCATAGAGAAAGGGAAATATTGGGAATAATTGGACAACTGAATTAGATTGACAGGCCTCCAGGAAAGGGAAAAAAAACAAAGAAACAAAAGTAAAATTTCTACGAAGTTAATACTTTACATATATCGTAAAAAGTTTTGGACAAGGAGTGTAAACTTCAAGATTGGCGAAGTCAGTACTAGCCCCAGATTTATTTTGGAAGCTCCCGGATTTTTTTTTTTTTTTTGAAGCTCGCGTTTTAAGTTGAAGGGTCAGTTACGAGTTTATAAATCTTGTTAAAATGACAAAGACAAATGTGGCTTAGGAATGCAATATATAAAAATTAAGGAATATACCGACTGGGGATTGTAGGGAGGTTGCTGTTTTTTACTTCGACTCCCCCTTGTTTTTTTTTACCCCATCTTACTATAATTGATGTCTTTTGATCTTTTCCCATTCTTGAATGTTACGCACATTCACATACACTTTTTGAGATAAAGCATTTGCAAGGTTTGATGTTTTGACCTCTGGTGACCCCAAATGATCTTTGACCTCCATCCAAAACATTAGCAATAAACAACCCCTCCTCCCAAAGCAAAAGTGTTCCCAATTTTTAACAGAAAAAGGTTTGGTTTACAGACTTTAAAAATTAATTTTCAGCAAAAACCGGAAAATAACAGAAATATCAAACCTCAGTTTCTAGTGTAACAAAAAAAATAAATAAACACTTGAACTGTGAAAAGATGAGTTCCAAATAAAAGGGAAATAAAGAATCATTTGAAAACTTAATTAATTTGAAAGAAAAAAATGATTTACGATACAGATGCCAAAATAAGGATGTTAACGAAGGCTTGGTCAGTCGTTCAAATATTCTACCTATTTTTCACGTTTTGCTACTCGAAAATGATGACAGCCGTGGTAGTCTTTTAAACATGCTGTTTTTCATATGAGCTGCAGAAACTGAGAATTACAACAGAGCATGTAATCTAGTGACAGGTGCTTCGGCTTTGTAACTGCCTTCCTTCGATGTTGTTTAAAATGTACCCGACGGGTTAAGTTGCTACCGACAAGACTACTTCCCTTTCAAAACTACAGACTAATATCCACCAGTATTTCATTTCCGAACTATGTTATCATTATACCGAAGCATAATTTGGTGACAAGCCGAAGTGACTTTTCAACCTCTGACTCTTAGTGATGGCGCATGCTCGTGTATTTTTCGCTTCCCTTTGTATTTCCTATATTTTAAACTGTCTAAGGAGAAGATTTATAGTTTCGAATTGAACCGCTTAATGAACTAGATCGCTGAAGCACCGATCATCTTTTAGGGAAATACCTTACTTTCAGCATGTCTCTTTCTCTGACGCAACCTGTTCTTCTAATATGTGTTTCATTATGTGCAACAACTATTTGGGCAGTACAACCGCTTTCTGCAGATGCCTCGCATTATCTGAATGGGTCCTTTCACCGGCTTAAACCAGAAGTCGAGAAAAGAAAAGATTGTGAACGTTTAAAGCAATTTGCCGTTATGACTATTGGCGCTCTGCCCCCTGAACAACTTAATCCAAGGGAACCAATTATAGGATCGAATGTAGCAATGGTACTTCCGGAGCACAATGTCTTTGCTGCCCATCCTCAACGTGGACAAGGACATAGCGAAAAGCAGTTACAAAAAGCTTATTGTGTAATGACAAGAAATCGTTTGCCTCCTGAGAATGTATACATATTCACACTGAACAGTCCATGCCCTAATTGCGCTCGTCTGTTGAATGAATTGGCTGGGAACAACACCCGTACCTTGTTTCACATCGGTTACTCAATTGAATACCAACAGCCTATCGGCAACAATGAAATGGTTGAGACCCTAAGCAGAACTGAGGAGATACTGCAGGCACAGAACATATATTTTGGAAAAATCGAAGGCCAAGTGTGTCGAGACAACAATATCAGAAACCCCCAGGCTCACGATGAATTGAAAAGGAAGAGGAGATATACGTGCACCCTTATTACCTGCAAAGGTAAGTTTTATAATTAGATCCAACTAAGTTAAAAATAATCACTTCGCGGTAATTTCACATGGCTTTTCTGGAGAGATGGAATGATTTCATGGTATCAGAACGACTCAAAAAAGCAATCGGGCGAACGTAACGCAAACTATGTCAGCCCATACGATTTGAGAATTTTTTCTATAGGGTTAAAACCAAAGGTTTTGATTTTTTCGCTCGTGTTTCCGGAGAAAATAGTTCTTCTTAGGTTTTTGTCCAAATACATGCTTTCAAAATAAACGCAACTAGGTCGTTGAATAAAAAAGACGATCATTAAATCTTGACATAGCATACTCAAGATAAGGCTTGATCATAGGCCTAGTAGTCTAGCATTAGTGCAATAAACTGTAGTTAAATAACCTCTCGAAACATTTTTACGATAACACAAATGTAAGAGCCACGTAACCTTAAAAGTCTTCTTTTGAATGTGCTCATTTTAATTCAGTAGCCTATGTTATCAAGAATTAACGATGCCAAGATACCTTCCCGAGATAAATTTTCCAAATTACAAAATTCAGAGACAAGACACAAAACGCAGACATTTTAAAAATCTTCCTGAGGTTATACTTCAACCTTCAAGATGTACCGTTCAATACTTATATTGAAATGACAGTGTCATCAGGAAAATCTTCAATGTCATTTGTACAAATAAGGGTCAATCCTGAGTGGATCCTGAACAATCCTTTTGGCACTCCTGACTCAACTGGCCTAATGGCAAAATGAGTCCAATTAGCAAGGAACGGATCTAGGATTCACATGAGGGGATGCAACAGTTGGTCGAGCATGTAGCGAATGCTGGGTCAGACATTACTGCTTCAGCGCTCAAGGGCAATTCAAGAGCGATAACACGAGTCAAGGTGCTTGCAACTAAAAAGCCATTGACAACACCTGAACACCTTAATTTTTACGTCATGGATCTGACCATCTGAGGAATTGAAGTGGGTCTACTCCGGTAAATCTTGTTAACCCAAGGCAACTGGTCTCTGCACCATAAGTCAGCTGAATTTGGTAATTTAGAGTTGAAGCGTGTATTTTAACAATCTGGTGAATGCCCTATCTGAACTATTGGGCATTTATTTGACGGAATATATATAATAAACACACCTTGTTTGGTATCAAATTAAAGGTTGAGGTAAATTTAATGTAAAATACAGGTAACGAGAACTAAAACACAAAGTGTAAATTACCTATCGGTCATTTTCGGTAATACCAGGTCACATTAGGTCATGGAAGCGACCCTTAGGATGGGGGATATATCCCCCTATGAAATTGAACGTATTTGGGGGAGAATACTTTATATTATATCCCCAATGAAAACAAACCTTGAGCTTCGGAAAGTACCGGTACTTAAAAAAGTTAAATATGCTATTTTGAAAACTCTTTAATAGAACGGATGACTGAAAGATTACAAAAATCCACGCTTTAAAATATAACATATAACCATTTCCCTAAAAACAAAAGAGAACGTATGAATGTTGCTTGACAGTTCTGTTCTCCCATGGAGAAATGAAAACATGACATATTACGCATATGCACCAGTATCCTCAATAGCCCGTCACCTTCGAAAGTGATCATCCATTTACTTTTATTTCTCTGCTTGAAATAGATGGTAAATATCCATTTATTACATAGATGTTCTGATAAAGTGACTTTTACATACAGTGAGAGAATATGTTATATGTAAATGCCACCAAAATTGCAAAAGACTTTATTGCATTATTGCACCACGGGCCGTAACGTTTTTTTTTTCTTTCGTCTTGTTTGTTTTCTTTTTTAAGGTTTAATTCTGTAACTTACAACTTCTGCTTCTCCAGATGAGTTTTATGTTGCAACTTTCGAAAGCCCGAGGAATGTCTACAACAATTAACATACTCTGATATGAACCTACTCGCCTTGGAATAATTAAAAATTACTATGGAAATGGAAAAATACAATATAGAGAAATAAATGATACTCAATGACAGTGCCGTAGCAATGGGGGGGGGGGGGGGGGGGGGAGTGAGTGGATGGGCAGATGGACTATTGCCCCTCCTTGGTTCTAAAAAGTGGAGAGTTTGAAATCTGTCATTTGTGAAATCAGTCAAACGTGTGGTTCCTTAAACTCGTCTTTCATGAAATTCCCAATTTTCTTCAATAAAACCTCAATTTTTGTGATTACTTGTTTGAAAATGCAAAATTTTCCTCGGCATTGCTCGCAGAAATTTGCAATTGGTGGTTGCAGTCGCGTTCCCTCATAAATCAGTTAGGTAAACTTTATCGAATTTATCAACTACACTGCTTTTTCCATGAATATTCTATAAATAAAATTCAAATTTTCCTTAATATAAGCTCTGACTCCCGTACAGCCTCAAATTGTAGGTCTCGGATAACACTGTATAGCAACAACGATCTTTGGTAGCTGTGCAATCTCAGACTGGCCAATAAGAAATACAGATTCTTCAGTTATCTCGAACTTTTATCATTTCCTTTTATAGGGAACCCAGAATTCAAAATTTTCTCAAATAGGGAATTTCCACCGATGTCACAAAAATGACGTCATACCGAAAGCGCAGCCAAACTGGAGATATCAATCTGGAAACAAGCAAGACCAAGCAAGATCAACTATTGACTGTTGTAGTGTGTGCTTAACGTTGTTTGCGGACCCGGTAGTTTCTTTCCTTAAAATCGGTAGTTTCGTCCCTTAAACTCGTTAATTAGCTATCCCCTTTCCTTTTGTGGAAGAAAGAAGTCTATATGGTACGAAACTAACCTTTTCAGCAGAAGAAACTAACGACTTTGGGGAGCGAAAGTTGGGAAACTGACGAGTCGAGAAACTAACGACGGGGACCCTGGCCGTACGCAGGGAGGTGTTGTTAGATAACACCTCCCTGCCGTACGTTAGCTAGTGTAAGTGCGGCTAAAATGATTTAGGCTACTAGTACTATGACCCTTCATATGCAGTGTCAAAATTTGACCTATGAAATACGTTTGTTCACCCTAAGTGTGAACTGACCATCAATGAAGCCTATAAAATAGCTTGAATCATTATGTATGTTTGTTTGTTTGTTTTCATTTGATCCTCCCTTGCGGGAACTCGGCAACGCCCCAATGAAGGGGTATTAGCGCCAAGCTGGCAACGCCAGTCTCGTGAGACAAACTCGCAGTTTAACGTCTATGTCGTATGTAGAAGGAGAGACCCATGTTTTCCAGGCTTGAGATCGCTGCAAGGTGAGTGTGACTAATGGTGTATAATTATGTGTTACGGTAACGTTAACACTAGCCTAACGTTATGCCTAGCCGTGTTCAAATATTTCAAATTGGCCATTTCTATCAGTCAGTTATTCTATCGTTGTGAAAGGCATGCTTCCCCTCATATTATATCAAGAATGAAAATCTTATGTAAAAAGATATTCACAACATTGGGCCCGTTTTCTTACTGTCAGTAGAACAGTCTTTATGCAGCTAAGACGTGTAGTATCTCGAGTGGGCGGGACGACCCGTTGATGACGTCAGGTGAAACCTCCCTATACAAGCTCCACATTTTCAAATTTTGGTGAAAAGGGGTAAGAATTCGGCGTACTTTGCTCGCCGAGAATCACCTCCCCAAAGAAATGGCGTGAAAAATTTCGGGAAATTTTGGTGTATCTACGCCACTGTTCTACGGTTTTCTTTTCAATCGATTCTGAAACTATATCCCCCTGGCAAGGCAATCAGACATCTTTTACTTTTCTATAGTTTTAACTAAAGGCCCCTACCTTTTCATTAAAAACACTTCTGGCAGTTTCTACAGTATGATATCACGTTAGATAGGCCTAATCCGGAAAGGGCCATTTCCGGTGATTTCGGGCCTATTTTTGCCTTAATTTTCTTTGTACGCTCCACGTTAAGTGATGGTGGCGCTCTGCGTATATAGTTACTCCGACTATACTTTAAAAGTCGGATCATCGCCTATGAACTAGTGCACAAATGTAAGTTATAATACAACATGAAAAACATAACATGTCTCATTTTGATTCAAATTGAGCATATCAAAGGACCAAAAATAGGTATCAAAGTCAAAATGGGTCATAGCGACATCATCATCAAATCATTGCAACAGAAATGATTCCAACAGTATTGGGTTGAGGAAAGCCCTCTTCATAACATATTGAAAATCCGCAAAAACGCAATAAGGAAAAAATATCAACCCTAGATAATTATGCAAATTAGTTTCCGCTATAAGTCGAAATTTGAAAATTATTGAAACCTTTCACTTAATTTTGCTTTCATATTAAAAAGGGGTGTCTATCCACATGCTTTGAGGGTCAGTGAATTCAATAATAATGGTAACATCGTACCAGTGGTATAGGTTTTACTAATTATATAAATGTTTGTCCATTAAAGAATCAATTCCGTTGCAGCTCGGACAAACTTTTCCTGTCCTTGAAGTCCTTGCTTGTTACACCACTAACAAAATGCAATATTGCTGTAGATGAAACCGTTCAGTGACCGTCTATTATTGTCAGCGGTTTTCTATATTTTTCAAATTGGCGAAGTGGCTACGCTATGGCTAACAATAACATTCACTTTCAAGGGGCAGAATTTTCTATTGTCCGCCATAAGCCAAAACTTCAAAATTATGGATAACTTCGCATTAAATTTTGCTATCGTATTGAAAGTGGTGTCAATAGCCACGTTTGGCGGCCTGTAGGTCAAAACATTTTTATGAATTGGACTTGCTAAAGTGGGAGTTGTGTCTGTTCCCATGTTTTAAAATTCAAGGCACTCAATGCCCACTATATCTGAGCCTGCTTCCCCAAACTCAAGTTTCGAAATGTTACGCTTCCCAAACGTTGTATGGATAGCACGAACCACTAATGACAGTATAGTCCACGGGGGAGCTTAGGTCAATAACTATACTTCAGTCCTTTAAGGTCAAAACAATTGAGTCCCTGCTTCATTATTGCATGAACATCACTTTGATCTGCGTTTTTGAAATAGGCAGGAACATGGATCATCATGAGCCGTTGACATGACCCATTTTCATTACGAATAGCGTCCATTCACCATTTTTTCATCCTCTCTCCAATTGATTTAAATGTTGTGCCTTTTTTGATCCACATTTATGTTTGATAGTAAACATGCAGACTGTGAATCTTTGCTGAAGCTAAAGGTATGTTTCATGCTTCAACATGTTTACGAATTCAGGTAATCCCTTTCTGTGACTTGGATACTGTGACGATACTTGTTTGGCTCTCTATTGTAAATATAAGAGCCTCTTCCATAACATGTAATGATATCCTGTTTGTCACCGGCAATTTGCATGAAGGCCTTGGCAGATTTTGAATATGTTATAAAGTGGGGTTTCCTGAATCCAATACAGTTTGAATCATTTCTGTTGCAATTTTTCCAGGCCAAGTCACATATTGACTGGGCTATTCCATTTCGTATACAAAGAATGGAAAATGGGTGTATTTAAGGGCATAAAAATAATCTAAAATCTCTCGAATAGCGGAAGGGGACATTGTGCTGTTATTAATAGTCATAAAATAAATAAATTTGTTATATAAAAATATATGAAATAGATATTTTAACTTGAAGCTACGTTTGACTAATTGAAAGTGCTCTGGCTTACGCCATACTGAGAACACTATACTGATATACTATAATTTTCTCCTGAATATTTCAAGCAATTAGGTCCGTATGCACAAAAGATTCAGACAGGGTCTAAATTTAGACCTTTGTAAGTGAAATTTAGTTATGGCAGTAACATACCATACCCATGGGTAGTCGCTGCATTACATGGCTGCCCTAAAATCATCAAAAGGGTACGGAACTTGGAGATAGGTAAAACCCTTCATGTGTATTCTTTTGCTTGAACCTCAATAGGTTGCAAATTGCTTCAATACCCCCTTTCTTTTTGACGAAGTTTTGGGGCTTCATTTTGATTTTATATCTCGTTTACACAGAATCGAGATCAAGGGTTCCTCTATCATTGAAAGATGAGGTCTCTTAGAGGACCCTCAACTTGTTAGGTTTCGTTGGAGAAACCTGACTCTGCAATAGACAAAAACGTACGTATTGCGGTCTTTTCATACTCCCACCAGTACTAAGATACCCAGTGGCGTAGCTAGGAATTTCTAGACGGGGGGAGGGGGGGGGGGGCAATCACGTGGAGAGAGATTTATCCGGGAGACTATCTAAGCCAGTCCGGGAGAGTCTCCTTTTTCGGAGACTTGAATTGTCTCCAGTAATGGAGACCATGAGAAATTTTGTACCATTAAAAATCGGCACTCAAACTGGGCGATTCTTTGACGTCATCCGACCGCAAGAAACTAAATGACCTTGGCTGGTGTAAAGTCCTAAACTCTAGTAGAAGCAGACCGGAAGTCCACCGAATCACCACATTCGGTCTAAAAAACATTACTTTTTAGTCATTTACTATGCAAATATGAAATCTCTGGAATTTGTAGAACCATTTTGATCTGTTTCCTATCTTGATATGTACAAAAACGACAAAATGAGCAATTAAAATAAAGGGAATAAATCTCATCGAGATCTGTTGGCTTGCAAAATCTGGCAGATTTTGCTTTGAAATGTGATCGTTATCTTCACTTAATGTTGACCGATTTTTCCTTTTCAAGGTTTAAATTAGTGTCAACTTGTTACGAGATTTTCGTTTTTATGATTAAAAATGCAAAAAATAAGAAATTTAGGTCAACTCTTATCAAGCGCAGTAACATGCGCTCCGACCATGTAAACCGCAAGAATTCACCAAGATCAGTCTTTCCTGTCGGTCTCTGAACTAAGGCGTTTGTCCAGATTTCATGCCAGCCTTGTTTCTAATGCAAATTTGGCGCCATTTTTAAATTTACCCACCAAGCTGTGCGGTGTGCATAATACAAAACATAAGGCTTCACCTTTGAAACCTTTCTAGAAAATTAGTTCCTGCTGAGAACATTTCAAAACCGAGATATTCTTGCTGCCAAAAATTTTACCTACAACTTTTCCGTGCACTCTCTAATAGTCCACCGTGTGCCTTTTGAGAAAATATCGATTAAAGTAATGGCACTTACCGCTCACCGATGACCCTCATTAATAGACTCTGTACAGTCGCCTAAACTCACTCATCCTTATTGTGCATGATCGGCATTTGGTGTCAGCACTGCGATAAAGCGTGTACTCGTAAGTCTTAGTTTGGCAACCCTGTAAATTTGGCTACATGAGCGGGGTTCCAATTTTCTCTTAAACCTCCAAGTACAGTTTCGAAATTGAGATGTACTCAGCTTCTACGAATTTGTTTGAGCGTAAGAAGCTCAAACCAGGGAGATGTTACATCTCAAACCTAGCTAACAAGAAGCACAGACGATGTGTAAACCGCGGGTATGAACGCTACACATTAAACAGCGTATATAGGCTATCCTTGTTTCACGTTACTCTAAATTAACTGACCGTTTAAGACAATTGAATTGAAACACGAGATGAACTTACGACAATGAGAATCATTCACTGAGGATGAATTGTCGGTTACTGGTTTTTATTATCTTTTCACACCAAACGTCGGTATTGAAAGGTTTCAAATGGTCTTACGAAAAACATCGTGTTGTGTGTTCTCTTTGTTATAACCACACTGGTACATGACGAATCATCGGGGTGGATGAGTTAGAAACAAGGGCTGTTACAAGAATAAGGTCTTGAATTATTTATATTTCACGTTGTGCAAGAAGTCTCCATCCACGGAGACTTTGGATGTCTCCGAAAAGGGGGACTCTCCCGGACTGCTAAGCGGAGCGCCACCATCAGCTGGCGCAGCGTACTGAAAATTTTGAAAAATCGTGAACCCTGAGACAGCCAGAAAAGGCATTTCCCGGGCTTTTAAGGTGAATCAAAACAGTCGCTATTTTGAGCTTTCACTTGAAATTAAATGTTCACCTCGATAAAATACGAGCATTTATACAAAGTGTTAAGAAAATTACCATATAGAATTAACATGATATGGTTACTCCAAAGTAAGGTTATCATTGTAAAATGAGTTTGTATGCGCATTCTCAGAACAAATTGAAGCTGAACGGAAGATACCCCGACCTCCTTTTTTACCGTTGGCCGAAATTCGGGTCCACGTTTCACACCTTATGAAAAATCACATTGAAGACTGCAAAATTGTGATCATTAGACTGCCCGAATACGTCCCAGTCGACTTGGTGTTATTGTCATTATGAAATATGACACAAGATGGTTTTGACTGATTTTTATGGCTTAATTTTGCGCACTGCATACTGTACACCTTTAAGCCTTCCCGTCTGCCAATTATTGATCTAGCAAATGAAAACATCCCAGTTTTCTTTTTGCAACCTTTGCCCAAATATTCAGTGCCGTAGCCAGGATATGTGTCACGGAGGCCAGTGAGTTCTGTGATCGCCAGCATAGGGGTGGTTTTTTAGGGGAGGAGGTGTCCCCTGGAAATTTTTGAATAATTGTTTGAATAATTACATGTAATCTGGTGCTACATAGAGTACGTTATTTTAGAGTAAAATTAATGCTCAAAATTGACATAATTTAGGTTATTAAATTTGGAAAAATCAAGGAGGTGCTAGGAAGGAGACACAACGTTCTATTGACTCTTTGGGGCAATGTTTGTTGCGGACAATAATCTTTCTTTCCTTCCCAAATATTCTATTTCAATACCTAGACCAACTAGTAGCAGTGACACATTCATGTTGAATTTCCCTGTATGAAAACCCTGTTCACACCTTTTTGCATCAGTGAACGAAGGTCAGCAAAAAACCAGATAAGAAATTGCCCTTATGCTTGCCTTTAATACCCCTGCAAACAGTGGCACGTCTGACCGGTATTATTTTGCCCTTTTTCACATCTTCCTCTAGCCGCCTCTTATCAAGCTTGTGGTTTTTGGAGCGTGCTTGAATGAGTTAAGCAGGAAGTCGGGTAAAATTTGATTACCCCACCAAACCTTGCTTTTGGTGGGGACTCGGGTGAAATATCTTATAGGGTAGGAAATTCCTCATGTGACTTGTCAAAATTCCAGTGAGAGGGCACGCCCTTACGTTGTATCTCGTTAACTTTTCGTTGCCAGCCGTCATGAAAACATATGAAATTTTACACTTTGGTCGTTGTTGGTCTCAATAAATTTAATTTCCATTTATTTCTTTGGAGAATTTTACCGCAATAAACATTTCGAGTGTGTTTAGGAGTTATAAGGAAAGTTGCGAAAATTGGGTAAAATGATTTAGGCTTTAGCAATGCTTATAGCAGACGACTCATCGAATTCGTTGCTAAACTTTTATTGACAGTCGTTTAGCTAAAACTTTTGATTAGAGTTTGAAACCTGTCAGTAACAAACCTCAGATCAAAGCATCTTTAAACAAAGACAATTGTTTCAGGATTACTTGAGTGTGAAAGAGGCAAATCCTCTTAAGCATGGGACAGGTCAACAAGGTCAACAAGGCTTAACAATAGGAACAAAGAGACCTGTCAATCAAAGTTTGATGCTCGAATGGGAATTACTATTTTTGAAGTACCTATTGTGTGACAGATAGGGCTGTTATGTCTCCTTCCTAACAACTCCCTGGAAAAACACTCACTTTAGATGACGCTTTAGATGAACGCTAGTTGTCTGCTGTTTCTACCAAATTCATCTATGACATGGTCATTCTTCCCATTTCATTTTAATAATTTATATTGTACTTACTTAGCTTATTTTGTCGAACGCAGTATGACAGACGTTGGCATCACATGCACAATGCAGCTCAAATGCATATCCTAGCCGCATGTACACATACGTACGTAACGATAATCGTTTGTAGACACACGCACGTACGCTCGAATTACTATGCAACTCTCACCGACGAACAGTTGCGGCTCACATAACATTAGCGTCTCCCGAGATGTGCGACTTTCTTTGAAGTTACGTAAAGCTCTAAACAATAAGGTAGGTCGATAGCATTTTATGTAAGTGTTCGTTAATATGTACGGACGCACAAGGTACGTGCCAAAACTACGTGTGACAGAACGATGGTACTAGCCAAGGCCATAAATCATTGTGAATAGAGTAGGTAGCCTACGGTAAACATTGCGTCACAACTTTGAAATGATTTAGTGAAAAAAAAAACCCCAAAATATACCGATTAAACCGAGATACCTGACCATTTGTCCCTTCACGACACTGTCTCTCACCTCAGATGTCACTTCCTTTCCAAAGTAAAACCAAAATGCAAGGCATTTATACTTGCGAATGGAGGCAGTCTTTACCGGTTCTAGTGATATTAACAAAACGTTGCTAAACTTAGCAAATCCCAGACGGCAGTAGGTTCCATTTTTAGATTCTTTGGTATGATTCGACCTGGGAATCGAACTCAGGCCTTCCGCGTTTTAGGGGGATGCTCTACCGTTAGAACAAACACGTGATTTTTTTTTAAAATGAGGATGTTTGCGCATTTCAGAAAAATATATCAGTGCTGAAAATTTACACAGGTGAAACATAAGTGATGTGAGGTGAGGGTAAAAGGAATGATTATCATACAAGCTCGAGTTTTAGAAAAGTATATATGAGTGAAACGTATATATAATGTTAAAATTGTCTGAATAAAACAAGTAGTGGATGATACTATCTACTAGATCTAGAAAATAGACGTGTTTAGATTGCAGAAGAATTATTTTATTTATAATTTCCGGCCGTAGCCAAAACTGTCAGAATTTCACGCATATTATTGGAAGTTCAAAATATCGAAATTTCCTCATAAATGACAATTTCAGTATTTCAGTATTTTAACTTCCTTAGTGTTCTCAGTATTGTTCGATGGCAATGCAAATTACGGTTCGACAGTTCAACCGGGTCACTTGTGAATGCATCGCATGATCACCAACAAAGCAAGCATATGCTTCCAGATCAGAAGAGATGTAACTTAGCTATCGTCTTGGCTAATGAGTTTTAAGGGTAGAGAAAGATAACTACGCAGTGACTCTTTTATTTTGCTAGTCCTCATCAGAGATCTCTCTCCCCATTCCTACTATAATTGTCAACAACAAAAAACAGTCTAATTTCTCGCCGGCCGCCTCTTTCTTTGGTTGGATAAGTGCGCAGCTTGTGGTCTTTTCCCTTACAGTACGGTTGCTCAAAGGAACCGTTTTAAATTTGTCTTACAAGATTGCTAAATCTAATTATACCATGCAAGTACAGCCACCAACGAAATAAATCTAATCTGAGAATACTTACAAAATGCAGAACAAAAAAAAAAAAAAAAAAAAAAACTTGGGTTGATGTTGACGAAGTTATTTAGATGTGGTTAAGCATACCGGTATACAGGTCCTGCGCATGGCACATTTGGATTTCAACTGAAATACATCAAAATCTCGAAATGGCTTTTTCAAGCCACGGTAGCAATAGATATCATCAACTGTATCATATGTTGTTCGGCTGATCATGTGGTCACCGGCAAAGCAAACGCCTATACGTAAGGGCGATTCATGTTTCAGTTGAAACGTCTAGGTCAGAAGAAAACTTCGCAGTTAATACTGCGCAATTTTCGCATCCGGGAGACTAAGTTTTCTTATCCGTTCTCTGTTCCAAGCCATCTGTGACGGTCTTCAGTTCTGGACAAAATAAAATATAACTTTAGTTTGTCGCTCTTGTTACAGTTATAAGTTGCTTCATTATGAAAAGAAATCCCCCGTTCAATGTTTTTCTTAAAACAACGCCTAAACTTTTAAGTCAACAGGTTTCTCAGATGTTTCAAACTGTAAGAAAAGAAGGGTAACGACCATGTCATAAAGAACGGCAGTTGACAAACACTATAAAAAGGGCTTCTGAGAACCCTATACAGTCGTTCCAAGAACCATGTGATTGAAATATCGCCCAAGTTATATGCCTCAACGTGTAATGAAACCAGAGACGTCCTTATATAAATTATCTGTTTTCATGGTTAACGCCTTTTGATTTCCAACACTTACAAAGTAACAAAACCAACAAGGTGCAGATTGAAAACACTGTAACGTAGTCCATAAAGCGACTGCTATACTTCGCATTCGCTCGTAATAAAATTTAAAGTACAATTTTGCCTGCCAAGGCCTTAAAGCCATGCTGTCACCACCTCAGTTCTGAGGCTAGCCTTTCACAGAATAGGTGTCTTGAGAACTCTCAAAGGGTAAAACCCACAGCACTTTTAAAAACGACCGTGAACTCGAAACGACTTAAGAGGAAAATGAAGATTGTTACCTTGATTGTCAAATCGAGGCGCCCTTAAATGTAAGTATTCTATAGAATTAAAACCTGGACAAACTAAAAATTCCAACTACTGATAAAGGTCAACATCTAAAATCCAAAAGCAAAACGATGTCTATTTAATTCAAGGTTTGAACAGATAAAATCTTAAAACTTGAAACAAGAGACCTATAGATGACCTCTGGTTGTGTTTTACCTTTTAGTACCTTTATATTTACATTCCATTTGTTATAACGTTTAATTTGATACAAATATGATAGGTTTATTCTATAAACTAGATAAATCATAATTAAGAGTTTTGTAAAAAAGTGGGCCTGGCTTAGACGTCAATAAAAATGCCTAAGGTTGTCAAGGTGGCACGCTTCAGATTCTTCAAGTAGACACCACCACTTTCCGCAAAAAGGTGCATATATACCCAACTTTACGGTCAGCCTGTGGCTCTGCTGGACTACAGTCCTTACCCTATGAACTAGTCCTAACAGCTTTGTTGACACGGGTGTGATCTGTACAGGGTCGAAGTAAGGAGTGTTCCTAAGAGTTGGCCCCTGGATACGACAACACCACGAACAACTTCACACCAACTGGTTGTACAATGTAACCTAGATCTTGTGTACTTCATCAAAAGAACGTGTATTTTAGCAACCGTATATTGGTTAAGTGCACTTTGATGCAGTTGTGGGTGCTTTTGCGCGCGGTTCGAAGACCAACTTAACCATGGAGTACCTGGTCCTACGATCGCGAAATAGATGTTTGACTGCCTGACAAAACTCGCGATCTTGCCAAACAAAATAGACGGTGATGATCTCCGACAACGGTCTTCTTCCGCTATTTTGGGTGTTTTTTGCATTGCAAGTTTGTATCATCTAGAGGGGGGTTCTAACCCCCAACCACCCTCCTCGTGGCTACGCCACTGCACCTACAGCTAGGGTTAACTTTCATGGTGGTCAAAACAGGTGACAGGTGGATGGAGGCGATGGTAAAGGTGTAAAAACCACAACTAACCGTAGTTACAACCCTGGTGAGGTGGACAGAAATTATTACACATCAAGACCAATATTCTGATAATTATCCCATACCCAAGCATGACAACACTCTTCACTTTTTCCTTTTTAAACGGGGTTTGACTTAACCTCAGTGTGTTGCTTACACTTCAGCAAACAATTTCGACTGGCTACTCGTGGTAGCTTTTCAAATATGGTCAAATTACCTGGTGCTTAACACAGGGTATCTTTCATTTCATTTTGTTTCATATTTAACCCTTAACTCTTAACATTTATATTTACACCCTAAATAACGCCCTCAAGTTTGTAGCCTACATCTTTAGGCAACTCTTTTCTTTAATATACATACTAAATAGTCCCGTGTTTGTACCTAATTTAGAATATATTCGACGTCATTTGAAGTCTAGTGCATAGGAAGTTTACCAATTATTTATATATAAACAACATTTATCAAGCTCTTATTGAAGATTTTACAGTAGGAGATACTCATCACGAAGGTAAACATTTTTTTCGACATGAAAAGTTAATTTCAGGCATTGCTTACACAACTAGCAACAAAAGCAATTTACGCACTATCCGGAGTGGACTTTGCGATACTGGATGATCTTTTTGCTTGTAAGACTGATTGTGCTATATAGCCAAGGGCCGCCTGACCTCCTTGATTACACTATTTTAGTTTACTCCGGCCTAAGCGTCAATACCCTCTGGCGATCGGCCTCTGCTACGACACTTAAATCCACGCAGAACTTCTCGCCCGGCGTTGGGTTTGACACCCTTCATGATGTCCACAGTAATCACTTTGCTTTCACTGACAAAATTAGGTCGGTTCCTCAATTTCAGTCCATCCCCATTGCAAAATATTCGGCAACTGGTTGTTTCGCCCGATGTAACAAAAAATCATGTCTCCTGGAAACTGTGTGCGGCAAGCAATATTTCCCTGAAAATGATGTCCTGCGGACAACATTTTCTAGGAAGTATTATCCCACTGTCACAGGAAGAACTGTCCTGGGGTGTAGGTTTTATGAGGAAATAATGTCCGCATGTAATCATCTGAAAAATCTGTCCCCCATGAAAAAAGCATATCATTTGGAAATTAAGAAAATTAGAAAGTGCAAGTTTTTAACTGGGCTCGTTTTTCCAATTAACATGTTTTACCTCCTAAAAACAAGGGGGGGGGGTAGTGGGAGCATGATGTGCCCCATTTTTCCCTTCGAGCCCCTATCAAGAAAAAAAAAAGGAAAAAAACGGTCGATTACACTGGCCGTACTAGTTTGTACATGACGTTTGTTAATTTGAAGCGACTCCACCGTGACCAAGCATTTGTTGAAATGGTACCCTTGGAGGATACTCCAAAGCAACAGCTCACAAGGGTGACGAAATTCAATGGGACCAATAGAACCGCGAGACCCCCCCCCCCCCCCAAAAAAAAAAAACAAAACAAAGGAAGTTTGGGTTAGATCGAGACCGAAAATAACTATTAAAGTCGTCGGAACTATCATATTGCAGTCAATAGGTTACACTTCGTGCAAAATGATGCTGGCCGGGAACTGCTCTGTAACTTTTGTAAATTGTGTTTCTTTGCGATGATGCCCGCTACCCGTAAAATTCCCCCATCTCCCCAAATGTAGGTAATCATTGCAAATTGAAATAATATTTTCGTATGTTATCAGCAAACATGTTATATTTGTATGCCTATGCAGTGGCGTAGTGGGGGGGGGGGTGGGAGGCGGAAAGTTTCCCCGGGCGCCACCTCTAGAAGGATGACAAATCGAGATCAATTAAGAAATGTTGGACCTACCATTTGCCAGAGCCGAGGGGACGAGAGCCAGCTAGTTGGGGACATTCCTCTCTCGGGGGAGAAGATCTAATTTCGTTGGAAAACCTTCATCCATACAAAAGGAGGTAAGTCCGATAAACTTCAGCCTCACCAACACTGACGAAAATATCGGGGAGCACTCAACCTGTTGAAGGTTGTCTCGAAGATAGACTGGGGCGCTGACCGCCCCGTTTTTCTTCGACTTTACAGATTTTTAGTGAGATCCAGACTTGATTATGGTTGTGTTGTTCACAGCTCTTCACGTGAGTCATACCTCAGGAAACTACTCCCAATTCATAACCAAGGCCTTAAGATCTGCCTGGGAGCTTTCCGAACCTCCCCAATGCAGAGCCTCTACACCGAGGCGAATGAACCCCCCCCCTCCATTGACGATGGAAGAAGTTGTCACTCCAGTTTGCCCTTAAACTGAGGAGTGATATCCACAACCAAACCTTTGATACAACCTTCAACCATAAGTTTAGTGACATGTATGCGAGGAAGCCATTAACTATCCCTCCGTTTGGTATTCGCGTTGGGGACGATTTGCCAGATCTGTACAGCCACCCTGATTTTGCAGTCCCTTTTTCTTTACCCAACACTACACCTTGGAAGTTAGACGAACCAGTTATTGACCTTAGTTTAAGGGAATATACAAAGAACTCGACTAAGGAACTTGTATTTCGTGCTAACTTAAATGAGCTAAGATACAAATATCATCAGTATTTTTTAAACTTTTTATCGAGTTGACTGACACTATATGGCACATTCGTGTTGGTGTGTCGTTACAATCTCATCTAATTAACTTACCAACTAACAAATGTATGTCAGAAATTGCCTCGATCGAGTTTCTTTGCGTTTCCTCTTAAAGTCCGAATAGATTCAAGAAAATGACCCAAAACCTTGGGTCTTGCTAAAAAGGACCCCCCATTATATTTAAACGTCAACACAATTCTCCAGCCAATATGAAGTCAAGATTCAGATATAAGTTTCGCCGTAACGTTTCTACACACTTTTTCTATGGGAATACGTAAACGGACAAGGACGCCCTCCTAGATTTACAAAGTAGATGCAATTACTTCAAAGTTGTCAAATTTACGGACACCTACCTGTTAACACGAACGGGTGGCTGGCCACTGAAATAACGTTGTTTATATTTTTAGACGTTAGAACGAATCCTTTTTCTTGTGTATTTCATTGTTATTTTTTCGCCCTATGTACGCGCAGATATAACAATAAGGTGGGAATTAGCGTTATATATATATATATATATATATATATATATATATATATATATATATATATATATATATATATATATATATATATATATATATATATATATATATATATATATATGGACTAAGGTACTGCGATGCACTGGAGAAAACATAGGTCGATGCAAAGACAGGGTAATACACAGTGCAATACAAGTGAAACAAAAATGAGGTGAACGAAAAATAGAAATTACGACGTTTCGAGTTACATACCCTTCAACACGGTAACAGAAAGTGAACTGAAGTCACACAAACGAGAAGTCAAAGTCAAGGAAAAAGCAGCGGTCAATAACAAGATTAAAACCATTCAAGCAATGATTAAAACCAAGGGGTGAAGAGTGCCAAGTTTAAGGATAAGACGGTTTTCAGTCGTTAGACGATCAATATGGGTTTCTTTCCAGGTAAATGCGGCCGTGACCAAAAAGTCTTTAATAGTATAAGGAGAGGGCGGATTAAAATGGGCTGCTACAGGGAAGCCAGACAAATTAAGTTTAATAGATCGGAGGTGTTCAGTGAATCTATCGGCTAGCCTCCGTTTGGTTTCACCAACATACAGAATTTTGCAGCGTTTACAACTTAAAATGTAAAGCACATTGGGAGAAATACAAGTAAAATGGTCAGTAACTTTGAACACATGAGGATGTCCTTGAATAGATAAGAGTTGGTATCCAGAGACAACCGGGCAGGTGTTACACCGTTTGCGTTTACAAGGAAAGGTGGCAGGGTAAGGAACAGGTGAGGGGTGGGGGTGGGAAGATCTTACGAAATGATCACCAACGTTGCGATCTTTAGAAGGCAACTAAAGGGGGGTGAGATGGACTTTGTGGTAGGGTTAGACATGAGGGTCTGTTTTTGCATCGACCTATATATATATATATATATATATATATATATATATATATATATATAAATAAATATTTAAATAAATATATATATATATATTTATATATATATATATATATATATATATATATATATATATATATATATATATATATATATATATATATTGTTCATCTATACATATATATATATATTGTTCATCTATAAAGCACGGGATTACAGAATGTACCATCGTTTTCTTTTTCCTTGGTTGGTGGCAGAGGCATTGCTCTTTTTCTGCTTATGTTATGTATTTATTTTCCACCAAAGCACGGACTTCACCATGTTATATATATATATATATATATATATATATATATATATATATATATATATATATATATATATATATATATATATATATATATATATATATATATATATATATATATATATATATATATATATATATTACCCCTTCATCAGTTGGCAAAAACCAAACTGAACAACCAACAGTAACAATGGGACACGACAAACATCAAATCCAAAGCGATCGCTGTAAAAACAGAACCGGACGAAAGTGGCTGTCAGAAAACATGAGTGCGAAGGATGAAACACAAATCAAAAAAAGAAAAACAGCGTTCTGCATGAAAAAGTGCATACAAAAATCGAACATGGTCGGAAAAAAGGAAAAAAGTAGACAAAAACTAGGTGCGGAAAAAAAGTAATTAGGCGTACACAGTAAAAAACGAGCACGAACGGGTTAGTGTAAAAGGAGTATCAACTGGCGCAAAAAAGGGGTGAATATTACAAAAGGTCAATTCTAACGTTAGGCCGTGTGGAGCGATAGTACCTAGCCTCATGATCGGTCTGTTTTCAGCACTAAGGCGATCACGATCGGAGCCTCGGCACATTACAGCTGCCGTAACGGTTAAAAGCTGTATTGAAAAAGGTGAAGGGGGATTAAAATGTGCAGCCACCGGGTATCCATGGAGATTCTGTTTGATGGACCTAAGGTTTCCGGTGACTCGTGGCGCGAGGCGGCGCGTGGTGTCTCCCACATACATGGAGTTACATCTCCCACAAGCTAAAATATAAACTACATTAGAGGAAATGCAGGAGAATATTTGTTTGACAATGAAGCTATTGCCGTTGGGGCCTGAAATGTTGACGAGGTTGTGTTTGCCAAGAATGGGCATGTATTACACCTCGGACGGTTACATGGAACGGTACCAGCAGTTTCGTTCGAAGAAGTTTGTGGGTGGGAAGCCCGAACTAAATGGTTGGCTAAATATTTCTTAACTCTAAAAGCAGTGATGGGGGGTTGCGGGAAAACATCACGGGTTGAGGGGTCTTGTCGGAGCAACTCTACGTTTTTGTAGATAGCGCCTAAAATAGGACGGACCAAAGGGTGATATGAAATAACCAAAGGAATACGTAGATTGCTACCAGATTTGTTCTTTTTCTCCAAGGCTTCCTCTCTGCTGGTTCCTTGAATTCTGCGCAGGGCATTAGAGAGGATTTTGGCAGGGTACTGGCGTTTTTCAAAAAAGGATAAAATTTCTTCAGAGGCAGTAGAGAAGTCAGAATCCTCCGAACATATTCGCCTGGCTCGCAGGAGCTGGGAATAAGGGATAGATTTAGTGCAGGATTTGGGATGGTTGGAGGAGTACAATAGGTAGTTTTGCGAGTCGGTTGGCTTAAAGTGTAGGTTTGAGGTAATTGTACGGTTGTTAATGGACAGTTTAAGGTCGAGAAATACAACAGATGAGTACGAGATACAATGGGTAAATTTCAAAAAGGGGCAAAAGGAATTAACAAAGTCGATAAAGGTTTCTAAATCACGGCAGGATCCAGTGGCAACTCCTACAATATCATCAATATACCTTTTGTAAAGTATAGGTCGGGGCCCGGTATACTGAGAAAATAGTTGTTCTTCAAAGTGGCCCATGGTCAAACAGGCAACAGAAGGACCCATTTTAATTCCCACAGCCACTCCTTTAACTTGGCGGTAAAAACGCCCATTAAACTGAAAACAATTTTGTGTGAGAACAAGTTCCGTCAGACGTAGGAAGGTGTCAGTCGGTATTAGGGGATCACGCCGTTTGTCTAGGTAGTAACGAATAGCTGTTAAGGCAGCATCTTGAGGAATGGACGTGTAGAGGCTGAACACATCCATGGTGAATTAAAGACGTTCACCGCAATTTTCAGGAAACTCAAAGTCAGGAATAAGTCTCAAGAAATGTGGTGTGTCTTTAACAAACGACGGCAAGGCTGAAACTAAAGGGAGGAGCACGGAATCTACATACTCAGAAATCAGTACAGTGGGGCAGCTGTGTGAAGAAACGATAGGTCTACCAGGGTTGTTTGCTTTGTGGATTTTGCGAAGTAGGTAGAAATTGACGACAGACTACCCCTTACAGCCGTTGCACTTTCATAGATGTATTGACGACATCGTTTTTATTTGGCCTCATTTAAGATGTATCCTACTCAATTCTAATTACTTATCCTTCACTTAAAGGCTTAAATCCGAAAGCAAATGGATGCTTAAACCATCAGCACATACCCGCGGCCAAAACAAAGATCTTGGCGTTTTGAGCGACCTCCCTTCTTTGGTTTTCAGGGAACCCGGTACTGTTTAACATTCTCGATAGGATTTGTATTTCCTTTTTCTTTTTGTTGTTGTTTCTAAAAAATTTTCTTCACTCCGCACTGATGACGAAGACAGGTGTCTTTGAAATATACGTTTCTCTTATATTGTATGTGCTCTAATATTGTCAAATTGTGTTGTTTCTACTCATAATATTACATATATATATATATATATATATATATATATATATATATATATATAGGTCGAAAGTGTTGTAGTAATAAATTCGATCATGAATTTTATACCGATCCAAGATAGAGTATAAAGAAGGAACGGTTGAAGAAAAACACCAGAGAGAAAAATTGAGCCGCACGGGGGATCGAACCCACCATCCTCCGCTTTCCGGGCAGAGTCTATGACCACTACGCTAGAACAGCTCGCAATATATATATATATATATATATATATATATATATATATATATATATATATATATATATATATATATATATATATATATATATATATATATATATATATATATATATATATATATATATATATATATATATATATTGTTTGAAACGCAGATAGCAGACCCTATTTAGGTGAAAGTTCTTCGTTCGAATGTCTTTTTATTAACACACCTACCATATTACGGTGGCTCTTCTTGGAATCATCGTCAGAATACAGTTATATCATATTTTCAGATTTGTCGAGATCTATGATATCTTACCATACACAATGACGGGAAGTTTGCCATGTCAAAATGGTTCGGTTAACAAACAAGTCGGCAACGCTTCCTGTCATTGTGAAAGTGACCTATGATAAGAAACAAAGCTTCCCCAGGGGTTGAGATTGTAATTCATCTTGTTAATGACAATCACATGTTAACTCTCCATATTTCCTGCAGTAGTAATTATAAGAAAGTATTTGTTATTAGATAATGTAAAAAGTAGTTTATAATTCGTCAGTAGTGCAAACTTTAAAGTCCAGAGGGTTTGTATGTTTACTTCCTGTAACCTCGTGGACAAATTTTCTATTACCTTTGATGGCATGGTTTTATATAACTGATATGATTACAATAATTACTTATACATACATACGGAATGGAACGAGTTGTTTGAAATTAGTTTTAGAATCCGGTGATTGTTCGCGATGGAGCTTCATGGCACCTTTCCAAATTCGACCAATGCTACAAGCAAGAAACCACCTGTATCTGCAGGAAACAAACAACTCATTATGTGTCTTATCGACTTATTAGTTATAAAAATTATGCACTTAAGCTTTCCCCATCTTCTTGTATAGGATTTCAAACTAAGCATGCTACTCGTCTGGTTTAATTTCACACCGGGGGTTCTAATTTTTCTTTCAGTTTTAACTATATCCTGACCGTTACAGTTTCCGATCTGATCTTTGTCCAAAGGTGTCATTTCACAAAGCCGTTTTCAGATTAATTAAAAATCAGCTCTGCAATCTGTAAAATTGAAGTCATTCAGTCTGCATTTCCACTTCGTTTACCTGTTCTCCCTAAATACTTGTATTGATTTCCTGCATTCTGGTTGGTTGAAAACCATTCGATACCGGTTTGGAATCGCCGAAAGGCTCTCTTAGTATGGCATGCGGAAGGGACAATAATTACATGATGATCTTACGTTTTTACATGTACAACATGTGTTTCTAGATGTAAATCGCTCCACACGGCCAGACATTCCAAAAAGGGAACTTAGAGAAAACAGGGGTGTGAGGGAGTTGCACTGTTAATTTTCCGTATGTATTATTGTTGATGTGGCGAAAAAGGGAGGGCTGAGCCCACCCCCCCCCCTCCGCCCTCGGATCCGCGCTTGGCTTTGTTTGGGTTTTTATTGTACGGATTATCCACAGTCATATACTGAAAATATTTTGCAATTTTTAACAAATATTTGTAATTCTGAAGTTTATACTGAAGGATAGATTTCGGGATTTTTATTGAGTGATGAATCTCACCTTATACTAAAAATCAAATAAGTCGCCGAGGCGACTTGTTCTTTGTTGAGGTTACTGAATATCACCATGCAGAATACATGCGCTCGGTCGATATTAGGAAATTAATCGAAAACGTTTAGTTTCCGCCTTTTAACTATTTAACATAAAGTTGAAGACCTGGAGCTTACATACTGAAGGAATTTAATGCAGAAAATGTGAAAATGCTATTTGTTGTAGAAGGAAGCTTAAAAATTGAAGTCTTCATCGAAAATCTATCTATCCAAGTTCATATGGGCAAAATCAAGGCTGAAGTTGGTTGAGATTTTAGATTTTGTCGTCCCGTGAAAACTGATAAATTGTTGCACTCTCTTTTCAGAATTTTTGAAAACCTGGGGCTTATATTGAAACATTTTTAGATTTTTATCAGGAAAATTGAGAATTTTGAGTTTTTTCGAAGAATATCTTCTTGTAAGCAAAATCAAGAAGATCGTAAGAGTGAGGAGGCCAAAGTTTATCGAAGTACTTTTTAATCGTTTGGATGAAGGTTCCCCGACGAAGTTGGATTTTCTCCCCGAGGGGGCCATGCCCCGCCCCACTGGCGCTCCCCTTGGATGTGGCAATTGGTAGGTTCAACATTTTTCTAATTAATCTGGATTTTGCGCCCATAGAGTGGCGCCCGGTGCAACTTGAGCTCCTCTCTTGTCTCCCCCTTAGCTACGCCAGTGCGAATTATGGGAAACATCTTATCTTAATCAAATTATAAGAAATACAAATTGAAATTGAGTTAAAAATAGAAATTGTTGCAATATCACATGCATTATCACTGCATTCCCCTTGGTGAAAATTCCATCTTCTCATTAAGTTAAGCGCCAGACATACAGATATAAAATTTGGTATATTAAGTTCTTATATTCGAACAAATGGATTTTTATGTGTTCTTGTCTTACATAGAATTAAAAAAAAAACACACAGAACGAAACAAAAAATAAACATGAGAAATGGGGATTCCGAAACATTTTTTATTTTGCTTTTGTATGTTGTCGGTGTTGAAACTGAAAAAAAAAAACGTACCGTATGCACAGGTCTTCATTAAAGCACTGTTAGAGTTATTTCTATGATTCCCATAACTTGTTCATTATCGTAGTGTAGTTAGAAAAGTGTTAGACTCTAAGGGTCGGGTCAACCTGGTTAAAACAGAAACAACCCAATGTTTAAAAGCTACGAGGTTCAAAACTCGAATAAGATTGGTCCCTTGTAGAACAGCTTGTTTTCATCTGATCTATTGTTACAGATTACTAGCTTTGTATCTTAGGGGACTTCAACTGCTACTAACTAGGTAACTTTTTTGTACCACAAGCGTTACTAGTTTGGTAATGCTGGTTCCTGTATGATTTATTATTTTCAATTACGCCTACGATTTGAATTTCCAAACTCTTTAGGTTTAGCGGACCCCTAAATTTTCTAAGTATCCCTATTTTTTCCGCCGCACCCCACGGACCCCATTGCCCTTCGCAGATCCCCAAACAAGCTTCGTGGACCCTCTAAGGGTCTGTGGAGCCCAGGTTGAGAATCACTGTACTAAGCTACACCCGAGTGGCCAGTCTATATTTTATTCCCAGGGTGGTTATAGGGGCAATCTCGTTTCCAGAAATCCACTTTATAGTTTGAAAATGGGGGGAGGCGCGCAATTTGGTTTAGAGACTTAAGGGTTCCAATACTAAAAGAAACTCCGAGTCAGAGCGTGGTTTTAAAAGCTAAGGTTTGGCGATATTCACTCTATTTTAAAAATAACTTTTCAACATTGATACCCAGCTCCACATAGTTTGGACAGACATCAGCGTTTCGTGTTTAATTTCTCTACACACAACTGCTGTTGACATCGAAAAGGCTGCAACTGAATTCGAACAATTTTGTATCTTGTATAATGAACTTACATCAGGGGGTGGGGTAATAAAGACCCTACAAGATATACTGAATTGGTATGACTTACACGATGCACACCCTAACTTGATAGTACTTGATCTTTAGAACCATAGTCGTGTCATGAGCCTGTTTGAAGCGGTCGTTTAGCAAGCTCATGATCATTAAAAACTACCCCAGGTCACCAATGGTGGGGGGGGGGGGGGGGACGGCTAGCCAGTTTAACATTATTTACCATTGAAAGGGAAATGACAGAAAAAATGGACTCTAACAATGTATTTGACGGGTTTAGCCGCATGGCAAACAGAAGTATACTTTTGTAAGGAATTCTTTTACTATCATTTAATTTCAACTTTCATACTGACCTTAACCTTTCAACTCATGGTGAAATTGAATTTTGCCCAGCTACACTAGTGTACATGATGAAGAGAGACACCATGGAAACACAGTTGTTCGGAATTTGCTGGGGAATTTTGGATGGTTCTTACTGTAAATCTGTACCTTTTTTCATAGAGTGTGCCATAAAGCAGTAGGCCTATGGGCAAGCAGAGATGGATGAGGTGGCAGCAAAGCATCGATTGTGAACAGTTTAATCTACCAACGATATAAGAAACCACTTCATGTTTACATCTAAAGGATGTTCTCGACATCTTTCTCTTTCATGTTTTGGATACACCAACTCCTCGCATTCATTTAGACCAAGAAAGTAGCGTAGGCACATTGTAAGGTTTGTAGTTAATATAAGAGTTCTTGAAGTGAAGTGTTGTTATCGTTTGAATTTACTAGGTTAACATAGTGTAAATTTTGTGTTGTACGGGTATGTCGATCAGTCTTAAAAGGTATATGTAGATGTATTACGCAGCCTAGATTCACATAGCTTCCTCATAACCTGAATAACCCTCGGCCTCTCAATAATATGTCGAGTCTTTGCAAACCGAGTTGGTAAACCCCCGACATGTGACCCCAGATACGCCGCTGCTAACAGTCTGGTCAATCGACTGCAGATCCTTTTGTCTAAATCTATCTGTAAAAGGTGTGTTCGTTCATTAGTGTTTATGATATCCAAATTTCACTAGGGTGTTCTAGGATGCGTTCCCCAGTCCTTTCCCATTTGTATACAGTTCGCGAGAGGAACCGCCAGATTGCAACGCCGTTCCTTTGACGGGAGTCCAGGGCTTATCCGAGTAACGAGGGTTGCAGGTCAGGGGCAGGGAGTCATATCGGAATACTTTCCGAGAACCAGGGGATTTTATTTCACTGTCGCCAACGGCGAACCCAGAAGGGCGGGGGAGAAGACCGCTCCAGCCCCTTTGGGATTCATAGGATTTACTAATAATCCCCCCCCTTCCCCCGTTAGGTCGACCGAGAGAAAATATAAAAAAAATATAGTGAAAAAAATTGAAAACAATGAAGTCATATCTAAATCACACATTTTGTAGGATACTTCCGGTACATAGGGTGTAGTGAGTCATGTAATGATCTTAGTGCAATAGAAACTGAAGCATCTCTGGCGTACCTACTGTAAGAACTGGACTCTCATTTAAGTGTCTAAATTCTGTTTAAAAAATGCCTCACATACCTTCAACTAAACTGACAAGCACTGCAAATAGGCCTAGCATGCTGACCTGAGACGAAATGGGGTCTTAAAGGTGAATTACTAAATTTAGGTCCAAAAGTATACCAACCTGTCTACTTGAGAGGTTGGTTCCACCAGAGCTGTTACTGAGAGTGGCAGCTCCCTGATTCCACAGAACACGGTCATAGGATTTACTAATAGTCCTTGAATTATCATCTCAAAAGCCATAAATCAGAGCTTGTTTTTATGCTTTTGATACTTTCTTTAATACAAATTTTATAACGTTTTGGAAGCTTCATTTTCATAAAATTTATATCGGTTACAATTCTTGAAAAACATCTTGTTTGAAAGAAAATATGGTACCTTGTTGAAACATTCTCAGTTCCAGCCAGTCTTGCCGTAGGTCCATAAAATGAAGCATTTATTTGCAACGCCTATGCTAGGCTACGCGCCTGTGGCTTCCCGAATGGAAAGCACTAGGGAGAAGCGCGTAACCGCCATGTAGGTGTGCCATGCAACAGCAGACAGTCTGAAACTGCTGTAAATTATTAAAATTTCAGATCTTGTAATAAGTCCAAAGCTGGTTTAAAGATAACACCACTTTGGATTTAGGAAAACTTAGAGTAAAAAAAAATTTCTTAAACAGAAGAGGTGGCATTCCTCCCCTCAGGCAACATCACTTTCGACTACACACTACCAAACCTGAAAAGTTCACTGAATAATGAGAATTCCTAAACGTACAAACATTTCAACCCTTAACAAAGCCATAGGCTACCAAACACAGCATTTTGCGCAAAGCCACATCACATACACAAAAATTTCTTAAAAAGTATTGGGTGTTGTCCCCTACTCTTAAAGGGCACCTCTTACCTTACATCCAGCGAGAGAGAAAGAATATCACAGAACATTGACAATTTGCAAAGGTAGAATCAGTATAAAGTTTTGATAGAGATAGCACAATTTTTCACCTAAACAAAACCTTACATGTATTCTTCCCCTCAGCATCTTGCCCGTCAGTACAGGGGTGGCTTCAGAATTTGCCCGCCGGGGGGGGGGGGGGTTGGGTTCCCCGACAGGGGGACTGAGCCCGAATTTTCGATGACCTTTTTAAGGAGGCTTTTTTGCACTTCAATTCTTGGAGACCGATTTTCGAGGCCCTCTTTTTTTTTTGCTTTTTTGCACTTCCGTTTTGGAGACCGACGGCATACTTGTACTGTCCGAATTTTCGAGGACCATTTTTTGCTTTTTTACCAAAACGAAAAATAGTCGAGTTTCCTGCTCCCCGACGAAAATCACTCTTCTGCCCGACTGGGGGCTAGACTTCCCCGAAGGAGGGGGCTGTAGCCTCCTTTCCCCCTTGGCGCCACCCTGCGTCAGTACCCCAAGAATGGCTGCCTCCGGCGGTATACAGGCAAAAATAGAAAGTGTCCTTCCGGGTGGCCAAAGTCTACAGGCAGACCACTTGGTGCTAGGCTTAGACAGTGCACGAACTGCCCCCTTGAGATTTTGCCCAGGCTACGGCCCTGCTGTTCATTGCCAACTCCTATTAATGGCAGTCTGTTCTGTGGGAACATCTTGGCATGACTGAGTACCTTGCTCTTAACCTAACATAGATCAATTTAACCGCCAGGATTCTTCCGGAGCATCTGAAAGGTCTTGAACTGGTGACCTTGGTAAAGCCTACATTAGTTCAAAGCAATTTCGTAGGACATTAATTATTTTAAAATTGGCGATTGGTTGTATTCGTAAAACTAGCCTGAGTACCATCACTTTGTGGCAAGCTAGACTGAAAGAGACTTGTATTTCTTCTCGACTATTGAGTACTTTAAGTTATTTTCTGTTTTGAAATTGTCTAATATTGCGAGAGCTTCCGGGGGCTTCCCCATGGGTCCCCACTGGGGCTCAACCCAGGAACCCGCAGGCCTCCAACTGACAACCTATAGGATACAGTATCTGTTACATTAACTTTTCAACCACCATTTATCGGTCCGTTTCGGGGACACAGTTTGTCCTTACGTGGTGACCAATACATTTAAAAAGAAAATAATCATTCTTATATCAGCCGTGCTGTTGCACTAATAATATTGACATTATTATAAAACTCTAACTAGCATTACCTAAGAAAAATAGGATCTAACATTTCAGCGCGTGGAGTGTACGGAAATTTTGATAGTTTAGGAAGCATTTAAAATAATTTTTGATAGTGTGAGACGAATTCGTGATAGAAACTGTTAGTAACAGTTTCCTTTTTTCCATTTTCCCCGTCCCTCTTTCTCCCCTTTTCGCTCTTTTTACTGTGTTATTATTTATTAATGGGGGAATGGCCCGCTCCCCTTGACGCGCCGCTGACTCTCACCGACGTCACATCAGGGACCTTTATTAGTGATACGTACGTAAATCAAGAGTTCATTTGCGAAAAATCCTTTAAACCTTGAATGCGCTGTTTTCTGCACTCATAAGGTGCGGTTTGCATTCAGAGTGAGGCCTCAACCGGCTCTTGGGCCATTGTTTACTGACGTTACTTTCTTATTTAGCGCTGGAAATCTTTCTATGAACTCAACCATTTACCGTTATTTGGGTCCTTTTGGACCCAGACGGAGAGCGCGACTGTCGCCCATCTTTGCTGTTTCACGCGGAGCTCGAAACTGCGAGTAGCTATCCGAAAATTCGGCCACAACAACGAGAGAGACAATAGTTTAAGGTCACTGGGTCAATAGCCTACGGAAGCTGATGCGGGTTGTGCTGCGTCCGCTTTTCCGCCCACTCCCGAGGCGCACAAATATGCCCCGATTGGAGCACGGCGGTAAAGGGTTAGGGAGCACAGTGCCCTCAAAATCGCTTAAAGGGGCTTACCATTAAAACTTTCCCAATCAGACATCCTGTATCTCGCCCCTAGACACACTCATGGTACTCTTTTGAAAGACTGCGGTGTAGCCTGGTGGGTTTCGTGTGTCAGACCCTCCACTGAGAGGATCGAAAATAAAAAGAAATGAAAGAAAAAAAGGTAGGCAAGAGAAAAGTGGACGTAATTTCGGTGGGAGGAGGGAGGGTTATAGGGTTAAGGGACAGTTGCCCTTGGCATTTCGAAACCGTCAATGAAAGTTTGCGTACATGAGAAAAAATACTGTAATGCTGAAAATTTCACTGTCCAGGTTATGATTTTGATGTCCTTAGAACCTGCGAAATCACATATAAGGGTTGTCCTCATAATTTTTTTCTTCATGGAACAGTAGATCCTTCTCATCTGGCTTACTTCTCCTGACCAGTGAACGAATCCTCTTCCCTCTACATGATACACAGGTTGAATACACCTAAAGCACATAAGCAGGCTAAATTTATTTAATATATATTATTTCTCATACCATGCTACAGCATGCTTTTTTTAAAATAGCCTATAACTGCCCTTAATTATGTGCTTGATCCAGTCTGCATAGAAAGTAATTTTTAATTTGAAAAAATGTACCCTTTCGTTTTTAAATCTAAATTTGATCCTAAAGCATAAACTTTTATTGAAGAGAATGTTCTGATGGAACGTATTGATATACAAGGTAAAGGATATGCCATTTCCCCACCTGGGAGGTATCTTTGACCAAACGTTTCTTCCAAGGTCTTCGCTACGAATATACACCAAACGATGGTGGATTTCCCAGTGGAGTACCAAAAAGAGGAGGGGCATGCCCCGCATACCAGCATTTTAAAGGGGTGTCATGTCACTACGCTAAATAAGTAGGATTTCCAAAAATACTCAAAGGTTTACCAAAGAACAGGGGTGGCGCCAGGATTTTCCCGACAGGGGGGCCGAGCTCCCCGACAGGGGGTCAGCTTTTCAAGGCCCCAACAAATGAGATGAGTTAGTTCCGGTGGGACGTGGCTTGGTAGAATTTGAGGCGCGCGTACCGCGCCGAAATTTTTGGCTTTCTTTTTAACAAATACTTAAAAATCTGGAGTTTATTTTGAAGAAAAAAAAATTTAAAGGAAATTTGGCTGTTGTAAAGACCATTAAAATATAGGGGTGTTTAGTAAAGAATCTGTCCTTCATATGGGCAAAAGCAAAAACTTTACATAGGCGACAGCTGAAATTCTTTTTAATCGTACAAGGCCTATGTACTAAGGCTTCAAAACGAGACTCTAAGTTCACTCGGAAGGTTATTCCCTTTTTTGAAAGAAGATTTGAAAATTAAGAGCTTATTTTATTGGAGAAAGTTTGGAATTTAATAAAAGAAAGGCGTAGGCGTACGGGAGAGTTTCAGTTTGGGAGGGGACAGAACTGTATTTTTTGTCCGAAAATTTTAATCTTGCTCGAAATTCTATTTAGAAGGAGCGCACAGAAATTGTTGAAAATTGAGAACCCCGAGACAGCAGGAAACGACATTTACCGGTCTCGTTACAAGAAACAAAGCAGTCATTAGTTTGAGCTTTCTTTCGCAATAAAATTTTCACTTCATAATACTGCCCCAAAACGGAGAATAATTTGCAGTCATGCTTTGTTCTCTTCAGTAACCTGTTCGACCAGAACACTTTCTAAGCGTAGCGCTACCATCAATTTATGCGGAGCTCACGGAAAATTGTTAAAAAATCTGACCCCTCAGATAGCCGGAAATGGCATTTCCCAGACTTGTACTAGAAATGAAGCGGTCGTTATTTTGAGCTCTCCTTTGAAATCAAAGTTTCACTTCAATAAAAAGAACCCAACTTGCTAAGTGATCAGAAAATTACCAGATAAAAGGTACTGCTACAATAACATGCAATGGTCTTGCCTCTTTTCGGGGGAACTATGCAACGGAATCGAAAACATACTGTTTTTACTCTATTGTAACGTCGGCCGTTACGGCTGTCCAAGCTTTTCCGACTTAACAATTACGAGACAAAATATATGGCAAAAACAACGCAACACATCGATTTAAAAGTTAAAATAAATCTATTAAGTCAGCCTCTCTCTTGCAGGCCTCTTCTCTCATCTAAGTGGTTACATTATAGCTCAGGAAATGTTAACTTAAAACGATATGCATGAGCAGCAACATACTCCCTTGGTTCTCTCAACTAAACATTACGATATCAAAAGTGGTGCAACTTCGTACGGAGAGGTTTTGCTGCTCCATGTTATCTCTTGGCTTCCTCCCTAAAAGTTTAACTTGAGATCCAAACGAAAAAGGTGCTACTTAATTTTTGGTTTCTCGGCGGAGCAACTTTCTACTCAGATTCCACAGAAATCACAACTTATAAAACTAACTTACTAAAAAAACGGTTTCATAACAAGGTGTATTATACGCAACATTGACGGTCGGAAAACACAGCCCCGGTTTCTAAAAATATTGGCTTTTATTTCAAATTCCCCCCAGTAACGGAACCCTCCCTATCCCTGATTGGTCGGAGGGGTTATAACCTTGGTCAAAGGTCTATCTCTTACTAGCTGTTTACATGCATGCTTCCGTCACTCACAAGGCTCTGGACACATGACACCTGGTCACTGACCATAAGCCCGTCCTGACCCAAGCTGTAGTTATAAACATTAAAACAAATGAAATAGATCATGCAGTAGACACCTGAGGACCCCCAGGGGGCACCACGTGTACAGTGGTGTCAAAGCAAAGGGCATTCTTAAACTCTTTGAAATTGGTGGCGCCGTACCAGGAACTAGACGAGACGAGTTTGTTGTATTTTCGTTACACCACCCCGCCCAATTAAAACAAATGATCCCACTCATTTGGAGACAACAAAACAACAATTAACGTCGATTACATATACATTTACAACTGGCCTTCAGATAGTTTCTTTCGATTCCCTTAGGTACACAAACACATTTTCAAGAAATACTTTTGCCTAACAATTAGTCAATTTAGAAGAAGTACGGTTACCTAAAATTTAGAATCGTAATAAAGAGGTAGGTATGGACTTTGCAATTCTTTACATGTATACAACAAAAGGTTTTCAGTTTGTGATCGACTCCCTCGTTGCTCGAAATATGGTCCCGTCAGGGTGTATGGCCGTTTCGGTGACGAATACGTGCGTTTTCCCTTCAGGTATCCGGAGTACCTTCCATATGCAGCTGGTGGCCTCAGCAGGGAGCTCACGGGAGGCACTTCCTGTCACTGCTAGTTCCCCGTCGCCGGTGGGTGCTTGAGTCTGAGAAGTGCCAGTATTCCGGAACAAACGTGGGTCAGGGAGGGCAGAAGACGTCTCTAGGGGAATCCCTACAGGTGTCGGATTGGCGTTTGCATCTGCGGGAGGGGGGCTTGATGGTGACTGCTCCGGACGGCTCGTCTAAGGGTGGAGTTGGGCACAGGAGGTTTTCTAGGTGTGGGGCGTAGGTTGGAAGTCGAGGTGCTCTTTTACAGGGCTGAGGCAAAGGGCTGCCGTCTTTCCCCAGAGTGGTCTCTTTAACAGTCTCAACTACCACTTCTCGGCTCGGGCCGGGTTTCTCGTGCGATCGGTGGCAGCGGTCCCGGTGGCGCGACAGGTTACTGCGTCTGTCTGTGGTATAAGGGAAGGCGCCACACTTAAACCGTCCGATGCGGTGCTCCGTCGCCAGGTGCCTTTTTAAAGAAGGAAGATCACACAATCGTTGTTTGCACTGTTTGAATCGGTACTCCACAGAGTAAGAGTCTTCCTTATTGTTCACCCCTACGTAAGCCTGTGTGACAACGGTACTTTCAGTTATAGTGCTATTACAACACAAAATCTTTCTGCCAACTAGGTCGCTGCTTCTGCCTGCTGGGCCTAGATAACGCCACTGGTGGATCGGCAACCTCAGCAGTACTGGGATGGGTGGCTTCCTCTGCTGGAAAAGGACTTAAACGATTGTGGTGCACCACACGAGGTTTGGAAGATTTTCCCTGCCTTTTAATCCTATAAGTTAAGTCACTTATCTTTTTGACAATCACCCATGGACCATTCCAGTACAGCTGAAGTTTGGGGCTGATACCCTTTCTTTTCTGGGGGTCATATAGCTTTACTTTGTCTCCTTCCTCGAATTCGTGTGTTTCCGCCCTAGTGTCGTAATTTCTTTTCTGCCCCTCTCTCGATATTTTAATATTCCCCCTGGCAAAGTCATGGATATCGATCAGCCTGTCCCGCAACTCCTGTGTGTACTGGACGGTACATAATTGTCGGTTTCCCTCAGTTTCTGTATTTTGTCCGAACAATAAATCTAAAGGCATATCGACCTGGCGACCGAGCATCATTTCGTTGGGCGAGCAACGGGTCGAGTCATGGGTCGCCGAACGGTATGCCATCATAACTAGGGGTAGACAAAGGTCCCAATTTTTCTGATCCTTATCCACAATTTTGGCCAACATAGCTTCTAAAGTTCGGTTGAATCTCTCAACCATACCATCGCTTTGAGGGTGCAGGGCGGTGGTTCTTGTTTTCTCTATATCCAAGAGAGAGCAAAGTTCTTTAAATAAAACAGACTCGAAGTTCCTCCCCTGGTCTGTATGAATAAATCTGGGTATCCCGAACCGACAGATAAAGTTATCTTTCAAAGTGTTAGCAATCGTTAGTGCCTCTTGGTTAGGAACCGCGTACGATTCGGTCCACTTTGTAAAATAGTCGGCCTCTACCATAATATATCTGTTTCCGCGTTCCGTTTCTGGAAGGGGCCCAATATATCGATTGCTATCCTTTCCAAGGGTACTCCTACCTGGTGAATTTTCAGCTTAGCCTGAGTAGGCGTCTTACGTTGGGCGCATACTGTGAATGACTTACACCACCTTTCCACGTCTCGTCTCCAGGTGTACCAATAGAACCTCCTCTGTACCCGATCTAGGGTCTTTCTTATCCCCATATGACCGGATGCAGATTTGTTGTGTAAATCTTGCAAAATTTTCTGCCTGAGCCCTTTTGGAGTTACCAGTTGCCATGAAGTCCGTTCCCCTGTCGTGCCCTCCCACCTACGATAAAGTACCCCATCCCTAACTTCTAAGCGGTCCCATTGAAACCAATAATATTTCACTCCAGCACTCTCTATGGAGATTTCATCTCTTGGGGGCCTTGTTTTAGAGTTTTTCTTCCAGGTTACTATAGTCTTAATTTCAGAATCTTTCTGCTGTTCTATCATTAGATCTGCATGGGTCCATGATTCCACCCAAGAGCCCACTTGGTAGCTTTCCTCGTCCCTCTGACCATAGACTTGGCCAAGTCTCTCGTGAGTGTTCCGCGGGGAGTTGACAACTTTCTCTTCAAAACCCCCCTACTGAATATCGTATTTTCCTTTTATCTAATACGCCCTCTATCGGTCTATTAATTCTATCGTTTCTCAACGAGAGACTTGGGACAATTGGTTTCTATGACGTCATACTAATGAGGCTATTTATTATTCATCTTAAAACTGTATCACCACTACCAACCAATCAGCATTCTCAAACACAAACTTTAGTATCGCCCAATTGAAGGTTTAATTAAATATTTAAACATATCTTAAATAATTGTTTCTTAAATATTTAAGCGTAAGGAGTAATTAAATTGATATCTCTCATGGTAAATCGAAAATACGATCGTTCTTTATAACCTTGAGAAGTAATATCGTCTTCCATTGAGGCGTAGCAGAAAACGTAATGTTTTTTAGCCCGTACCATAGTAGTGGAATTCTTCTAAAATGGGAAATTCGCATGACGTAAAATAAGTGCTACAATGTATGTGACAATTCGATCTATCCTGCGGGCACGAAATCGGAGTTTAAAGCGACGTGACACATTGAATTAGTACTTGAAACAATTATGCGCATTGATTACAGACACTAATCATTGTACTGTTATTGTCAGATTGTAGGCCACAAAAAATGAACAGTATTGCAACGAACGAAACCGTCTGAATCCAAAAAAGTAATCAACTGAGATTACGAGATTACAGACAGATAAGTCAAGGGTAGGAGAAGAATATGCCGTTATTTCCTAGATGAAGGATAATTTTGCCGTCAAACCTAAGGGGAAATGTCTTTAGTCTCATCTCTTTACTTCCCCGTCAATGGTCCCCCATCCTTGATACTACTGTAGCAGCAGTCAGGCGCATAGCCAGGATTGTGTCATCGGGGGAGGGGGTTGGTGTCATGGGGCACTAAATGAGGGAAGAATAGGAAGAAAAACCGCCATTTCATGTGTCTTTTGCATTGCAAGGTTCTGACTCCCCCCCCCCCCTTCCCCGTGGCTATGCCATGCACTGGCAGCGGTGGTGCCAGACTGTCAAAACTGGATGGGGTGGGGAGAAATAAAGGGCACAGGATAATGTTGGGGCAAAAATTTTGGACGCAGCTCCAAACAGAATACAGATCCCAAAGCGTTCATTCCCATTCAGGCTGGAGGTAGGCATGTCCAGGGGGCGAAAACCAAAAAGCTTGCAAGGATATATCTCAGTATGAAAAATTAGATCTAGAGAGGTATATTATTTATTTTTTTCTGTGTACTCAATTCTTAACTGACCTTAGTTGGGGAGGGACACAGGCCAAAATCTTGGGAAGGGGGACAAACAATGCATGCCGGGTTGGCTCCTCTGCAGCTGCACCAATGGGCGTTTTCATGTGGGCCAATTTCACCTGGGATTAATAAGTGGCCTTTACATGATAGCCCACTTCACTGACATGAGAGAGCTCTGGGGCAAACAGCTGATATGTGGGGAGAATATGGGTCAGCTGCCCAATTAATATCCCTACCTGTGAGCTACCCACATGGTGGCCTTGTTAATCTAATATGGTTTTGTTACCTGTGATATGCATTGGTTCCCCATGTCATTGTTCCCCTCATATTTTTAGGTGCATGCTCAATAACCATATCTCTAAACCAAACCCCTATAATCCCAATGAGTTGATTGGTTGGGGCGCAGTGAGTGAGACATGGGACTTTTGAGACAGGGGACCAAAACGAGATGGAATATATGAAAGTGGGACTTATGAGACATGGAAACAATATACCCTATGTGATAAGGTAGAAACAGCCAGCCATCTTTTAGAGTATTGACCACAGTGATTCTTTCATACAGCCAGCAGCACTAACTAGGTTTGACACTTAATTCAATATAAACATGTGTTTAATCTGAATCTGATATTTTTATTCCTCCTTTTACTGATTGCTGCCAGTCTCAAACAATAAGCAGCATAAGACAAGACATGCATAGCCTACTGAAACAGTGATCCAAGCTCAGAGAGAGAGAGAGAGAGACAGTAAGTAACATGGCTATTTTGCAAATCTGTCAGATTGTATATCATGTAGGAGACACGGCTCAATTTTCTTGGTTGTCCGATTGTCCGGGACAACTAAAATTCCATAGGGACAACCAAAAGGTGGAAGTTGGTTGTCTGATGGACAACCATTTTTCTCTCACAAAGAATTATATTCCAGCAGCTTGCTTTTAACTGAATGAAGAAGTATGCTGTATATGCTGACTGATCAACTCATTGTGAAATTTTCCATCATAGTTTCACACTTCAAGTGCCTTTGTCTTGCAAAAATTTTATCTTTTCATTCTTCCAGACCAATTATACGTAAACGCAATTACTGTTTTGTGCTGTAATTGGTCAAAAAATGTTTTGGACACAAAATGTTTTGGGCAGCCAAATTTTCTTTAGGACAACTAAAAATATGGAATTGGTTGCCCAAGGACAACCACAGATTTTTCTGAGAATCGAGGCCTGAAGGTAGGACTTTACCTTCCCAGGACCATGAAGGACAAAAATATCTTGTCTCAGAGACGCAATTCATAATTTTAAATCCCACCTGTAACCTAACATCACTTACATTAAACACTCTATCTGCATGGCCTGTCTGGTTGCAGTTTTATGGAGCCCCTGAAAGTTGTCCCTGAAACCATGTGCATAAGCCTCCCACTTGTAAGGCTTTGGCTGAGTTTACTCTGTCTCAAGAGGTTATGGAATGTAGAACTAGACTGTAGAAATACAAGTTCTACAGGTACCTACCTGAAATGATTTGTAACCAGGCTGCATGTGCTATGCATTACAGTAGTTGAAATCCTCCAATTAACTTACCTGTGATGATGGGATTGTTGCTAATCCGAAGTGATCACCCAGACGCATGTCAGAATGATGCTCAGATACAGATGGTAATGTATAGAGTGTTTCTCCACTTGTCACTTTTGTGCAACACTTGCCAGATTCTTTTCCATCACCCTACCCACAAACACACAAAAAATCCAAGTACAAAAAAATATTGCAGAGGCTAGTAGTGGTAAGGACATGCTGTGTATACATCATACAAGGGTGCTGAGAAAATACCCCATAATTTGCACTTAGCGCCCCCTATCCTTCCTCCCCCAACCCTCCACAAAAATGCTCCTTAAACCAGTGAGTTGCTATCATCATACCACATTTGTATGTAAACAGAGCAGGTCTCAATAAGCTCAATAAAACTGGAAACATTTCTCAATCTCAATTTCAGGAAGCTGTATACTACTGTAAGACTTCTACAGTTGTTGAAATCATCATGCATCACATCACACCACCTCTATTAATAAAGAATTTTTACTCATTGTTCCCATAAAAGCAGCTTGCTTTATTAAGCAAAATAAAAAACAACAAAATTCCTGCTACATGCTATTAACTAAATCATACTGATTGTTGAAAGCATCTCTTCCGTGAACAGCTACAGTAGTCCTTGTTTTTCTACTACAGCAGTTGAAAAATATTTTCCCAGTTCATCAATTAAACCCTTTTCTTTTATGTTTAATTGGTAGGTCCCTGTTTAAAATGTAACTCCATATGTACCAGTTTTTGCTTTATTGAAGGTCAAGTGCATTTACCAATCACGACAGTTCAATGATAATTTCAGACTGTTCTCTAATTAAACACCCCAATTGCACCAACTGGTTGTACTGGTACTGGTATCAGATGATTGTCAAGTGCAGTCTATCTCTCTTTTCAAAAATTGCAATGAAATATTTTCCAGGCCAAAGATTTTATTTACATAGTTCATGTAACCACTCATTCCATGTAAAATTGGAGTCAAGATACTGTAGGTTTTCAATACATACACTATACATTCCATGCCTAATATACTCCATATATCGTGCTAAGCTTGGTGTTAAATGTTTTATGTACTGCATAGCCTGGTTGCCTGCTGACTCTGCCAAAGATGGTGGCTTTGCAGTATGTATAGTCCCACTTTCTCCAATGGCTCAAGTTCTGTGTAAAAGAAAAATGAAGGAGAATTAAGTACACTTTAAAATGTTCAAACCATTCACACTTGAAGCAAATATTCCACCAAGGAGACTTGATGGAAACACTGCACGATGAAACATTCAGTGCTACAGCACTAGCGCGCTAGCATGTAGTCTGATGACCTAATTTTTTTACTCAGATTAGAACAAGAAAACAACACACATTTAGCCTGGGCTACCTCGAATTTATGGTATCAAAATCTTATATAGTCTTCAAGTTGTACCATATTCTTTGTGTAGATATTCACATTCATAAAAAACGCAACCAGTGCAATTTACTCCACTGTAGCTGTTCTTGAAGGTACAAAATAGGCAGTAGGCCTACATATGAATGCTCATTTATTGTAAATTATGCAAGGGCTCAAAATTAGCAGTTGTACACTTCATGAAACTTGTCAAGTGATCTTTCAGTGCCTGGGTACCTGGTTTTCTGCAGGATTGACAATCCCTTGTACTGTAGCACAGTGTTACACCTAGCTTGTATAGCTTGTTAGGAAGCAAAACTAGTCCCTTCAGCAGGGTTCCTTTAAAATGTATGCATGCAACTCTCTGACTAAGTAAAAGCCTGAACAAAGTTGTAAGCAAGTTTGAAGAATTTTTTTAATGAAACCTCTGGGTAGAATTGGGGCCACCTGAATTATGCAAGGCCAAGTAGAAAAAGCCTTTTACCTTATTCATGGGTCTGGGACAATCGATTTTGACCTATGCAGCTACCAATGCCCCAAGTCCTGTATGTTGTGGTGCCTCAGTGGCGTAGCTAGGATATTTTCCGGGGGGGGGGGGGCAAAGTTATGAAATTTCCCCAAAACTTTTCCCGGTCAATGTGTATGTACTTCATATAAAATATGCAAACTTACAAGTATAACAACATTACCATGTCATTTTGTAATATTACCTGCATATTAATCTTAAAGTATAACATAGAGCAATCGGAAATAACAAAGTATATTATTTTGGTAAACAATATCTGGTTTATTTGTATGTACTAACGCAGTGGCGTACTCAGGATTTCTCTGAAGGGGGAAGGGCATGCAGTATGGTCAAGGAGAGGGGTGTCCGGAAATTTTTGACGTTTTCAAGGTGCCTACATGCAAAAATGGTGCAAGATTTTCGACTTTGACAGGAACAGTGTTAAAAGTTGAATCGTGGTGGTTCATGAGGATAAAACTGAAACTTTTGTGCCTTGACATGTATTTCTTTTTATGCCATTTATGCAACCTTACGAAGAAAAATTTGTCATTAAATTTGCACACTTTTAGGAGTCAAAATAAAAGAGCATTAATCAGTATTTGTGGTTTTTCTTGGCCACAAAATGTTATTTTGTCATAAAGATTATCTGAGCGGAGCGCCACCATTGGTTGGCGCGGAGCGTAGAGAAAATTTGGAAAAATTAGACCCCTTAGGTGGCCGGAAATAGCATTTTCCAGGCTTATACGAATTGAATCTAGCCAGTTGCTTTCTTCTTTTGTCGTTTGCAATAAAATACTCACTTCAAAATATGTTCGCAAACTGCAAAGTGATCAGAGAGTTAAGAGCTAGTTTTACCCCAAATATGTTATTTTGCCCAAAAGACCAAGTGAAGCGCCAACATTGGTTGCAGGGCGGAGCGTAAAGAAAATTTCGAAAAATCAGACCCCTCAGATGGTCAAAATAGCGTATTTAGGCTTGTAAAGAAAATCTAAGCATATAGTCTTTTGATAGATGCCACCAGTAGGAAACAGAGTCTACCTTTTCTAAGTAAAAATTGGAATTTGACAGAATTTGCCTAGGTCTATTTGTAGGAATTAAAAAAAAAAATTGGCATCACTGAAAGACCTTGTAGGGACAATCCTTCCCCTTTGGAAATTTTTGAAAAATTGGGTGTCCTAATAAGCAATCTGGTGCCACATATGCTATCTTTTGAAGTAAAATCTGTGTTGATAAAGTTAGACTACCTATTTTTAAGAACAAAGAAAAATGGCATCTGTGAGAGGCATGGCCCAATGGTCGCCCCTTCGCACGCCACTAAGGAGGCCTAATAGTGGCTCGATCACACAGGATATCCTGTGAGAAAAGCAGTCTGTTAAGTGTAGAAGGCTACAAGGTACTCATTGTCCATTTATTGTTACACTCAAAGTGAGCAGAAAGCTATTTTCCCGAACTAGCTTGTAAGCCTCCAAGGATAAGGCTAAGTAACAAAATCTAAGTGTGCCAACGGATCCCGTTAATTCTAATTTAGATTAACTTTAAGTTTATCGTTGGCCATGTATTGTTTCAGCCCCATCCATCGTTATGTACACAGAGTAAAACCGTACAGCTACTGCTAGCTTGTAGAAGAACATAACAACCTCGGGGGTCTACGGTAGTGACTTGTCAGTTTTCACATCCTTTTACTGAATTCCCAAAGTATCACCTGAATAACAGCTTCCTGTGCACTGAAATGCACTGATCATAACCCCCGTGTGTATACAAGCACAAGAGAACATTCAATCTGCTACGCGGCGAGGACATTTCTGTGGAACGCGAATTGGGCCGGTTCATGCGACACTGACGAAATCTGATTTAATTTGTTGCATGAAAATACGAATTATGTATGAGAAATGTCTCACAATTTCTTATTCTAACAAAAATTTTGAGAAATTCTTGTGAAATTTTGGTAATAATAAGAAGATTCATCAAATTTCCCCCAAAAATTTTCCAGGGGGGCAACTTGCCCCCCTGCCCCCCCCCCCAGTAGCTACGCCACTGGCTGTCAACTAAAAGGGCCTGACTGCAATAATCATGCAATGCCATGAATATTTATGCACTTATCAATTGCAACACTGACAATTCCTGACCTGGGGGTGGTCGGGTCTTGCCCGGGAACTTTATTTTTGAAATTGTTAAATCCCCAGGCAGAGCCTGGCTATATCCATGCTGGGTTGGATATACATTGATCGAGGGTAAATCCCCTGCCAAGTCCCCACTGTCAGCTAGGCACTATGCATACCACCAGTAAAAGACCTGCCGGATTACCCCGGCCTTCGGATCCAGATGGAGTGAAATCCTAGTACACTCAAGTCTCGGCCGGGTGGGGACAGAATGACTGTGAAATCCTTCCCCAGTCAAATCCCATCCCTGGGTCTAGGAGACTAGGCCGCGGTAGAGGTTGCAATTGGTAAGTAGCCGAAGTGCATTAGTTTACCTCAATTATACCAGCATGCCGGATATGTCTTCTTCTTTGCAGACTCCCAGTAGTTCCACTTGCCCTCCTCGGATCTATGCTGAACAGTGGCTCATCATATTCATTAATCATAAGTTATAAAGTTGTGAAGTTCCTCTGCTGCACTTGCATATGTCCAACACGTACGGTCAAACTTCATTGTTAATACAGAGCACTAACGTTACACACATCAACAGCCTACTTGATAGAATATTTTCTAACTCACACATTGTCTATGCAAAGTTTACGAAATAACGTTGTTGTTAGATCTCGTAGTATATACTTATACTGTAAGCGTCATTGCCTTCTCTGCGCTTCGTGTAACTCAACCGCTAAAGGTGGTCGATCGATAAATTTACTTCTTAAATCCTGCCGGTAATCAAACTCCGACGTCTTCTTGGTGTCCCATACATTAATAATGACACTTTTTAAATCCCTGCGAATGTCTTTGGGAATAATTTCAGATGTTATTGCAAAGAAAATAGTCGCTTCATCGGTACGGTAAGGGCTCTACATTTGTCGACTGCTAACACTGCTTGCTGACAGTTATGAATGACAAAGGTCATGTGACCTAATGTATGTTTATTCATATCACGATTTACAGACTGCCAACTTTGATTGGACCAGATATTTAGAAACTACTACATATTATTCATCCTAATGAGGGATGAATGAAATGAAAAAATAACATAAAAATTATGACGTCACAGAAACCAATTGTCCCAAGTCTCTCGTTGAGAAGCGATACCTTTATAGACCGATAGAGGGCGTATTAGAAAAAAAGCAAATACGGTATGCTGTACTGTGCTGAAGCACTGGATTTGTGTAAAGAGACTTGGCCAAGTCTACTCTGACCAACGACAGCAACCGTTACACGAGCTAGCGAATCTTTCTCGGGGTTTTCTGGGGCGCACCCTTCTTTAGCACTGCTATCCTCACTTTTTATTTCGCCCACTTCTCTAAATTTCCGCGTTATTGGAGGCCATTTCATCGGACCGCACCGATCTAGTTTCAAAATTTCTGCCTTTGTACACGGCTCGCAAGACCCGAGACACGGTCTCCTTGACAACGCGTCTGCATTACTGTGCAGTTTCCCAGCTCGATGCTGAATCTGGAAGTTATACGTACCGAGCACTTCGAGCCACCTCGCTATCTGGCCTTCCGGGTTTTTAAAGGATATCAGCCACTTTAATGATGCATGATCAGTTCGAAGTAAAAATTTACCCCCATAAAGATAGTGGTGGAAGTGAAGAACGGCCAAGACAACTGCTAGCAACTCTTTTCTAGTTATGCAATAACGTTTCTCTTGTTTAGACATTGCCTTACTAAAGGAAGCGATAGACCTTTCTTCCCCATTTTGTACCTGGGACAGCACTGCGCCTACTCCAAAATCGCTGGCGTCGGTGTCTAGAATCAACTCGTAACCAAACCAAGGGTAAGCAAGCACTGGAATATTTATCATTGCATTTTTCAAGGTCTCAAACGCCCGTTCGCACTCCTCGTTCCAGTCAAATTTCTCTTTCTTCTCGGTTAACTTAAAGAGAGGGGCCGCGATGTCTGCAAAACTACGTATAAATCTCCGATAATAACCACAAAAACCAACGAAGCCCCTGACTTCCGTGAGATTTTGAGGTCTTGACGACGTTTCTACCGCCCTCACTTTCTCGGGATCTGTTCTTACCCCCATCTCTCGATACCACGTGCCCTAAGGAGGTTACGCTTTTCTCGAAAAGCGAGCATTTTGCAGGGCTCAGTTTCAGACCTGCCTCTTTCAGTCTGTCAAAACCTTGGTTCAGCCGCGTAAATGATTCTTGAAAATCTTTCCCATAAACTATTATATCGTCTAGGTAAACTAGAGAGACTTCCCAGTGGAGCCCAGATAGGACCCGGTCCATCAGCCGGGAAAATGTGGCCGGTGAATTACATAGCCCAAAAGGTAAAACTTTGAAGTGGTACAATCCACTTCCGGCTATAAAAGCAGTCTTTTCCTTATCCTCTTCCGCCATACCCACTTGCCAGTAACCGCTAGCTAAATCGAGAGTACTGAAGTACTCCGCCCCCGAAAGCGCATCGAGAGAATCGTTTATTCTCGGTATCGGGTAGGAATCTTTCGATGTTACCGCGTTCAGCTTACGGTAGTCTACGCAGAACCGCAAAAAAACGTTCTTTTTCTTCACTAGGACTACTGGAGACGCCCAAGGGCTTGCTGACGGTTCTACAACATCATTTGCAAGCATATCTTCAATAATCTGCTTCTCCTGTTCTCGTAAGTTGATAGGCACCCGCCTAGCAGCTTGACGAATCGGTTTTGCATTATCGCTGTCTATTTTTTGTTTTGCTAAACTGGTACGGCCTAAATCAGTGTGCGACTTCGCGAAAATTGACAAATAATCTCGGAGCATCGATCTCACTTGCTCACGCTGTTTAACTTCCAAGTGTTCGCAACTTTCCTCCGCCAGATTTACTAACTGGTCTGGCAATGTATCCTAGTACGGTTAACTGCTCGTAATTGTAAAAATATTTGCTCTTCCATCTACTGCTTTGTCTTCACTGTCTTCACTGACTTCTACCATTTCTGCCTCTGTTAAGAATTCCGCTACCGTGCCGCGGTATACTTTTACCGTCTCGTGAGAAGGATTAAATACCCTTAGGGGAATAGTGTATCGTCTAGGGTCTACCAACAATTTTGCAATCAGTAACTCGTGACGCTGAGCAAAACTTTCAGCTGGTTCCAACAACGCAGTATCACAGTTAAGCTGCTGCTCTAATTTCTCCGATATTTTCCCTGCTATCAACGCCTCACTCCCGGGGACAATTACAACCGTATCCTCTACAGTCACCCGACAGCAAAATATCTCAGAGTCAGCACTACCGTCTGCGCTTCCAGTTGGATTCTCCGACCCTTCCTCCCAAGACAACTTCCCGTTTTTCAAATCCAGATTTCGGCAATGTTTCTTCAGGAAGTCTAGTCCAAGTATTGCATCAATACCAATGTCTGCCACCAACAGAGTATGATTTAGTATGTGGTTATCGGCCTGTATTTGGAACACCCCCCTTCCCAAATTTTGTAAACGACTGCAGTCTGCCAGGGCTACTTCGGCAGCGACCGGTTGTAAGCAAGGGCGAATAGCTTCAGGTATCTCTCGATAGATGCTTGGCCTTAAGAGCGATACTTGGGCACCCGTGTCGATTAAAAATTTTACCGCTCTGCCGTTAACGCTACCGTTTAAGGTTATCTCCGGAGCGCTATGTGACACCCAACCTATTCTTACTCTAGGTACGCTAGCCCCCTGGTTTTCATTTAAGAGCGAGTTTCGGGCTCCAAATTCTGCTCATTGGAGTTTCCCTTCTCCTCCACTTTGTTCTGTGTCTCCTCTGGTGTGTTGTTCTGTAACTTAGGACAATCCCGCCTGAAGTGGCCTATCTCCCCACATTCCCAGCACGTTGGAGGTTTTCTGTCCCTACCCTGCCCCTGCCAGGCTTTTTGTGGTGGACCAAAATCTGCATTATTTCTCTTATCAGGTTTTGTTCCCCCCTTGTTTCCTTGTGGAGGTTGACCCCTCGTTCCTGCCGGCACTTATTTCCCTCTGGATATTCTGCAGACCCGAGCTCAGCATTTGTGCCAGGGACTCTGTGAGAGTCTTTACTTGCTCCGCCACTAAATCTCCAGCAGAGAGGTTTCTATTGTCGGCATCTGGTAAAACAGCCCTAGTAGCCAGCTTTCTAATGTTTCCTCTCTTATTCTCGGCCATATAAAATGCCTCTAATTCTACAGTCACAACTACGGCTTCTGAAAGCGTTTTCGGCCAAACCTACGTCCTAATGCCTCTACCAACTCTCTGAAACTCCTCCTTTTTATGCTGTCTAGAACACTTAGGACTGCCCTAGCCTGGCCTTGAAGGCTGGCTGCTAAGTAAAGAGCCTTTGCGTCTTGTGTCCATTCATTTAGCTCTGCTACCAGTTCGAATTGCACTAAATAATCGTCCCAATTACTTGCGCCATCGTAACTAGCTGGCAAAATATTTGGTTTCCTTGCCCCGATTGATTGCTCTTGCCCAAAGCTAAGGTGAGCAGGCAGATTCTCTTCGTACCTATGAAATGGATTGTGTGAGGTATACGGATGCCGGTAAGGGTCCTGAACATCCCCCGCGTGTGATGCGGGATTTCTTCCGCCGTTACCCCTGCTCGCATGGCTGTAATCTGCATTCCTGAAGCTGGAGTTTGCTCCGGTGTACCCCCTTGATCCCTTTTCCCCGCATCATTAAATAATCTCCTATGGGAGGGTGAGTATTCCTCTGCTCCATGTACTCCAAGGTTACTCTCGTAGTCGGACCCTACAAAACTGCGCACCTCGTACTCAGCATCTCGAACAGGAGACTGCATTCCCTCACCCCGTACACTTACATCTATCAACGGCCCTGTACGGGAGCTATGAGCAGCTCCTTGCTCCGCCCCGTCTGTTAGTCTTTCCTCGATCTCGTTTGTTCTTTCCTTTTCTACTACCAAAAATATTTCTACCTGACAGCTAGCCTGAATTTGCCAGAAATTGTCTCAACTATTGATAAGACGGCGAAAAGCTGCAGCCACAAGGAGGGAGACTGATTCAATCCCAACCACTGCCACCACGTGTAACGTCGGCCGTTACGGCTGTCCAAGCTTTTCCGACTTGAAAATTACGAGACAAAATACATGGCAAAAACAACACAACACATCGATTTAAAAGTTAAAATAAATCCATTAAGTCAGCCTCTCTCTTGCAGGCCTCTTCTCTCATCTAAGTGGTTACATTATAGCTCAGGAAATGTTAACTTAAAACGATATACATGAGCAGCAACATACTCCCTTGGTTCTTTTAACTAAACATTACGATATCAAAAGTGGTGCAACTTACGGAAAGGTTTTGCTGCTGCATGTTATCTCGTGGCTCCTCCCTAAAAGTTTAACTTGAGATCCAAACGAAAAAGGTGCTACTTAATTTTTGGTTTCTCGGCGGAGCAACTTTCTACTCAGATTCCACAGATATCACAACTTATAAAACTAACTTACTAAAATAACGGTTTTAGAACAAGGTGTATTATACGCCACAATGACGGTCGGAAAACACAGCCCCGGTTTCTAAAAATATTGGCTTTTATTTCAAATTCCCCCCAGTAACGGAACCCTCCCTATCCCTGATTGGTCGGAGGGGTTACAACCTTGGTCAAAGGTCTACCTTTTACTAGCTGTTTACATGCATGCTTCCGTCACTCCCAGGGCTCTGGACACATGACACCTGGTCACTGACCATAAGCCCGTCCTGACCCACGCTGTAGTTATAAACATTAAAACAAATGAAATAGATCATTCAGTAGACACATGAGGACCTCCAGGGGGCACCACGTGTACAGCGGTGTCAAAGCAAAGGGCATTCTTAAACTCTTTGAAATTGATGGCGCCGTACCAGAAACTAGACGAGACGAGTTTGTTGTATTTTCGTTACACTATTAAGATCTAATTCGTTGTATTAAATTGCAAGGTCTACTGAATAGATGAAATTTTCTACGTGACTGCCCCTGAACTCCAGACAATGATTTTACTTCCAACGTATTTGAAAATATGTCATGCTACAAGGTGTCTTCAAATGAAGTTTCAGTCAGACTTGTGAGGAAACATTCTCAAACTACTGTTTACCATTATGTGTAGCTGAAAACATGGCCGATGTTCATTACCGTTGCTGGAATTCGGCTGTCGAGGCAGGCCAGATGGCAGACCATGGGGCACTGCATGCACATGAACAACCTCTCGTCCGTTATTGTGAGGAAAATTCAGAATCGTGAGTTCCCTTGATGAATATGGTCTTTTAAAAGCAAAATAAAGAAGACAGTGTGAACTAAGTTTATCAGGCCCACATCTTTTATCGTGGGCCTGTAGATGAAAGGCTCCCCGACGAAACTGGATTTTCTCATCAACAGGGGAGGGCAGCCTTCGCCGACGTGTGCATGGCCTTGTGCGCACGAATTGAAGATGGGATGAGGCGGTGTTAACCACTTCTTCATAGCACAGCTAGTAAGAAGTGATTAACACCGATTCAGATACGCATTAAAATAGCGTAACGAAAGAAAAAAGCTCACAAAGAAGAAGGGGAAAAAACAGTTCACGATCATCCATCCAGTAACTTCAGTCCTTTACGTTTCTAATTTTTTAGGCCTCCCCGAAAAATTGCAGTTCTTTCCCGACGGGAGGAGATAGGACAAGGTACATGGAATTAGGTACAACAGAGCCACAAAGAATTGATTGATAATCGATACAGATTTGTATTGAATTAGCATTACAAAGCAAAAAAAAAAAGATCAAGATCGCCCATCCAGTTACTCAGTCCTTGCAGGCTTTTTTTATTATTTCTGTAATTTTTTTAGGCCTCCTCGACGAAACCGGCGACCCTGCCCGACGGGGAGCGGGGCAGTGTTCCCCTACGGGGGGGGGGGACCTCCCCCTGGCGCCACCCCTGCCAAAGAAGCATTGGATTGCCCCCCCCCCCTCCACTTTTTTCGTAACCATGCTTTATTTCAGTTCATATTTGTGTGTTCAATTTACATAGTGAAGTTACATGAAAAGAACATTTCAGCTTGAAAGCACTTCCTTTCAACAGGAGAACTAAGATCTTACTTCCTTTTGGTGAACATGCAATGGAAGTAAGGGTGAATTGGCAAATAATTAAAAATTGTTTAAAAACGCTATCTATAGAGCAAACATTAACAATAGATACCTTTCATTTTGGTAGGTCAAACTGAGATACTAAAAGGGAGAGAAAAAACACACTGAAAATAGAGAATCATATTTAACAATGGAGAGTGGTCTAATATTCAGTTCAACGAACGTAATTCAAAATCCACTTTCTTTAAAATAAATAGCTCTTCTTCCATACAAGACTGAAAATGACTGTAAAAAGGAAGTGCATTTAGAATCCTTTTGTTTATTTTACAATTAAAGATAAAGTATTTTGTATGTAGGATAAAGAAATTTATTAAATGCTTTATGTCGTCAGTTGTCCTAAAAACATAAGAGCAACGAAAATTTCTCAAAGAGTAAGGGGATCATTCCTCCCCTTAGACAGCATTGACCCCTTTAAATACACCCGATTAAAAAATAGAAAACATCTTTGAATAATGTAAAAGATATAATGGATTCAACGCTTGGCTCAACTTACCAAAGATATCACCATCTTACATCTAACCCACTTCTAATAGACAAACATCTCTTAAAGAGTAGGGGCATCAACCCTTCCTTTGTTTAATATCGAGTCAATAGATAGGAAAAACACTAAAAATGGCAATTTCCAAACATATGATCAGTTCAAATCTTTGCCAATAATAGCGCCATTTTGCACCTCATCTACCTAACGTAAACTTTACCCCCCCCCTTTTCCCCCTTCCCTTGCCCTCCTCGCCCAGGATGGTTTTTATGCATGAGTATAAAGCGAAAGGTCCGATAGTGTGTGAACTATCTATAGGCCCGACTCTAGTGCTTTGTTAAGATATTGTCATAAACTACCTCGCTAGGAATTTCCTAAGCTACGGCACTAAGTTCTTTCCAGAGTCACAGGTTCTTCATCGGTTAAATGTTGGGGGTGACCATGCTTCTACAATATTCGGGATAAGTGCTGTTAATTTGTTTCAGACCCACCCCGGCCCCACCTCATTCACTCCACCCCCTGCTCAACATACCATGAAAACACCATGACGACAACTTATCTGCTAATAATTCTGTTATGTTCTCGTAGAATCCGAAACTTAAAACATGTCCATTTGGCATGTTGGTTGAGTAACATCAACTAAAATATTCCATGTTTGAAGAGAGGAATGCGATGTCCTGTCAGAACCACCGTAGAAAATTGATGGAAAGGAAAATATTGCTAAGTTGTCATTCAATCATTTTGCATAAAATTGTTGCAGAAACCACACGATCCGATAAATCGCAATTTCATCATTTTTCAGAAAATTTTTGCTTTGCACACTTGGAAAAATGTGAGAAATTCAACCTTTTTTTAGAAAATTGTTGAAATGACGAGAAATGATAGGTTGTCATTTTGTCATTTTTCAAAAAATTGGTGCTTTGCACACTTGGAAAAATGTGAGAAATTCAACATTTTGCAGAAAATTGTTGAAATGTCGAGAAATGATAAGTTGTCATTTCATCATTTTTCAGAAAATTGTTGCTTTGCACACTTGGAAGGATGAAAGAAATTTCACATTTGGCAGAAAATTGTTGAAATGACGAAATGTGATAAGTTCTCATATCATTATTTTCCTGCTTTTTGACGAAATATTATGTTGCCATCTTGACATTTTCTGGAAAATGTTAGCTTACTAGCCAAAAGATACCGTGATCTTGTGGCACTTATAAGCTTCCGTATAAATTAGACAAAGCGTGGTTTGAGTTACTAGTGAAATGTATGGATATAAGATAATTTATTGATCTGTCAAGAAAAGTTTTTTGTGGCTGTTAAACCTCAGTCTAAATTTTGTGCTGGTCTGACCCACATAGTCGCCTTTCTCACACGTTGCAGCACAGTAAAACTACATTAGCCGTGTCACAGTTTAAGGGAGGGGGCGGATGTTACAAGTAGTGCCCGGAGGGGTAAAAGTTTCGTCTGTGATAATGAAAGGGCACACCTGACAGCTAGGCGTGTCACACTTTTTGTTGCCTGTGTTTCCAGCTGCACGAAGCCTGGATGATGTGAGGAGGGACTTGAGGTTGGGGAGTTGGGGGGTTATCGTCTCGCACTTAAAGGGGGGTCTTCAAAAAGTTCAGAAATTGTCTGCCCGAAGAATAGCAAAATCTGAACGAATACATTTATGTTAATTTTCTGATTTAGACGAATAAACAAAAACAAGTGGAATACGTGTAATTTCAACTTTAGTTTTGTAAGACAATAGTTTGTCCCGGTTGTGACCGGAAGCCTTGCTGATTCCAGCTTTTATAACGGGTAGGGGGTATTCATTATTGACAAAAACACATGTGACATTGCGACCCTCTGGCATAGAAACTGAAGTAGTGGGAACAGTCGCATAATTTTTAAATTTTTGTAGTATTTTGCATCTAATATTGGCAACCTTTGCCTTATTGTGATAAACGCGAGCTGTGTAAGCAGCTGTCGGAAGGACCGGTCGTATTAATTCAAGTACCAAGCGAGACAGTTTTTCCATCATTGCGTCACCAGCATCCCCAACCAAGCGTGTAAGCGTGTAAGGAAGTATATGTGTTTGCGACTTTCTGACATAGAAACTTAAGGAAGATGATGAGTAACGGAAACAGTCGCATATTTTCTAAATTTTTGTATCATTTTTCATCTAACATTGGCAAACTTTGCCTTATTATGATGTCGGTCCTTTCGACAGCTGCTGACACAGCTCGATAGAGATATAGCAAAATATACACTACCAGAGGTTAAAGGGCACCATCAACAGTAGCCGGTATTTTTGTTAATTTTTCTGTATGCCCATATATAAAAATATAGGAAATAAACAAGATATAACTTTTTGTTTCCCTTAGGTAACATTTTCCGCAGTGTTTCCCAAGTGCACAAAAAAGTGTTATATATATGTTTAATTTGTTGCACCCACGAGTATAGAACTCAGCAAATGAACTTGTGTTTCGTGCTAGCTTCAATCAGCTGAGACAAAAATATGACCAGTATCATGCAATCTTTACTGACGGCTTCAAACCACAAACAGGGTTGCGTTTACGGCAGCAAGTTGTGACACATCCTCGCAAATCAGATACCCTAAGATCAATGGTTTCGTAACATCTAAATGGCAAGAAATGTGGGATTCCTTTCCCGAAAACAAATTGAAAACCTTGTTTGAACAAACCGATTCTTCCCTTATACTTGGCTTTCTCAAGGAAAGTTAACTTTTGACACCACTCCCGTCTTGCTGCTATTTTTTTTTTGTAGAATTTGAGCCCCCCGTTTGACATTTTTACTTATAATTATCCCTTGTTCAGATAGTTTACCCCAACAATGTAACTTTGTCCAACTTGGTGCCGCTATATAAAACATTCGTGTTGGTGTGTCGTAAAATCCCATTTAACTAACTAACTAGCCTCCATGAAAGAGTAGATGAACTTGCTAAAGAAGACGTAACCAACATCTACTTGCCTCACACCGACTACCGCCCTAACATCAATGGCTTAATAAAATCAAAATGGCAAGACCTGTGGGAATCCTTTCCCGAAAACAAACTGTACCAAGTGAAAGGTACGGTAGGAACGGGGGGAAACGGAGTCCCCAGTTAACGGAGGGATTATTTAGTGCTGTCTAGGGCCCGCATTGGTCACACCTACCTTACCCATGCCTACCGTATTTACTTCACGGGGAAGAAAGACCATACTGTAAACCCTGTGACTGTGCTATTACCGTCAGTCATATTCTCGTCAACTGGTATGAATACTCCCATATTCGCCAAAAATACTACACCGTGCCTGACCTTAAAACTTTGTTTGAACAAATCGATTATTCCCTTTTTCTTGGCAACCAACCGACCGACCAACCGACCGACCGATCGGACCGACCCACCGACCGACCCACCAACTAACTAACTACACCTTAGCGTAATGGCTCAGAATCGACAAATCTCTATTTAATCCTTTTATGTGGGATTTCAGTTTAAGAATGGTATTCAGTTTGAGTTTCTTACGTTTATCACAGTGGAAAAGTTACCAGCTTAAATAAAAAAGTTTGTACAGACTTTGCTAAATCGGGACGTGTGACCATGCTGTTTTGGGGAACAAAAACCACCTCTTGCTCTTGTGTGTGTGTGTGTGTATTGTGTTGCACTAAATTGTGGTGCTTTTTGTATGTTTGGTTTGATTGTTTTTCTTTTAACAAAATATCTCTTGCATTTTGAACTTAAAATGGGCAATTAAATTGAAATATTTATTCATGAATGAATTAAAGATTGTTTTCTTTAATTGTAAGGGGCTTAATAATTCCAATAAACGAGGTTATGTACTAGATTATCTGAAGAAGACTAACAGAGTTTATTTCCCTGAGTGGAATGGGAGTTGCTACATTTCACCTGGAACAAACAATTCCAGAGGAGTAACTTTACTAATTAATGCAGAAGCTAACGTCACAGTCGATGAGATACAGTCATTAAGTCGCTTGTTGTTATCTATCGACCTAATGATGATACACCTGATTTCTTTAAAAATATTTTTACATTATTAAAAAATTTTGGTACCCCCACTGTATTATTGTGGGAGTCTAGAATTTGGTCATTGATCCAAGTTTAGATACATTTAATTATCGTCATGTTAATAACCCACGTGCTATGCAGATGGTGTTAAATAGGCAAAGGGAATTGAATTTATACGATGTATGGCGATTAGCTCATCCTGATGATAGACATTACACTTGGCGTCAAAGAAATCCTGTCAAGCAAGGACGGTTGGATTTCTTTTTGGTAAAATACCAAGACAGGGTGACCCCTCTCACCATACTTGTTCATCTTATGTGTAGAGCTCTTGAGTAGTCTTGTTAACAATGATGAAACTATTCATGGTATGTTGATATTGGTGGTAAGTGCTTTAAACTAGTCCAATATGCAGATGATACATATTTTTTCTTAAACTGTGACGAAACATCTTTCAATAGGGTTATGACACAATTACAGTATTTCAGTACATTGTCGGGTCTAAAGTTGAATTTAGGTAAATCCTTTCTAGTGGGACTGGGAAATCTTAAGAGTTCTTTTATCGATTTAAACAGTGAGTGTAACATTCAATGGATTTGTGGTGAAGACTTCACATTATTAGGTATTAGTTTTAACACCGACTTGAGAAGCATGGCTTATAAGAACTATGAAAAAGCTATGAATAACCTATTGAATGCTAAGAAATTATGGGAGAAACGTAACCTTACTGTTTTGGGTCGTATTGCTGATGTTAAGTCATTATTAGTGCCATGTTTTAATTACTTCAATAAGTTACTTCCATTGCCGACAACGGAGTTTATAGATAAGCCGGCGATTATTAATAAAAGACTTCTGGGATGTGGGGTTAAAAATGAATGACTTTTATAAACACTGCTTGGTTCTTAAGATAAGTACCATTAGTCGCCTTTTGAAATGTGAGGGTTCTGAATCCAGTCTAGCCATGGAGATATCTATTTGAAATTGGCTGGTTTAAAAATTTCGATTTTTTTTGAAAGAACCTTTTAGAAACCACTTACGATTTTCTCCGAGGTGAAGTCTTTTTTAAGCTTGATAGTTTAAATATACTAACCATGCCGATCTGGAATAAAAGTTTAGTTAAAATTAATGAGCCAGTGTGTTATAGGCATTGGTATAGTAAAGGTGTTGGCTATGTCTCCGATTTGATCTCTGAGGAAGGCACTGTTCATTCTTATATTTTCACGCAGACATATTAAATTTCATCTTACTTTTTAGAATATTACGGCAATGTAACCTCCATTAAATCGGTTTGAAATGAATTTTGTGGTGGTAGGCCATACCATAAGCCTTTATGGGTTTGCGGATGATCACGTCTTGAGTAAGGGAATTGACTTAAATGATCCACTTTCAGAAAGAACAAGTACTTCCGGATTAGAAAAATGCCCAAACTGTGTTAAAGAATGGATGGACTTTAATAGACTGAAAACGATTAATGACGAAACTGAGTTTGTTATGTTAGGGTCAAAATTCCAAATTTCTAGATGCATTACACAAGATTTGAACGTAAATGGAACACTTAAGAGAAGTAGGCTTTTTAAATACCTTGGGGTATACATTGACGAAAATTTGTCTCTGAAAGAACACATAACTCTTAAAGCACGAACTGCATCACTTACTTAATCTTCATCGAATTCGTTTTATTAGAAATTACTTAGATCATGATACTTGTTGCACTGTTGTACAAGCTCTTGCTATCTCACACTGAGATTACGCTAATGCAATATTAATAGGATTACCGGCATGTGATATAAACATAGTACAACGTGTTCAAAATCGTGCCGCCAAATTAGTCCTTCGTGAAAGTAAATTTGCCAACGCTAATGCCTGTTTAAAATCTTTGCACTGGCTTCCAATTAATCAGCGTATTAAATATAAGGTGCTATCCTTAGTATTCAAATCTCTTCACGGGGACGCTCTAGAGTATTTAAAAAAATTACTACATGAAGTAACTAAATCAAACTACAATTTACTATTATGTGACAAAGATTTAACTCCCCTTGATGTGCCCTTCACACGGAATTCCACATTTGCTGACAGGTTTTTTTTTTTTTTTTTTTTTTCCGTGTATGGTCCTAAGTTGTGGAATGCCCTGCCAGGCAGCATCAAACGTAGTTCAAGTTTAACAATTTTTAAGGCTAAGTTAAAAACCGACCTATTTAATGAAGCTTTTAATACCTATTTGATTTCTATTTTCATGTAAAGCGCCTCAGAAAACCTTTGGTTGTAAAGTGCGCTATACTAAGTGATATTTACAATTACAATTTCTAAATATGGGCTGGGTGAAAGCTATTGAAATGCAAATAGCAACGCATTTCAGTGGGTGTGGTGAATACTTTGGTCGAAATAACCCCTCGCTTGAAAAGAATTTCGACATCTAAGAAGGGGATATTTTTGCAAGAGGACTCCAACGTAAATTTGATGGTGGGTGGAGGCTATTGGCTGACTGAAAAAAATCTTTTGCTTTCCAAATGATGAATATGTCGTCGATATATCTGACGAAAATACATGGTTCACGGTTAGCCGAATTAAGTAAATTACTCTCATATTCGGCCATAAAAACATTTGCATAAGAGGGCGTCATTTTGGTGCCCATGACGGTACCATTGAGCTGGAAGTAATTTCTTTATACTGAATTAAATTAAGGCACATACTTCATTGGTCAATTTGCAGCCTGATCTTTCGAAGGCTGCTCTGCAGGCCGCGGTGCCTTAAGCATGGGTAGCTACCCCCGATAAGGGAAAGGCTAGCCAAGTTGGGCCCCACTTGGAAACACCTGACAAACACGAATAGGTCCCAGTTGGGTCCCACCAAGAAGCCCAGCTTAAGCCCAGTTGGGGCCCAAGGTGGACCGCGACAAGTTCCATTCCGTGGGTGTACAAAGTACAGTTTTACACAATTGGCCTATTTGTCTACACTGTTGCTATACTGCGGGCAGTGGTGTACGAAGGGGGAGGCCATTGGGCTATGCCGGCCTCACGTTTGTCATCTTTTTTCATCCTAAAAATGCGCAGCCCTACTTAAGAAACTTAGACTTTACTGGCATATGTGGTACCGGAAAACTGCATGTGTTGACACCCAATTTCTAAAATAAATTTTCAAAGAGATAGGATTGTCTCTGCAGGGCCCCCTCAGGAATAACATTTTTTTTTAATTCCTCAAAATAGGCAAATTTTACTTGAAAAGGTAGACTGCAACTCCCTGGTGGCATCGATTGCCTCTACGGACGCCTACCTTTATAGGAATTCTCAAAACGCTCATCCCTTAGACTCCTTCCCGGCCGTCATAGACGTAAGAGACGGGGGCTTGGAAGCGGGGCATTCAGGTGCAGGGAGCAATAGTTTGCAATTTATCATGCAAGAGATGTTAGGGGTTAAATCATTAGCAGTCGGGAGTCCGAACAGTCCCAGATAATTTCATCAATTCAGCGGATCTTGAATTTAGCCAAGAGTCACAAGAGAGAAGCATTTAGCATATTTTCAATTCGTTTGTATAGTTTCCCCGAAAAGAATCAAGTACATCTATATAATAGTAGTAGAACATTTTTGCGGTAAAATTCTGATCACTAAGCATGTTGCTAAATATTTTGTTATTGCAAACGAAAGCTAAATAAAGTTTGTTAGATTCTCTTTCCAAGTATTCAAATGCAATTTTCGGCCATCTGAGGAGTCCCAATTTTTAAAATTTTCTCTACGCTTCACGACAACTAAAGATGGCGCTTCGCTTGGATAGTCTTTCTGGAAAATAACCTTTTTGGGGGTCAAAGTATTTCTTTACTCTCTGATCACTTTACAGTTTTCGAAACTTATTTTTAAGTGAGCATTCTATTGCAAACGTCAAAAGAAGAAATAAACTCGTTAGATTCTTCTTATAAGTTTGGAAAATGCTGTTACCGGTCATCTGAGGGATCTGATTTTTCAAAATTTTTTCTACTCTTGGCGCCAACTAATGGTGGCGTTCCGCTAAGATAACCTTCATAACAAAATACCATATTGCGGCCAAAGAAAAAACACGACCTGAAATATTCCCGTTCGCTCATGCCGATCGATGTTCTTTAATTTTGGTTCTTAAAAGTATGTGTATTTTACAACAAAATTTACTTCGATGGGGCGCGTAAATGGCATCAGGTTAGATGTAAAGACACAAATCGGCAAGTTTCGGCCTCATGCACCACCACTATTCAACTTTTAACACTGTTCCTGCCAAAGTCGAAAATCTTGCACCATGTTGCACCTAGGCTCCTTTAAAAGTCCAATAATTTTCAAAGGTGAGGCGGACGTTCTTTGGACCGACATAATAGTCAGCATTTTTAAGCTTGGCTACCCTTACTCCAAATCCAGATATGGGCCAGACATGAAATTCCATATATGGGCCAGATATGGATTTCATATCTGGCCCATATCTGCTGCAGATATGGGCCAGAACTATACGTCCACTTAAGGACAACACTTGATCAACCTCAAGGCCTTCAGACCATTTACATTACTGGTCTGCCATGCATGGCTCCATTCTTGACTGGATGAAAAGAACAGATACTACACATGATCTTAGCCAAAAGGCCGAGAAGCGCTTTTTTCTAAAAGTCCCTACGACTCTCTGGCGAAGAGCCAAGGGGCGAAAACCAAACGATTACTCCCGGAGGAGTTAGAAGCTTTTTTCTAAAAGTCCCCACGACTCTCTGGCGAAGAGCCAAGGGGCGAAAACCAAACGATTACTCCCGGAGGAGTTCTGCTCCCTTAAGGAGCTTTACGTCCCAAATGGACAAGTACGCCCTCCAAAGGGCAAACACTGAGTGGTCCTGCTCTAGACTGGCTGAATAGAACAGAAGCCACAACCTGGATGCAGTTTAACGTCATGCCCAGGACGAGGAGTTAGAAGCTTTTTCTAAAGTCCTCCCGACCCTCTGGCAAAGGGCCGTTCGGCGAAACCAAACTTGATACTGCTTCCCGAAGAAGCTATTACGTCCACTGAAGGACAACACTTAACGACCAACCTCGCGGCCTTCAGACCATTTTCATCATTGGTCTGTCATGTATGGCTCCATTCTTGACTGGATGAAAAGAACAGATACTACACATGATCTTAGCCAAAAGGCCGAGAAGTTAGAAGCCTAATGTTAATGACTATCTGAACATCTTTAACGAAGTTAAATGCCCATTGTATAACATTGACTTAAGTATTTGAAGTTGTTAAATTACTTAATAGTGAAGAAAAAACTGCTCTGAAATTCCTACTTTTAAATGTTTACACTGCATTGTTGGTTTAAGTTATCATATGGGGCAATATCCCAACATAAACTTTGTTGAAGGTTTCATGATTTTTCACATATTACTTCCTTAATCACAATAAAAAGAAAATCAGGGCCCTAAATTCCTGACCACGCCCACATTGGAAAGTCATTTGCATATGTTAGTATAATACGGCTGAATATGCTTTGAATTTTCTGATTTTGATTTGCTGATACTTGTTCAGCTTCCAGAGAAGGTCTTTATGTAGGACAGGTACACAAATTAAACCAAAAGGTATTAATATGGCTATGTAAAAGTTTATATGTCATTCTGTCATGGCATTTTAATCAGTTACATCTGGCTTGATATGGCCAAATAAAACTTTATTTGCATATCTGGGAAGGTATTTCACCAATTTGTATCTGGCTTGATATGGCCATATAAAACTTTATTTGCATATCTGGGAAGTATTTCATCAATTTATATCTGGCTTGATATGGCCATATACAACTTTATTTGCATATCTGGACAGGGATTGAATCAAGTTTTATCTGGCTTGATATGGCCATTTAAAACTTTATTTGCATATCTGGGAAGACATTTCATCAAGCTATATCTCGCTTGATATGGCCATATAAAACTTTATTTGCATATCTGGGAAGGCATTTCATCAATTTATATTTGGCTTGATATGGCCATATAAAACTTTATTTGCATATCTGGGAAGGTATTTCTTCAAGTTATATATGGCTTGATATGGCCATATAAAACTTGATGTATTATATCAAGGCATCTAAATCTTGCTGTATATCGGGCTTGATATGGCCATATAAATGCTGTATTAAACCAGATATATCCAGATATCAATCCATATCTGGATTTGGAGTAAAGGTATGGCCTATAAAGTTTGCTAAATGACTGTCCCTCTTGTAACAATGTACCTTCACCGCTATACTGCACAAAGCAGTAAAACCTTACGTAAATGCCTAACGTATAGCTTTAGGCTACAGTAGGCCAGTATAGGCTTATAATATCGTGTGACAGTGTTACGCCTTCTCTTTACCGAACAAAACCAAACTCAAAACTAGTTCGACTGAAGCCTAAAAATGATTTTTGAAAACAAAATACGGATCCGAACCCATAATCAATTCACCGTCTCGAATGAACTTGCAGGTGCAGCAGTATTATTCCAACAAATCATTCGCTCTCTGCACTCTTTGCCACCTCCTATAAATAAGCGGGCAAGTTCCGGTAGCTTCACTTTCGAAACAACCCTTACGCAATCCAGTAATATAGATCAGTTCAGCCCAGTGGTGGAGATAGCGATTTCGGTAGGGGAGGGGGTATGGCGAAAATGGCTTTCAGGGGCGCTACTTTATGAAAGGTAGATACCGAGTGAGCCTTCAACCTATAGGCCAACATGTAAACCAATTTCCTAGATGGTCCAAAATGCCTCGCACTACAGAGCTTGCATTGTTGCCTACAAAGTATCGAATAATTTAAAATTTAGTGATTCACAGCTGCAGTTCAGGGTACCCTCCTCAGTTTTAGGTGTTGTGTAATGTGTTGCATATGGGTTATAGCAGTCTCTGCATAGGACCCCAAACTTAACTCTGTGCATGCTACACTTTCTTAGGTGTCCATGTACAGAATCTTTGCATTTCTCAGTGGCTGCTTTGCTTGGATTACAGCATTCCACAGATGCATTACAGTTTCACATTTTGCCGACGGTTCCGCCTCTCCCTGCTGTCGATTAACAGGTTTAGGAGCTGGTGTATGCAAACAGGCCTACGCAAGCTCAAGTCTGTTTAGATACTACTTAACTCAATACATTTCATGTCTTACCTTCAATTTCAGTGAAATGGAGGGGGGGGGAGGAGGTTCACTCTGTGACGTTACCCAGTCGGTGAAATGCTTAATTTTCCGGGAATAGCACCCATCATGTCAATATATGCATGATATAAACAAAAGCGTTTAATTCCACTCTTTTGGAGAAATGTGAGTCCTTCTCAAAGTGACATTTTAGCGCTTTTTTCAAAAAAAAAAAAAAAAAACTAGACCGGTTTCTGTTCTTGGCTCTATACGGCAGTACGTCATCAGTAGCAGCCTTTTCACAATGGCGGGATTTGTCATGAATGTTAGTAATGCAGCTGTAAGAACGCATCTAACGAAATATCGTTGTACATTTCCTCTGTTTCTACCGACTCCGGATCTGGGGGAACACCTATTTAGGAAGCAAATCTTTCAGATTTGGTGCCATTTCATTGGCAACAGTCGGATAATCGGGAGACAGACGGAGTACTTGCTGGTCACCATGCAGTTAGATCTCAATGCTTAATCAAAACTCACTTTTAGGTGCCATATTTTGGATGAAGGTTGTTTTGAAAACGAGTGGTGGTGGTGTTTTAATTTTCTCAAAAAATGATAAGTCGAGGCAATTCCGTTAGTGGCTGAGGCCATCTCTTCAGAAAATTTTTAGTGAGAAGTTTCTCTGTAAAGAAGTTGCCTTTTTTCTAGGAAATCAAATGCTGTGCTGCAATTAATTTAACGTATGTACGGAAATCCCTTCATTGAGGCCTTTGAATGTGGCATGTTGGTATGCAGAGAAAAGATCGAGCCTCGAAGTATATTGAAAAGTTTCAGTGAGAGCACGGTATTGACTTTAGTGTCACGGAGGCGGCTTGGTTGAAACTTTTACCTTTGGTATAAGTTTATAATCTAGGTACGTTACCTCAGTTCAGAGATTCCCATCGTGAGTTACAGAGAAAAAAAATGAATTTTATCCATTATTAACCTCTTAACTCGAAAGTTCAGATGCCGCTCCTAAAAGGAACATTGAGAAAAATCCTTGTTTTGTTTTAAGTCTTTGTTTTGAAAGATGTAGCAGAGTCTCATTTTGCGTATCAGGTCTATCATTTACAGATGAGTACATCGTCACGTTTTAATCTTCTACGGCGTTTTTATGAACTTTAAAAGCCAAAAATGGGGCCGATATTCCATTAGAGTCCGTCAGGGGGTCCACTTGACTGTATGGCAGCTCCGCCACTGGTGCAGCAGAAGTTTTCATTACCCAGGTCGCGCAGTTGTCCGGATATTGGACCGACAGAATAGAATCAGGCGACCTGTAAATTCATCAGGCTTGATATATGGATCGGTGTTAATGAAACAGCTATAGATGTATCAAATTAATTTGCCGCCGCCTTCAACTTTATGGAGCCAAAATATCCCCACACATAATGCTACTGAACTAGCACTATGCTTCTTGTTGGCTGATTCGGTTAGCTTCAAGCTTTAAACTACAAAAGTGAGATTACGGTTAGGCATAAATTTATAGGAACACATATTTTAGATTTGTTATAAAGTTATAAGTAGGCCTAAAGGGAGGTTAAATGAATGTTTAGTAAGTTCAAGTTATAATTTTATCTTCTCTGATGGCTCTTTATCGTTTATAAATTTTTAGCAGTTGTATAGGGTTGCAATTTGCTATCTTGAAGCCTTCAGCCCTAAAACGAACTGATAACTAGCAAATGTGAATCAGCATTGTTACAAGTGTTGCATACTGAACAAACTTAAACACACCACTTTTCTGTGACGTAACTTAGAGTGTACAGCAGTGTACTTGTCCGAGTAACTTCTTTCTTGTTCCAGACTGCAGGGCATGGGATTCGTCGGAGCCTGCTTCAGTTAAGAGAGAACTGAGAAGTTCTGACCCTTTTCTTTAAACCCGTGAAATTCCACATAAATATTAAAGCAGACAAAAAGTTCTTTAGAGTTGTTTTAGCAATTTCCATCGTTTTCTTTTGTAACATTACATATTGATAAGACCCGCTGTATAGCACTGATATCGTACCTCCGGAGAATCAGTAGTTATAGTCAACCACTTTTCGAAATGAAGGGTACTAAGCTAATTTTTCGCATTTAGTCACAGTAAAATTTTCATGAAAAATCAAAACCATTAAAAAATCACGACTCATTTGGGCAGCTTATGAAACATTTATTTCTTAGACTCACTTCATAGTCTTGGTCTACACTTTAAACGAAATGGTCGAAGATTGGACGAAACCTGCGAAAAAGTTCTGAGACGGCAGTGACTGTAGGCGTATACATGTGCCAAAAAAATTGCCCCCAAAATGGTAGTGCACATCTTATGTGGTAAATTTTCTGATCATTTTAAAGGCAAATTTGCTCATTTTTGATTCCTTGCCGAAGGTCAACATCTATGTGATGGTGATGGTCTGTGTATGGGTGTGTGTGTGTGTGTAGGTGACGTCTTTGCTTGTTATCACCTCATGAAGGGTAAGTGTGACTTATCCCATATTTGGTGTGTGGGCTAGCCGTATTGAGGAGATGATCCCTATTGTTTTAAGAGGATTTCAAAGGTCATTTAGTGTCCCGAGAGGTCAAAAGGTCAAAACCTTATAAACCCGATATCTCAAGAAAAGTGCATGTGACTATGCACTGACTATGCACAAGTTTGGTGTGCGGGTTAGTTGTATTAAGTAGATGATCCCTGTTGATTTTTGTGGCGGTCATTTGGCGTCAAGAGAGGTCAAATGGTAAATTCCTTAGAAATTGCTTGCAAGCATGGTATCTCAAGAAAGATGTGACTAATCACGTACTTGGTGTGTGGGTTGGCCAAATTGAGTTTATGATCCCTATCGTTTTCGGTAGAGGTGAAAGGTCATTTGGGATCACGAAAGGTCAAAAGGTCAAAAGCTCGTAAACACGATATCTCAAGAAAGGTACATGTGACTATGCTCATATTTGGTGTGTAGGGTATGGAGTAGATGATCCCTTTTGTTTTTCGTAAAGGTGAACGGTCCTTTTGGGGTCTGACAAGCTTGTTTGCATAGTTTTACAAGAAAGGTAAATTGCTGGGTCCTCATGTGACATGTAGATAGTGCATAGTGAATAAACGATCCCTAAAGTTTTTGGTGGAGGTCAGATATTATTTGGGTTCGCAAAGGACCAAAGTCTCAATATCATGTTTTCACAATTTCTCATGGTTGGAGTCTTGGATACTGCAAAATTTCACACAAAGAATATGGATAAGATAGAGTGAGCAGAACCCTAGTTCTATGTGTTCAAAGGTCATGCGGACCTCAGTGTAAGAAGCTTAGATGCCTTGCATGTATACTTTGTGGTTACATTACAGAGCACTGTCAGCTTGGAAAAAAGGCTTACATTTCCCCGGCAAGGAATCACTAAGCCTTTTGCCTTTCTGGTTATTATAGTGAGCATGTTATTGCAAGCGAAAACTCAGAGTAACTATTGCTTAGATTTTATTCAGAAGCATGGGAATTCCATTTCCGACCGTCTGAGGTTTCGAAATTTTTTAAAATTTTCTGCACGTTCCGCGCTAACTGATGGTTGCGTCCGTTATAGACAGAATTACATATTTCGGGCGGAAAAATCTCCTGCCCAAGAAATGCTCCTATACGCCTATTGCTTAGTAGGTGGTAGGCATCTTAAAAACAGTGGCGTAGGAAGCAATTTGAAAGTAGGGGTGGGGGAGGGGGGGGGCGAATAAATTTGGTCCATGCACCTCATCCTACCCCATTAACCAAAAGGTACACTTTTATGCTTATCTTTTCCGTTTTTTTTTTTTTTCTAGAGTATGAACAATTTTTTAAACAAAAAAAATCTGATTTGTTTCTTAATATGAATACAACTGTATTAGGAGCGTAATTTGAGGCGCGCGGAGCGTGCCGAAATTGGATTCTTTTACACATTTGTAAATATGGAGCTTGGATTACAAAAATTTCCTGTAAAGAAATTTCACTATTTGGGGACTATCGAAGAATCTGCGTTTCCTATTTGCAGATATCTTAGCTAGCATGGCCACTGAAGCTCGTTGTTTTTACATTATGTTTTCTAAGGAGTGCAGGTGGAGACTTCTGGCGACATTCAAAGAGCTCTCAAAACTTTGTTGCCTTTTTTAGACAAAATATTTAAAAACTAAAAACCTATATCGAAGAAAATTTTGGGGAAACGGCACTCTATACAGCGGCTCGGCAAGGCCTCCCACTGACTGCTTTATGAGCGATCACTAACTGCATCAAGAATTGCAATTGAGGTCGCGCGAAGCCCGCGGGAATTTTTTCCTTTTTTAAACTAATAATTACAAATATGGAACTTTTTTAGGAAGAATTCGATGCATTTTTATGATGAAATTTTATGGACCGAAGAAAAGTTGGGAAAACCGCACTCTATTTTACTGGTGTCTCACATTGCAAACTTTTGAATTTTTCACTTTTTTGAGCCGGGGGGGGGGGGGGGAATCGTCCCCAGGCTCCTGTAGCTACGTCAACCCTGCAACATTGAAAATTGATAACATTTTGACCTTTCAATAACTAAAGGACCAATCTGCAAAGACTACTCAACTGACAAGTTTGAAAGGTATCTGATGATAGGTGTGTATGAGAGCATTTGATTACGGAAGACCAATGGTCAATGTTCCCTGCTTGGAATATGAAGTCTTGCTCGAAAGACTATCTTCAGTTGAGGTGGAGCGTACAGAAAATTTTGACAAATCGGGACCCCTCAGACAGCCGGAAATGAGGTGTCTCGGGCTAATAATTGGTAGCTAAGTTTTCCGATTTTTCCTACAAATAAGAACACCACAGTATCAGGAGCGTATTGGGGCGCGCCAAGCGCGCCGAAATTTTTGCCCCTAATTAATACACATAGTTGAGCTTGTATGGCAGAAAGCTTTGGATTCTGGGTTTCCTGTAAGGAAATTTAAAGAGTTGGGAAGTTACTGAAGAATCTGCACTTCCTTCATATATTGGTGGTAAATCTGAGGATGATTGCACCACGACTAAATCGTTGTTGCTACATAATATTATCTAAGGCCAGGAACTGACACTCTCCGATGACATTTCAAAAGTTTCCAAAACTTTGTTGTCCTTTAAGACAACATATTTCAAAATCAAGAGCTATTCCTGAAGAAAATTTGGAATTGTATGAAAGGCAGTTTACAAAAATAGCAAAATAGCTGTCGGTGTCTCTTGAGAATTTGGTATCACATATGGTTAATATCCAATTTTGTAATCTTCCGAGCCCAAAAAAGTTTACCAAACTGGTTTCCGATCGAGAACTACTACAGTCTACACTGCATTAAGCATCGAGCCAAGCGCGTCAGAAATTTTGGATTTATTGAGATTGGGAAAAAATGAAAAAAAAAGGGTTTTCTGACCGGGGAAGTGCGGTGGGCGGAAACCTGCCACCCCCTCATTTTTCACCCCCGCTTCCTACGCCTATGCTGATAAAGACCTTTAACACCCCCATCTGAATAACATGTAGATCCTTTGCGAAAGGAGCGGGGAGGAGGAAAGAAAGTTTTCGCTGGTAAGTTTAATCATTTGCCCCCCCCCCCTCCCCGACAAGTGACGCCAGATACGGTACGCTACTGACGAGGAATATATTTTACCTGCCCGAAAGATCACTCCCCAGCGGAGATATCATTAGTTGGCACAGAGCGCCCACACAATTTTGAAAAAAAAAAAAACCGATACAATCCCCATACAGTCGCAAATGGAATTTTCTAGAATAGGTGGATAAGTACAGTCGTTACTTTGAGCTTTCGTTTAAAATGAACATTGCATAATTACCTTAATTACCTAAAAGTAAGTTTATATTTCGGGTCGAACGAAGAGCGTCCATCTGTGTTGAGATGTGTGGGGACATGAAAGTCTTAGTACAAACCGGTCGACCATTTAAGCGCAGCGTTACTATCTATCGGAGCTCCACGATTAGTTGGCGCTGAGCAAACTTAAAAGTTTGAAAGAATCGCGACCACTCAGGCAGCGTGAAATGGCATTTCCCTAACATACAAGTAGAATCTCAAGCTGTTATTATTTTAGCTTTTGTTCTTAAATATGTTCATTTCCATTAAAGAGAAAAATTTTGGTCACTCTTTACAAAAGACAAAATATCACCCCGTCTGCCCGTGTTATCTTGCAATTTAATATACTCCACACCTTTTTGGTCTTTTGCCTAAACTTGTCATTCCGGGCTAAGTGTTGCGCAAGACAATGAAGTGAGGCTGAATGGAAATTGCTTTCCCGTGCATAAGCTATCAGAATGCCAACCGAATATCGTAATTCTTTTGAATTTACTTCGAAATTTTACAGTGACTATATTTTTGCTATGGTTTCCTTTTTCGAGCAAATATTTGAAAGAGTTTGGAAGTGGTTGCCATTTTCCAAGCCCTGCCCAACATTAAGGTCTTGCTGAAGTTAGGGAAGCGCAGTCTTCCCTCTGTCTCATACGCCTGTGGTTTAGATTTAAGATATGCACCTAATTGATTTTATCTGAAAATAAAAAAGGGACTATGTCAGTGGCGTAGCCATGATGGGATTTTTTTCCGGGGGGGGGGGGGGGGGGTTGCTAGCTAACAAATGGGGGGGGGGGGCTGGTACCTACGAAGGTCAGGCGAAGGTCAGGAAAGACTATCTAAGCGGAGCGCCACCATCAGTTGGCGCGGAGCGTACAAGAAAATTTTGGGCTTTAAAACCCCTCCAGATGGCCGGAAACGGCACTTCCCATGTGTTTTAAGCTGGATGTACCCAGCCTTGAAATACGAATCTCATGTCTGCGACTTTTCGAATAATGAGAATTAAAAATCAATCTATGAAAAATGGTAATACATACTACACCTTTTAGGGACCCCAAAACTGGGCACATCTGATCTGTGGCCTGGGGGATGAGACTAAAGGGAACCGGTAACTCCCTTTCCCTTGAGAAAAATTGTAAACTTCAGAAGGATGTAGATCGCAAATGCGGCAATATTTTAACCTAAGCGGAGCGCCACCATCAGTTGGCGCGGAGCGTACAAGAAAATTTTGGGCTTTAAAATCCCTCCAGATGGCCGGAAACGGCACTTCCCACGCGTTTTAAACTGGATGTACCCATCCGCAAATGCGGGAACATTTGAATGGATTTCAGCTTGCCTAAGGCAGTACCTTACCCTTTAACAGGAAAACCAAAAGTAGCTGTGCCCCCCCCCCCGAGAAACTTTCTTTGCGTTAGATTTCCTAGATGCAAAATGGTGCTATGTTTGGCAAAACTTTAAACTGTTTATAGGCCTAAGTTTAAGGATTTTCCCTTTTTGGGGAGCAGGAAAAATATCAAAATGCTTTTAGTTTTTGTAGAGATTTTACAAGAGACATACATACTACCAAAGAAACAATGTGCAAAATGGTGCCGTATTTGTCCTACGGTACATTACGTAGTCACAATTAAAATACTACGAATAAATCTCTTAAAATAATTGAACCGCAAAGCAGAAGTATGGATCATGTGGGAAACACATGAAATCAGGACCTTGTGGACATTTTACAAATCCCCCGGACGCCAGTGCCAACTAGTAAAAAGAGTTCTTGTCGAAAAAAGTCGCCCTACAGTGGCACTTGTCATGGGCAGGAGTGAGGCACGACATAGGCCTAGGCCTACTTGTTAAGGATGGAAGGCAAGAATTATCCGAAGGCAGTACCTTACCCTTACCTGCTTATGGCATATTTTGTGTATGATAAAGTATAGGAATTGTCGTGTAAGAGTGGTCTCCAGTGTGCGATTGCCTTATTTTCAGTAAATCAATCAGCCATCCGAAAGGCAGAAAGGGTCTTAACCTAACGAAGTCACATTAAACTTTGTCGTCGAGACTTTCGTTTCATCTTCTAGGTGAAATGCAATAAACGACAGTGCAGACCACAAACGGTATCTAATTTAGTGAAAGTAGGCATTCTGAAGTTACTACCTGATTTCATACGTGCGCACAAAATGTGTTTTACACAGATTCATCCATGGTTTTTTTTATTTTTTTTTATTTTTACACATTTTATTAATTTACTGTTTTGAAGGAAATACTTCAAATTTTATTTCCGTTCAAACATTTTATTTTTCAATTACTTTATCAGGACGTAAAAAATTTTTTGGGGGGGGCTGAAGAAAATCTGGGGGCCTAGGCTAGGCCCCCAGCCCCCTCCACCACCCCCACCCCCGTGGCTACGCCACTGGACTATGTACTTTTAATTGCGAAAATTTTGTAAAAATTTTAGGACAATTCAATATGATAAACAGAGCAAAGAAGAATGACCCATCTACGAAAGTGAAAAAGAAAAAAACCTTGATAAATTTTAAGAGGCGTTTCCTCTAAATCTGCCCCTGTAATAGTATATCGACGTCGCAAAACTAAGGATCGTGATTTATCATTACCCAATTTTAGCCCCGGTATAAAACTGATTTTCCTCAATCATGTCACTTCTCATTGTTTGGAGTGATGACACTGCAATTGAATCGCTACCATATTTATACTTATCTGAATCAGTTTTAAAGAAAACCAGTAGGGACAAGTTACTTACTATGTCATGCACGATTGGAACTATATATACTCCCTAGCACAACAGCAACAGTATACTATCTGGCTAAATGCATCATAGCACGAAGCGTGAAATATTTTGAAATATAGTGGTTGGCTAGGAACACATCCAAAGAGCTCAAATTACACAGTAGTGTGTTTAATCTATTTTGTTACACAGGTAAAACAAATGGACACTTGAATTCCCAGTAGAGGGGCGGCTATTGCGGGAGACGATCTTTAATGAGGGACTACCGCCCCATTCCCCTTGATGGCCGCACCGCTTCTATTGTTTAAGTGGCTGTAAGTCTAACTAGAAAAACCCGAAATGGACATGACCAACATGACCAACATGACCAACATGGACCCCATGTTGAGTGAGGATTGACATCCTGGTTATTCCGACAACAGGCCGGGGACGTAGATCTAGTATGCAGATTTGGGATGGGGCGGCGGGGGGTCAAAAATTTTCCAACAGCCTGTCGAACCCTTTATCGTGTCCCAGACCTGAATCATCTTTGAGCAATCTCCCTTTCAAACGCGAACCCACCCGTACATACACACACAGACAAACACACATACACACTGTCATTGAAACGCTTTTTTTAATTGACGTTTTCTGGAAGCCCTAAAGTCATCCCCTATCCCACAATATTATGGTTTGTTTGTTCTGCTTGTTTTTCTTTTTAAATCTGCCTGAGTATTGAAGGGGCAAAACAATATGTTTGCTCCCCCAATATTTTCATTGGGATGTCAATGGCCAACCTGCCCCCTCCAATCAACGCCCCTGTCCGACGAGCAGTGCAGCCACTGCTTAATAAATTTGGATCTTAATAAGAATATGTATAAATGAAGTGAACCTTCGAATGTACGAACAATTTACTGGTGCGTTTACGTTTGACTTCAGCTTTGCCAGGACGTTATCATCGAAAACCTGATACTTTTATATATGCTAAATATTAGATTTGAATCGAGAATTCGGACTTAAGGTTTGATTGGACTTGCGTCTTTACGACATTACCTGAAATTCTTTTTGTTTATTACGAAGATTACCCATTAGAAAACTTCGTTCAATCGGTCACATTGCTTGTTCACGATCGCAATGGACCGCCGTAATGACATTCTACTGAATGCCGCTCCGAACTCGGCACTTCCACTGTATATGATACTACTATATACGTATCATACGGTACATACTTTCCTGCAGTTCTAAGGGAGACATCGTAGCATACCGCTCCGCCGAAATTACACGAATGTTTTCAAATTTATACAGTCGTGGTCTTTACAAAAACTTCATCAATCGAATGAAAAATAATTTTGGTAACCAAACAGTTCTAAATAATTTGATGATGAAAATACATATAAAACTGTAGCAAACACAAACGATCTGGAAAGAGAGTAGAAAAACAGACCAACGTCGGACAGCATCCCTCTTTAATGACTGCGTAACATGTAAAGTCCCTGGCGTATTCGCCTATTTAATATTGTTATTAGCCCACTTCATATTGCAATAAACTTACTTAATATTGTAAATAGCTACTTAATATTAGAATGTAGTGTATATGAGGAAAAAATGTCCCACATTTCGTACTTGGCGACATTTCTCACACAATCTTGTCACATGCCTGTCTTTCTTGCTGGTCAAATCTTTCCCAAAAAGATCAGTTTGTTTCTTAATGGCAGTCCGTTAAACTGGACGAAATAAATGAGCCCACATCATATAATGCGACCAACCATAATGGACATGCTGCCATGTCCATTAATAATGACATGTTCCATCATTAAAGGTTGACCGAAATTATCCACACTATTTTAAGTCTCCGGACTTTCATTTACAGTCCATCAACACCGTTTTAGAGAAGTGGTTTTTCTCATATTCACTTTTGTAGTAGAATATGTAATGTTCGTTTCACTTTAAAAATGGGAAAACCTGGAGAGAAAATGCTCAAAATTGGTTTAAGCAGACGAAGGGAAGCAAAACTATTAATAATAAATATTTTGTATACGAGACAATCTGGATACCTCCAAAAGGTGAACTCTTTTGTCCCGTTTCTTTACTTAGTACTGCACTCTAATGACCCCTCTTCAAAAAGCACCAGATTGGAAATGCTATAAATATAAGTTTGAAGAGGCGTGTTTTATAGACTTGCCACAATAATTCTGAATTATGGCTCAGCTTTACAGCTGGTACGCACTGTTTGAACACAATTCCTGTTGTTTGTGAGACTTAATGCTACTCTTTCCTGAGCTAAATGTTGTTCGAAATCATTTGTTAATTTGCAGCTGCTTACAGGGAGGACTACCGGTGTGGTGAAACTTTCCTAGCACCTAATGGTAAAGTTGCCCAGTGCAACCCCGACGAAGAAATCCCATGCTGTTCCAGATATGGCTGGTGTGGAAATACGGCAGCTCACTGTGATTGCGACGGATGTGTCGACTACAGACGTGAGTACTTTGCACCTCACACTTAGTCCAGTCAATCTAGATGAATACTCTGTTTAAGCTCGAAAAAATTGCAACAGAAATGATTTCAACTGCATTGGGTTCAGAAAAACCCTCTTTTTAACATATTCAAAACCCGCAAAAATCGTAGTAGGGGAAAACTGTCAAATTTGCATAATTATGCAAATGAGTATCCGCCATTAGCCAAAAGTTGAAAATTAAGGATAACCTTCCATCAAATGGTGCTATTTTATCAAAAGTGGTGTCTATACCCATGTTTTGATGGTGAGAAGGTTCAGTGATGATGATACGAACTTACCACGGGTATTACGTAACACGGATTATGCAAATTAGTATCCGCCATAAGCTTAAAATAAATAATTAAGGATAGCTTTGCATCAAATTGTCCTGTTGTGTCAAAAGTGATGTCTATACCCATGTTTTGATGGTCAAGGAATTCAATGATGATAATACGAACTTACCATGGGTATTATGTATTATAGATTACGCAAATTAGTATCCGTCATAATCTAAAAGTAGAAAATTAAGGATAACTTTACATCGAATTGTGCTATTGTATCAAAAATGGTGTCTATAATCTACCCTTGTTTTGATGGTCAGGAAATTCAAAAATTCAATGATGATAATACGATGACAAAGGGTATTATGTAACATAGATTAATGCAAATTAGTATCCGCCATTAGCCCAAAATAGAAAATTAAGGATAACTTCGTGTCAAATTGTGTTGTCGTATCAAGCGGTCAGAGTAATCAATGAGATGATAAGAACCTACAATTGGTATTATGTAACACAAATTATGAAAATTAGCATACGTCATTGCCTGTAAGTCAAAATGTTTTAATAACTTGGACTTGGTAACCAAGTGGACTTAATGTCTTTCTTGCTGTATGTATTGAAAGTCAAGGAATTCAATGTCCACTACATATCACTCATATCACTAAAGCCTGCAAAGGTTACACCGGCCACATATTGCCTGGTTAGGCCAATCCATTTCTGACAGTTTAGTCCATGAAGGGAGGTGAATTACTGCAGCTCAGTCCTTTACTGTCAAAGCAACTCATTGCAATCAAGTAAATGTTTCTAGAATGAGTATCTCATTGATTTGTATCTTTGAAATCGGGCGGCAGAATGGATCACAGTGAGCCCCTGACATGACCGTTCTCACTACGATGATCCTGTTTACAAGGCGAATAACTGTTGTACAGGTCTTTTTGATGCACCTGTACATTTGATAGTAAACACACAGAATGTGAATCTATGGTAAAGATGGAGGGTATGTCCAATGCTTCCACAGGTTTAGAGCTTCAAATAAGACTTTCTGTGGATCTGTAGCACCATAGCTGACCAAGACTACTGTTAGACTCGATCTCCATTATAAAGGTAAGAGCCTCTTTAACAGCATGTCAGTATGAAATTATTTCTTATTGTTAGCATTACTTTGCATAAAGACATTGGCTGCATTTCCAGAACAAAAAGGCTTTTATCACGAATCTTTGAAAGGCCTGGTAGTTTTCTTGGCATGCCGTAGGCCCATATCCCAGGCAAAGTGTCACAAATGGCAGCGTCCTGTTGTTACAACCTATGATGACAATTGTAAACAAACGGTTAGAGCAAGTCTCTTTGTCAAGTTTTTAAATTGATATCTAAAGGATATTCCAAACGTGTTTCTTCCTAGCAGTTTGTTTCAGTTCCAGTCTAAAATGTAGTATTTGGCCTTTGTGTCTGCATAGTGAGGATTTAAAACTATCAGATCTGTGTCATCACTAATGAGAAATACCTCACGAGACTGGGGAGATTCACAGGCAGTTTGAACGAGCTACTTGACCGAGGAACACCTAACATTCTCGACGTACTGTGGTCACAGAGGATGATGATGAAAAATATCTACTGGTATTTATTGTCCTAATTCTTGCCCAGGAAACTGAGCTCTTTCTTTAAAGTAAAAATGTTTTCTTTGGTCCACATCCCAGGGAATTAACGTCTGCAATTTGTAGCATGCTGTATAGTTAGACCATGAACATAGCCATAAGCAGTCTGCCTGTACTTATTGTTATCATATCCAACAAACTTTTTGAAAACAGAGTCAATGGCGTCTCCCTTCCCAGCTGAGAATTCCCATAAGAACCCTTTGGGTTACAACCCTTTGAATTCAAAAGGATTTCAATTGTGCCCTGTGGGAAAACCCTTTGCGTTAAAAGGGTTTCCGTTGCTTGTTTCTAGAAATTGGACAAACCACAAAGGGAATTACAAAATTACCCGTTGTATAAACCAAACCCTTTGAAATCCCTTTAGAACTAATTAAAACCCCTTGAAACCTTTTTGGTTAAGGGAGTATGGACGAGGGGTATCAAAGGGAATTGCCCGCTGGGTTGGTCCGTGCATGGGCTACCATGATCCACTGAGTGTGTTGCAAAAGTGTTCCTTTATCGGGAACGCAAAGCATAGAACCAGAAAGAATCTCATTTTTCTTTTCCAGCAATCTTACACAATGTATCTGCTAGTGTGGGTTTTTCCCATCTCTCTTAGGTAGTTATGTCCTGTAGAAGAGTACAGGTAGATGATATACAAGTACTTACCAGGGTTATCCTTTGAAACATTTGTGACTAGGACTAGGAATTTATGGTCCATTTGCATCTTTTCATCGCTGTAAACTGATAGACTGACAGATGACGCACGATTTGACTGCATGGCCAAGTGGCAAGTTAGAGCATCCAACTTGTAGCCAGGAGGTCTGGATCACGACTACTGGTCATATCATTCCGAAGACTTTTAAAAAAAAAAACCTAGTGCTAATGTGCTCAGCCTGAACAGAAAAGTACTACTACCTAGTGAAAAAGCCAGTGTGCCACAACTGAAAAAACACGAAATTGCAGCCTGTATTTCTATGGAACGCCAAAACCGCCATCGCCTATGACGATGTACTTCCATTTGGTGGCGTTATTTTACATGAAGATGTTAGTTCAAATGGCCATCTATTCAGGAATGATGACGTTCTTCCGTTTTGCGATGTTACCATCGTAAACGGCGTTCGATCAAACGGCGGGCGATGTGTATCCAAGACGTGTATCTAAGGCGTGTATCCAAGGCGTGTATCCAAGGGGAGTTCCTGTTCTCAGGTATACATATTCAGCAAAGTAAAATCAAACCAATCACAATGGTTGTCATATAAAGAGATCTAGGTCTCGCACGTGTGCGCGCGGTTTCATACTAGTTACTCAATATACTAGGCTAAGTTAGTTACCCACATGTCCCATATGCATGCTTAATAACCTCATACAACCACCTGTGTGCCCTAGGCAAAACGTTCAAGTTCAACGATCAGACGATGGATGAAATAATTGAATCCCTTCACATCGTAAATGAAGACGAGGTGAAGGAAAACTTTCGGAGGGAAGCAGTAAGTTTGATCACTCATTGCAATGATAATGCTCGCCTTTACGTAGCCAAAGCCAAACCTGATTGGCTGCATCTTTTACAAAACCATCCTTTAGATGGAATAGTCATCATTGGTAACTCCCCTTGGATACACGCCTTGGATACACGCCTTAGATACACGTCTTGGATACACATCGCCGTTTGATCGAACGCCGTTTACGATGGTAACATCGCAAAACGGAAGAACGCCATTATTCCTGGGATAGATGGCCATTTGAACTAACATCGTCATGTAAAATAACGCCACCAAGTGGAAGTACATCGTTATATGTGATCGAACGCCGTTTGAGTTGGTAACGTCGAAAAACGGAAGAACGTCATCATTCCTGGATAGATGGCCATTTGAACTAACATCGTCATGTAAAATAACGCCACCAAATGGAAGTACATCGTCATATGCGATGGCGGTTTTGGCGTTCCATATATTTCCTGTTGGAAATATACTGTGTGTCTGTTATTTTCTTGCCAACAAGGGAATCTAAAATCCATTGACTAAAAACCTTTGTTTTGTCAACGTTGACAGTGTAATGGGCTGAGAGCCAATTCACGCGACAAGGCAAGGAAGGATATGGGCAAAGTGGATTCAGATTCCCAAGAGTGTTGCAAGACCATGTAAGTGTCTTCCGTGTTCAATATCATTCCGGATTCATATCAATCCTAGTATTGCCAACTTCAGTCAGATTTGATCCCAGCTTCATGTCTTCACATGCGGGCATTGACAACTACCAGACTAATCATCATGCTGGGAACCCACTTCCCTTACTTTACCACCATCTAGTTTTTATATCGTTCCCTTCATCAGTATTTTTGATCACTATAAGTCGGACGAAAGTTCTGCCCACTGGTAATACCTTTGACGAATGACATGATTTGCTGTCAAACAGTTCTTTAGATACTTCAGGATCGTTTCAGGAAACTGAATCATCAGAGGTAAATGTAAGTGGATTTTGCATGCAGACTGTGTCCTGCAGCAAAACATGGTAACTTGGAACAACGAACAAATTAAAGGCGCAGTTTCCTGTCTCCAATTCACTCCATTTGGTGGATTCCCTCAAAATATCCATAATCTTGTGCTGGAGCAAAGTTGCACAGTCTTTCTCTCATACTGCCCTTCTTAGAAGCGAATGCTCCAGTCACTGTGGGTTTTTCATGATGCTACCTACAGACTAATACTCGCACCGGCAGAAATTGTACTATGCGTTCCAGATGAAGGAACACTTTTGCAGTGCATGTCGTGGACAAGGGAAATCCAATTGACTTCGTATTCAAATGGTAAGTCGGATAGAGAGACTTTCTTTAACTAAACAGCTTATTTGTTCATGTTATCTTAGGTTTTTGACAGTTGTACGACATGGACATTTCAAAGCGATGCTTGTGTAATAAAGATTTGCTGCTGTTTGTGTTGGCTGCAAGTAACTAAACTGTAATAATTCTTTTAAGCTCCTTGTAGTCCCTTGATGAACAAGACTGTTGAAAGTGGTTCATCCACCTATCATCCACCTGGCAATATATGACCAGCAGTATAAAAGTTCTCATACTTGAGTTAGGTATGAGATGTGTATATACTGTGAACATTCAATGTCACTGTAAGCAGTGGTAAAACGTCAGTTTTGTTCACATGTATTGAAAAGATTTTGACCTTACTAATATGATATGATAGTGATACTTAAATCAGATATATCCATATGGGACCTCATACTTGTCATATGGACAATTCAAGTTTTACAATATATAATGCTGTAGACATATGGCAGGTAGAGTAAACGCAAATTCGTTTGACACCCTAGTTGAAAAAAAAAATTGGGAAGAATATGTTTAGGCAAGGGGCGCCTTGAGCATGGAAACTATACTTACCTCAGCGTTTATGTTTATGACGGAATGATGGTAGGGGAGGGGTGAAATTCTATGACATGCAGCACCTGTTTATATATATTATTTCATTAGTACGAAACAACCATCACCCAAAAAACAAAAATGGAAATAAAAAAGAAAGAACTACACTACTGAATCAGTTCACATTATTATATTCACATAGGCAATGGGTGCACTACAGGTTTCAGTCAATTTACTGTTTTTTATGACCAACCTTTACAGGAGTGGATGCAAAAACATAGGTTGCCTTGCATCAAAGGAAGTAAACCATGATGAAACGTTCCTTCTTACTTTTTGTTACATTCTCCTTCTCTGCCTGAATACCTCTTATCGCCTCCGGGAGGAAATGAAGCTCACTACACCCACACTTGATATAGTCACATTTCACGTCTGATTAATCAATTGACAGTAGCAGATACATTAAAATACCAAAAAGTTACGTAACATTTGAGGTTAGCTAACAGGCCAATCAAGCATGTGTTAATTGCTTTTCACGCAGTGTGAATACAATGAAAGCTTAGCTCATTTTAGGCCACAGATCATGTAACAAACTCAGATACCAGTTACACCCCACACCGCCTTTGATGTATTGGGGTGTCTATGTTGCTTTCTCAAGAAGAGATGTCACAGCATGACCGTTCCTGGTCCTAACTATATTTGGCATGTAGATGGCAATCACAATTTGATTAGGTAATTATATGTCCAATTCCCAAAATGGTAAATACGCATGCCTTCTTAATTCATACCTGTACCTGACAAATGACAATGACATTAAGATGGAGGGCATGCAACATATTTCATCATGCACTAGTCGTGACTCATGTAGGAAAATTATGAGAAGATCTGATTTAAAGTTGTAAAAAGAGGTATATAAACCAATGTTCAAAGGACCAAGAATGGTTTTTTTTTAACAGACCTGTACAATCATATGACAAAGCAACATATTTAAACAAGTACCAATAACAAATTCAATTGTGCTTTGTTCTGTTGAAGAGATATAATCTAATAACTGCAATGACAGGGTCAGGGTTTCACCATTTTGGATATATGTTGACTTTAAGCAAGTTTGTTATGTCGACCAAAAGCCACAATGAATTATAATTGGCATAGGCGTACGAGGAAGAGGTGCAGGGGGTCCACTCATCCTTGCAATTTGGGCAAAGAAGTTGATCCATTCGGGCAATGAGACAGCAGAAATAAATAAAATACGTGGCCTGATAACCCATAGAACTGTGACAACTGAGTGAACACTTACAATATTCAGGCAAAAATACCTTTTGCATCCCCACAAAAGATTACCCATGTACTATAATACTTTGCTATGTACCTGCAGTTTTCATGGCTCCCAGTGATTATCCGTATGTGAAAAGCTCGGAATAGAACATTGGTCTCCCCACCAATGCATTATTTCTCTCACTGGTCTGTGAGTATTTGCATGTTATGGTACTGACTCTACAGTATTTCTTCTTCAAACCTTGTGTAGTGCACCACATAAGTTGACCCACCTCAAAAGGTCTGTTGTGTAAAAGGGAGAGAGTCAAGTGATTTACGTTCCATTAGTCACGATATCACCTACGGTGTTTGATAACAGATTTAGGTTGGGCTATTTCTAATCAAGCAAAAAAATTCACGTGTCTGGACAATATTGTCAGTCCAAAACATTGACCTCAGGTATATTTGACGAATATTCCTGTATTTCGAAAAATAAGGATTTATTTTCCTTAAAAGGGGAAAACCTCCTATACTACTTAAGTTAAAATGTCTCGTACAAGTACAGAAGGCTATTATTTTAAAGGAATATTCCGGTGACAACTTAATATACCGTTATTTACGGTATTAACTGTCGGTCTTTCCGTTCATCCCAACTATTTTGCATGTAGACGCTTCCTTATGGGCAAAACCAAGCTTTGAAAAATGTTAGTCAGTTCGAGCCTAATCGCGTTTTGGCGATTCTGGTACACAAATTATGACGTAGAACCGGCAAATGCCTTTAAGCCCTTTTGGCGTTCCAATAACGAAAACGAAGTCTGTAAAACAAAATCGCGTAGCAGTCCAGTACACACATACAGCATGCAGTGCATGTACACAGTACAGTGTAGACGTACAGCTAAAGTGTGTACACTGGAACACCCTACAACAACATTGCTTCATTGAGTTAATGATCATTTTGCATACGGTTCATATATTTCGGAAAGAAATCAAGGAACTTTTGCAGGGTTTCTGTAGTGCAGTCGCTTCCACCTAACCAAAAGTCAGTTGACGAGCAAGAAATGGCCGGATATGCAGGACAGTTTGAAGGACCTCATGGTTACGACTTCGAACCGTGTATGTCGGAGGAACAGTACAATCAGATGATGGCTACCTCCAAAGATAGCACCGAACAGGCTGCCGGTTCCAGTGACGATGAGCCAGAGGTTGGAGCCGAAAGGAGGGGAAACTCCGACTGGTGTCAGTGTGGTTTGTGCCATGCAATGGAAACGAGTGTCGAGAGTATTTGCTGCACTGAAATAGGGAGACTGGGTGACAAGGTGATGGGAAGCTGCATAACCCTTCATCAGAACTTTGACAGCGTATGCCTGAATGAAGATGTACTGTCGGCAACATGGGATTTGGTTCAGCACACAAAGGGCAACCGGCCATCGAGAAACTTGCAAAATAGGTTGGTAAATATGACGATAATGCAGCAGAAAAGTTGCAGTCTCTTTTATTGGGTCGATGAGTTGGCTTTCTTTTATTGGTTTTTCATGCAAGCGATTTTCGTAGAACTGATACAAATAGTATAGCCTAGCTTACTACGGTTACAATTTACAGGTACAACACAGTACTGTTTGTACGGCATACACTAACGTTACAGCTTTCGATCATATTCGGCCCCAAACCAACTCGGGATCCAGTCAAGTAGCTCCCGAGCCAACTAGGACCCAAACTGAATTCATGCGTACTTCTCTTTGTGCTTATTTGACATTCATTTGTAGCAATTCGAGTTTATTGCGGGGAACTTTAAAGTAAGATTTTAATCGACAGAAATTATTTTAGGCCTAGCCTACAGTAGCAATAGACTCTAGCCTAGGCTAATTGATAAAATGAGGACATAACTCAAGAGTCAAAGAAAATTTACCTCGCCAATCTGAGGCAGCCAAGGCATGCTAGACTAGTACAGAATGATCACACAACCACATAAAAAGCAGACTTAGCAGTGAATCAAAGTCCAAAGTGACCTTCAGGGAATAATGTAAATTAGTATTCAAATTTTGCATAGCAGTTCTGTGAACTTCTTCCTTTGGCCTAGTATAAAATGTCAGAAAAATGTATAGTTATGCACACAAAAAAGCTACACATTTTTGCTTTTGCATAGCAGTTTGGCCAGCTTGTGTAGCCAACTGAGGTCCAATACTTGATAAATTAGACCCTAACCTTCAATCCTCCAATAAAATCTGTATCTTCTGTTTCCCTTGACCAAAAGATAATTGCATATATATTTATATAAAAACGAATTTTTCTCCATACCATTTAGATGTCTGAAATTTGCTACCAAAAAACACTTCTCATCTGATAGGACTGAGTAGGCTTGGGACTAAGTTGCCTTGGAATAGAGTTGGCTGGAATTTGTCTAGGACCAAGCTGGCCTATCACATCTCATTCAAAAAGCAGGATTTTCATTGTATTGGTGGTAATAGACATTTTCATAGTTCCTATATTCTGCTGAATAACCACTGGCAGGTCTAATGTACAGTATAGGCTGTGCATTAACACCTAGCTCTGCCTTTTGCATAGACAATAAATTACACGGCTGCTGTAACATAACCAGACTGGCTGGATAACACAGTTTGTACAGCAGGCACCTGGACATGATCCACAGTAACATTATCATTCAGTCTTCATGAGTCTTCTTGAGACCTGTTTTCATGCATGTATATATGTAAAATGTCACTTTAAAAAATTGCAAGCATCGGCCGCATCACCAATGGAACAGCTAGGCACAAATGTTGGACCACTTGCAAATCAGATTAATTTAGGCTCCAACCTAACTGTTTTTCATGTTTTTTTCTTATACACAGGCAATACAGATTCATCGCCTACAAAATGTTTACTCTGTGGGGACACGGGCACTTGGGGAAAGGAAACAGGACACCAATACCATCCTGCGTTGTATACCAGATACGTCTAAAGTTTCCGGAGCCTGATGGTACCTACACAGGATTTTCATATGTTGATGAGCTCCTAGCTGCTGCCATGCCTGTGTGAACATTTTTTGGCTTAACCCATGAGGTGTGGGTAGAGCTCATGTTATAGGGTCATTCCATGTCAAATCACCTAATTTTTGAGAAAGTTGTTGCTCGACTGACTCAAAAAATTTCCAAAATATTTGTATGTGTAGACAGTGATGAAAAAAGCATATCCTGAAAATTTTAGCGAAATTTCTCAAATTTTGACAGAATTAAAATTTGTTGAAATTTTGCAAATCAGTGGCAAAATGGCATTTCGGCTTTTTTGTCAATTTCACGGACCAATTTCTCAGCAACAGCCTCCGGTGATTTGACATGGAATGATCCTATACTCTAGAGGGGGATAGTACAGTATGACGATCACAGTTGTGATACTCAGTTGGTGTCTGTTATTAATGAGTGGGCTCCAGCCTTGGATAAAAACAAACAGGTCGACATCATTATTTTAGATTTCAAGAAGGCCTTCGACACTGTCCCCCACAAACTCCTTAAGACGAAGTTATATTCTTTAGGGGTCTCTAGACAAATCGTCAATTGGGTGGTGAACTTCCTTTCTGATCGCTCGCAATCTGTTGTTGTAAATGGTACAAAATCTGCTCCTGCTCCAGTTCTTTCTGGTGTTCCTCAGGGGTCTGTTCTAGGTCCAGTTCTCTTTCTGTTTTATGTAAGTGATATTGTTGAAGCTGCTTCTCCTGAAGTTAGGTTGTTCGCTGATGATTGTGTTTGTTAGAGCCATTGAAGATCAAAGTGAGTGCAGTGTTCTACTGAGAGACATTACTCACCTGGGCCAATGGGCAAAAACCTGGGGCATGAGATTTCATCTGGCAAAGTGCAGTGTTATGTCTGTTACAAGGAAACATCACCCCAGAATTTGTATGTACACTCTCCATGGTGCTAATCTGAAGAGGGTGGACTCTATTAAGTATTTGGGGGTGACCATTACTAAGAATCTCAATTGGAGCAAGCACATACAGTCTATTTGTAATAAAGGAAATAAGGTCCTTGGTCTACTACGGGGAACCTTTCTTTTGTTCAAGGAATAAACTGGCAGCTTATAAAGGTTTGATAAGACCTTCATCAGAGTATGCTTGTTCCATTTGGGATCCAAATCAGGTTTCACTTCAAGATAAATTAGAGGGAGTACAAAGAAGGTCTGCTCGGTTTATAGTACAACTTCAGTGATGTGGGATCAATGACTGCCCTTTTGAAAGATCTCAGGTCTTCGCATGCTTTGTGATTGCCACAGGCATTGTATGCTTCAAATCCTCGCCAAAGGTACCTACGGCTAAGTCAATATCCCTCCGTCTGCCCTTTGTAAACCCACCCCGTATTACTCGTAATATGCATGCTTTGCACTACTGTCCCCCTCTGCTAGGACAAATTGTTTTAAATAGTTTTATCCATAAGACTATTTGGGATTGGAATGATCTTCCCAGAAGTCTCATTGAGGGGGTCATTAGTCACCCTAAGTCCGCAGAATTTATTACCAATTCTCTTAGGGCATGTCCGACCTCACAGTGAATACGTGGTGTACTATTGTCCTTAACAAGATGTCTCACCATATTTTGAAAGAAGAGGAGAAAATGTCTGTCTCTCTTTTCAAAAGGTTTCAGCTTGTGTAATTGCCCGTGGATTTTTTTGAAATTTGTTGTGCAGGTGTCATATTATTGATGGCAATACATTTCCTTCCAGGCTACATGATAAACCAAAGAGAAGTGGTAATTTATGGCCATTTTCATAATCTTTCATGGTCTATTAGCTGAAATGAACAGCCTCAAGGCAAAAGCCTTCATGAGACAAGTTTCCAGTAACATTGTTTTGACTTTTGCTAGTCTTGGGAGTAGTTGCTAGCTATTGCCCAAGTGTCTGCTGTGTACAAACCATAATGTCCTTCATCTTATTTCTTATCCTTCAGTAATTTTAGTATCTATTACACAGCTCTACTTGCTGTGTGGGGACATTGCATACAGTGGGGTCATTGTTCATCCATAGAGTTGCTGTTTGGCTCATACCACAGGATTTTTTCCCTGGTCTGGGAGTGGTAGTAGAAAGAGAAGGGGAGTAATTTCAGTTTTAATGTACACAAATCTGCACTTCTTGTCAGCATTCATTACAGGATATTAGCCTTTAAGGAGATCTGTCATGGCTACCAGTTTTTAGGGAAAAACTGCGGTCCCCAATTATAGTACCTGACCACTGGTTCATTACTCCAATTAGCTGCTTCAATGAGCAGCAGGTTTCTGGTACAAAAGAAGCCCAACAACTTTGGGGTTCAAATAACAACTTACTTACAATAAATCCTGAAATAAGTGCTGGCAAAAAGGGAATCAAATTACTTAAAGTGCTCTGAAAGGCTACATCCCCTTTCAGCTTATTGTGAGATAAAGTGCTATCAAATGACAACCTTCATGGTCATTTTCAAATGCCTAAATGGGCATATAATTAGTACTGAGAACAGTTCCTGACGAGGGTATTTTTTTTCTAACATGTTTGAACTTCGAATGGATCGTGTATTAAATTTTCATCCAATACTTCGTTGTTTTTTTTTTGTGTACAAATTTCATGGGGGAGAGAGTGGAGGGAGGGAGAGGAAGGGGAAGGGAGACAGGGATTGAGGAGGAAGGAAAGACATTTGGTATCTTCTTCCCCGACTGGTTATGCCACTGTCCTACACAAACTGGTCACATTTATAATGCACTATGACTTAAGTTTCTGATCCCTGCCCTTATAGGCAGTGTTATACAAATGGACCAACTAGCTTTTGAGATTTATCCATGACATGGTCCAACTGTTAGGTTAACAGAGTCTTGCTATGTTGACCATGGTTGTGTTCAAAATGAATTAAATAGGGTATGTATTGAGTGTGGATCATGATTGTGTTTAAGATGAACATGTATCATCAGAAGGGTTGAGTGTCAGTAGCTATGCTACTCTTGTTTTTTCTTTTTTTGTGAGACAGAAATTAGCTTTGTACATTCTTTTGAAATATAATTGAAATGGTAAAGAAAAAAAAAAAGGAAAGTCTTTCCATGTTCGACATCCGTTGTCTGAGAAAACTACATTGGTATCAATTGCACCAAAAAGTTTAAAAAGTTGGTGGGGATTCATCACTGTGCAACCTGAATCCACATTGATGCTGCACTGGGCCAAAGGCACAAGTGTGTTCAGGTGGACAATGGCTCGCTTCAAAGCCCATGTTAGGTGTGAGTCAAGTGTTGGAGGCCTCGGCATTGTGAGGTCTGAGGTAAGACCATGTCAGAGGATCAAGGGGGCCCAGATCCCACATGCTCTGATCCTTAAATAATAACAAAAGAAAGGAAGGCGAGAGGAATTTCCAAGCCAAGGGAAGTACGGTTTCCCACAATCTGGGAGGTATTTTTCCGCCAACATTTTCTGGGTTCGCTGCGTACCGACCGATGGCACTACTCTCAGATACTTTTAAGATGGTTCCTTATGGGAAAGATTGTTAACACCCCCACCCATGCAAAAAATCATGGATTCACACCTGGGCCTCGGTCTCAGCTCGTAACTCCAGTCTCATTACTGCCAGTTTTTAAGAAGGTCCCTTCAATAATAGGTTGGAAGTTCATATTGTCTCAAGGAAGGTATTTGTAACTCACATAGCTTCATGAAGGTATCATAGGGCATGCTCTTATAAGGTTTCAAAAGAAGATGCTTACCACAGAACAAGATAAAGGTAACTAACTGCTCTAAAGTGCACTCCACTGTCGGTGTAGATGGCTTCAGCATTGGATTACATGGCCTCGGGAGTTGAGGCCTAAACTGCAATGCTGGAATAGGTGATGGATTTAAAATGCTACCTACTGATAAGTTTCAACCACCCCCTGAACAATATCCTCTTCTTTAGGAAGGTGCCATGACAATGACAGGTTATTTTTTTATTCCAAAGGGAATAAAAGGGAGGGGTTACTTAGTTATGCAAGTTCCATACATCACCTCAAAAATAGCTAATTATTCAGTGAGAAGCCATGATACTGACAAGTCAACTGTTCACTCAAAAATGAAAGGGGGTGGGGGTGGGCAATCTGTACCTTAACCACCCTTGGTTGAAACTTGTGTGCAAAAATATGTCAGTCCATTCCCTTATTATTGAAGTTAGTTTGAAACATGTAAATTAAATGGAGATGTTATTTACAGGCCATGCTAACACACCCTGAAGGCAAAGGTATTTGATTAGTGGATCCCCAGCTGAAAGTACTTCTACAAACTTCGAGTGAATGGCATTTAAAATGTACCCTCTTCCTTATAACTACTTATTAGTTCCCTCCTCTTGCCGATGGACCACTTTCCAGCTTTTCATATTGTATCTATTATAACTATTTGGTCAATCACGAAGCTTCGCACACCTTGCAAACATGTTTCACCGACTGGAGTTCCAGATGTACATGGCAAGGATTCTGACTCTGGAGCACTGTGGTTTATGTATGGCTCTAGCACTTACTTCAAATGGAAATTGGCTGATTGTGGATTGTAAACAAGCCATGACTATTTACCTTTCCATCATGTTACTGGAATAAGTCTTTTCTCATCAAAATCCCGGTGACATAGATAGTCGATGACCCAACTCAAATCAACACTGTCAGACAGTACTTGCTGTTTACAACCTAGGGTGACTTGTTTCAATTAAATATCATTCATTGTGAAGTGGTAATCCTTAAAATCCATGCATTTCATGTCCCCACCTGAAGTGTATATGTTTTACTTGTAAACCTATTGCCTCTATGCTAACTGCTTGAATATCTATGTTTATGTCCTGTTACAGTGTGGGAGCAATGTATCAAGCAAAAATAAGCAGGGTGTCAATTGAGATGGCATTTGGTAAAATACTGTCTTGTGATAATATATAACAATTAACAAGACCAATGATTACATAAACTGACATACTTATTGAAACCTTGCACTATAGTTAGTGTCTTACATTTCTCAGTGACAATCAAATGTAATTATGATACGAATCAAGGGAGACTGCCAATGGCAACCACTCAGATGTAAAGAACACAACACAAAAGGCATTGTTAAAGTATTTCCTAAACAATAGGCTTTCTTTATTCATTTTTCTACCACCTCCATCATAAACAGGTGGAGCAAGTCATTTTTTTTTTTGGTGCTTGGACAAAGGCTGTGTGTTATTCTTTCCATGTAGTTTTCTTCATTGTAACATAACACCTTTCAGATTTCTTACATACAAATGACTGGGTTGAAATTTAACAGTTAGTTTTATGAATAAATACACACAGCATTGTAAAATATATATTCAGTCATACAAACTTTGTGTTTAGACAATCTATTCAATTACCACAACAACATTTCAATTCTGCCCAGATGTTGTATTGGAAATGAGTTTTCAAAAGGCAGTGTGATTTTCAGGTGAGTGTGAGATTAGGGAATTGCACATTTTCACACCATTATTACTCTACATGCACATGCAGTAAGGGGCTCACTTAGTGAGGATGAAGATGTATCTTGTGAGCACCCAAATGTGCATCATTAAAGTGTGGTTGTCCCATATTTTTGAAATAAAACATGCAAAGTTCTGGCAATTAAGGCAAAGGCACCAATGCACATTTGCTATTGAATATTGCAATAGTAAAAAGTGTGAATGCAGCAATTTCAGAATAGGATAGCCACTATAAAAATGACAATGTTTCCCTAAAAATAACCAAGCCACTTGCCTCCTTGGAACATGTTAAAATTAACATCATTTTACTGACAATCAAGTATATTAACTTCGCAGTGCAGCTTTAATAGGGTTTGTCTCAAAAGAAAGAACTGACAAAGAAGAGAGTGCGACTGAAGCAACAAGGAAAAACTCAGATTTGCAGATGCTGAGACACTATTTGACCTAAAGAACCTCTCTAGTAATATAGTGAAAGCTTGAGGTTCAACTCATGTGGGCAGATAAAATTACTTGTTTAGAAATAAATGCAATGGAACCTTCCCGAAGAACAATTTCCCTGACTGGTAAAATATTATGCAACAGATACTAGTGAGATGCAAACTTATGCGATATCCGGCTGACTTGGGGTACGTATACAACAGTTTAAATCTATTCTTTTTTACCACACTATTTAACTTACATTTCCATATTGAATGAGAAAAAGATGGGTGGGGTATGACCCTCCCATCACTGCACATGCTACTGATGAAATACAGATCTTCTGACACTTAACCCAGAGATAAATGAGTTACCAGGGTGTGGTAGTCCCGATCAGGATGCAATGTCCAGTCATCCAGTAGGGTGAGTAACTTTTTTCATCTAGTAACTTTTTTCATTTCAACAGGGATCCATACATCAAGCATCCAAGAGAGGCATAAAATCAAAAAAAAATATATGAATACCGATTAAAATGGACTTGTAGCATAAACTAGCATAAAAACTGACCGTAAATCATAAAATTGTGTGATATGTGCACACATGTTCATGTGCACAAATGTGCAAAGAACTGATGTCACTGCCCAAGTGGATAATTTTGGAAGCAAACTTCATTTGTATAGTTGCAACCTTTCACATTACATGCACCTTTGACCTGGTGACCTCATAAATTATCCCCCAATGAGCATTTGCTAGTTATTCAAGTCTTGTTGGCATGAACAACAACCAAACGAAACATTTTCAGAAAGTGCTATGTAGTGATAGGTTTGTCACAAACAAGAATAAGATGTTGATGAAGGTTCTTCAAGGAAGGCTCAAGGCAGAACAGTTGTTTTCTGGACGGAAGCAGCATCGAGTGAAACAGTGAGTGTCTTTGCATGGGTACTTTATGAAACTTAAAGCTGCAATGAAACTTGTAAAATTATCTCGATGTGTATGTCACTGTACAGTGTTAGTAATGCACACTGATACTGGCATCAGACACTGCATAATCACCCATGTCTATATGGTGCAAAACTATTTGAATATTCGTATAATAAACAACCAGTCGTAGTGCCACATCCACTGCTTGTAAAAGCAAACACAACACAAATTCTAAGAGTGTTGGTAGAAAATATGAGACATTTCTCAAGAACATCCATCTTTGACAGGCATTGGGATGTGACTGATGAGGAATCTGTCATTTAGCTTGCTGAAAGATATAAGGACTTTACCGAGGTACACTACAATTTATAAAAAAACAGAATGCAAAGCTTCAAAGAGGTTTTGATGACTTAATTACACATCATTTAGATGGAATGTTTACAAGAAATGGCTACTGATGATGCCAGTTGGCCTCTATTCTTAATAAACTTCATACAGACTTCGTCAACAGACCTCATCTACTCGATAGGAAAATTCAATTCACCAAGTACAGGCACCAAAGTGTCACTATATTTCCCATGTATTTTGAAAAATCCTATACATTCCATATTTTTATGATTTGGGGCCTGTTATTCTATATTTTCATGTCATCTACATTTCAAAACCATTTACCTTTGGTTTGCATGTACAAACGCCTCATATGCTTAATTTCTAGCCTCAACAAGAGCCCAATGGGCACTGTGGTTCCTTGCTGGATATTATGAGAACTGTGCAGCCAGTCTCCGAAATAGAGATGAGCAAAAACTCATACTCATTGTTTGTAACATCTTCACAAGGGATATTTTAGTACTAATTAATTTTTGTGACCTTACTTACATTCAACTTGTATAATACTTGGTGATCCTTCAAAAACATTTCCTCATTTCCATATGTATTTATGCTTGTAAGCAAACTTGATGTTATCACCAATGAACAATACACTATAAAACATTTCTCATACCAGCCCCATAAAGAAGAGTTTATGACTGTGTGCCAATATGGACACATGAGATATGCTAATGTAATTAAAAGCTTTTCAAAGTTTGACCTCCAGTGACCTCATCTGACCTTAGTTAAATATTGAATGGCTCAGCCGGTTTCCTCATCAGGCATATCTTTTTTCTGAAATCTAGACTTCAGCTCTTGTACCATGATGGTCTTGTCAGGTCTAGGGACACGAGAAATGTTTGATGGCCTTGGTTGGTTTTTATTGGCTTCAAGGTTGATACTGCCTTCCACAGCCTTTACAGTGCTAACGATCATGTCTTGTACGTAAGACAATGATTTCTGTTGGTAAATTTTCTTGACTACCCACCCTCCCCTACCCTTGGAATAAACCAGGTTGAACCTATGCTCCCCTTCTGGCAAAGAATTCCTTGTTGCCTTTTTCACCACTGCTTGAGGTCTGTTCAGATTGTGGTTATGATCTAGAACAGCTAGATGCATCCGTGCCTGCATATGCTCATATCCAAATTCAAGGCGTTTTGGACAATACTTTAGCACAACACTATGGAATACTTCCAAGGCACCAGTATGACATGCATGGACTAGCTGTTCTAGATCACGAAGGATTGTACGGTTGAGAACAACATCCTGTAAAGCTAGATGTGCAGGAGATTCAGGTTTAAGCCATAGCTTTAGTCGTATCTCATCATCTGATAACTGAGGGTGGCCGCACTGATGAAACAGTTCACAGTCAGACCAAGAATGGACATTTGTGATGTGTTTGAGGATCGAAGTCCACATCTCCCTTAGCTTCTTGACATCTCCATCACAATTCTGACAACACCACCAAAGATGAGTTGATACAGCTTGGATCCATCTTGAAAGGTCCTCTGCATCCTTCTTCTTTGCTTTTGCCAGAAGTTTCTTCTTGATGTTCTTTGCAAAGTGCCACACATCAAAGTCATGATCAATATCAGGATACTCCGTTCTCATCACCTTCTACTTTGATGCCTTTCCCCCTTACTCGATTAAGACACTTCCTGAATCCCACCTTCTCCATCGCCACTGAGCTTGTTGTATCTGTGACCTGCACCAACTCTGTGTCGATAATCTCTTCTGTAGCAGGGTTCATGAAGGTGTATGAACAATATCTGGCGCTGTATCCAGGGGAATCGTTTCTTCCATCGCCACTGAGCCACACAGATTTTCCTACAAGCTTGTCAGTCACTTCTCTTTGGCTTCTGATGTATGTGTGGTTTACCACAGTGTTTTCTGTAAAATGTCATAGTATGTTGTATGGCCTATGAACTTCACTTTAACAAACTCCATGTACTGTTTAATTTGCGCAAAGGAAGAACCACTGAATAGTATACCTGCAGAACAAAATACATTCCCAGCTGGGGTGTTCTTGATAAATGGCTGTGAGTACCACTTGGTGATCTTGTGCCCATGGAGACATGAAATCTGTAGTACCACCATCGTTCCCTTAAAACTTCTGCTACTTTCTTCTGCAGGCATTTGACAAACTTCACACTTGATGTGTTTGATCAGATTTTTCAGACTAGACTCAAACACAATAAACTAACTCTCATGCACAAGTCTTCCTTCTCTGGTGGTGGATATGCCAGATTGTCCAGAGTCACTACCATCTTCATCACCATCATCATCATCTTCTTGCTCTGATGGTTCAAACAGAGACCCATCTGAGGGGGAGCTGCTGCTTGTCTCTGGTTTTATTTCTCTTTTAAATATCTGTATAGAAGAAAACAAAAGACAGAAGATTTTTTGGTTAAAAAGTACATTTTAATACTATTTGGCATGACAGTCCACACGCTTCCAAAAAAACACCTTGAATGGTAGGGTATTCAGACAGGTGAGCTCAAGCTTTGTGAAACTTGCTTTAAAAGACATGGATCATTGACAATAAATATACAACACAACTTACAGTTCACTCTGACCATGTAAAAAAATACATATAAGGGGCTATTCCAATATTCAACAGGAGAGCAGATTTCATTATACAGACAAACAAAAGACCTGTCTACCTGTTTCAGAAACAGAACAGGCATTTGCAAGCACTTACACTGGGTGAAGATGAAACAGATGATGTTGAGGTAGCACTAGGTGATGATGGATCAATCAACAAGGTGTTTGATGGAAGGACATTCCTTAAGAATACTGTCTGATCAAGCACCTGGCGTTGAATCTAATAGAAAATAATTAAAATATACAATTTCGTTAAATAAAATAAAATGAATAAATGAATGAATGAATGAATGAAAGAATGAATGAATGCATGAATAACTGTACTAATGAATGGATGAATGAATGAACCAATCGATTAATGAATCAATCAATAAATAAAGGAATGAATGAAGAAGGAATGAATGAGTGAACCAGTGAATCAATGAATCATTGAACGAACAATGAATGAATGAATGAATGAATGAACAAATGAATGAATAAATAAAGAAGTAAATAAATAAGAAAAGAAATACAAATTTGCAGTAAGGAACAGCAATGATAATGAACAGTTCCGATTTCACTGTTTGGCATTGGGAAGGAAAAACAAGTTCAAGAGTGTACTTACTTTTGGGGGTGATTGGTGCCATACTCCAGGTGTGTCTCCTTCCATACCTTCTGTTTGACCAGTGAGTTGCTATAGAAGGAGATAAAACCAACAATATTTTTCAGACAATATATACTTGAGACTACTTACATCTTTTGAGGTGCCATTATTTGATTGACTGGTCCCTTTGTTTCTATTGCCAAATCCCTTGTGAGTAGGTCCTTGTAATGACAATCACTTCTGTTCTCTTCCACGTCATCCCTAAGCAAAGGCATTGTCTGTGTATTCTTTCATTTGGAGGATTTTTCCCCCAATATTAAGCAAATGAAAGCACAATTCCCAGCCCCATCAATGTTCACACATTCAGTTTGTTTGAATGAGAAGGAAAGTTATTACAATGCCTGGGTTGATTGATTTAAAATCAAGCTGATTTAAATCACTGATTTAAACCATGATTAAAAAAAAAAATACATAAAAAGGCCCAATCCCTGCCTAGAAATGATGTACTGCCTATGCCTTGGTCTGCATGTTAACCTATGGGCAGCGTAAAATAAACTTGGTAATGAAAACAATGTATAACAATACACACAAATTTGGAAAGATTTGGTCTTGGGGTACTAACAAGTTTTAATTCTTTCCTACTCTTTAACCTTTGCTACATGAAGATCACTAAAACACTAAACAATAACTAAATTTGATGCAATTAGTACAGATAAGAACATATTGCTTTACACTACGTGGAACCAGTAGCATGAATAATAAGGAATAAAGCTTTATAAGTCATTATGTACCATTATTTCCGGTGATGAGAAAGTTGATGAGCCCCCAATAACCCTCGGGTATGGTGGTGTGAAGACAGGTTTTTTCTCTCGTGTGCGTTGCTTTTCGTCAGCGGAATCCTGAAAATAAAAGGAGGAAACAACAGTCATTACAGGCACAGATGAACAATGGAATTTCACCATTTCTGACAATGTATTCAGGGATTGTCATTGTACAGAACAGGAACCAAACATGATTACACACTTCTTGCAAATGTCAAACCTTACAGAATTCTTACACAATTTTTCTCTTTTTGAGGGGGGGGGGGGGGAGGGGAGGGGCTGGCGCATTTCAAAATCTCAAAGCACCACATATGTACCAACAGATTCAATTGGGTTCTCCTTGTCCAGCTGGTAAGGCATCATGCTAACAACTATGTGCTGCTGGTATAGTTATAAGTGAATTTCATAAAATAGCATACACCTATTTCACTACTCTTCTATTCTTCTCAATTGTGAGTGAGTTATTGGTTAGTGGAATGCAACTTACTGGAATGTAACCAATGTAGTCATGTTCTGGGTAGGGAACTTGAGAGGCATCTTGCAATGTCTGGCAACTGCTTCTTGTAACATCAGCTTCAGTCTGAGTTTCTGCATCGGTCACATAACAGGTGTATCTTCTAACTACCTGTGTTAAAAGACACATATACATTTGCAGAAGCAGACTTACATAACTGAATGCACACAGATGTCAAAAAACTGGAAAGGTGAAACAGACAACACGAAACAAGCCATCGGTGTGCATTGGACATAAACAGAAGCAGTTGCATTTGTGAGAAACAAATGTTTCTGTTTTGGTCAAATGCACACCCTGGATGTCTTGTTTCAGGCTTCATGTTTTTGAACATAATGCATGCATTTAGCTTTCAGAAAAAAAAAAAAAAATTAAATGTTAATTATCGATTATGTATAACTTTTACATCCAAAAGGGCAACATCACCACATGAGTCTGTTAGTATGATAACATTTCTTATGGAAATAAAATTCCTGTATGGTATACAACTGTATAGCAAAATAATGCAATTGAATCAGATGGGCTACAAGGGAGGCTACTCCTGAGTGAAAGTGAAAATATTTGGACAGTTTTCAATGGCTACTGAACACCAATTTTGGAAGATCCACCAAACCCACAACCTTTTATACCATATATCATTTTCTTGTATGAGACTGCTAATTGTTACTTACTTTTCTTGTAGTTTTAGTCAAAATGTCTTGCTGTTCTGCAGCTGGTGTCTCCTCCTCAAACTGAAATTGTAATAATGGAAACTGCATCATTGTATATGTTTAATGCACTTGAGGCCATTTGTGCTTGGTGCTCAGCAATGGAGTAGGTAAAACAAGCGAGTGACCCACAACTGGAAAGAAGGCCTTGGCCGGCCCGGCCCGACTTTAACCAACTGGTTAGAAACTCAGCGGTAAAACCTCATCTAAACCTAAACCCAATTAGTGTTCGGAGGGTAATGCTCATGTGACTGCCATTTCACATGTCCATTACACCCCCTTTTCAATTTGCTCAGCACAACAGCCCTGAGCCAGGCAGCTGTACCGACAACAGGAAGTGGAACACACCTGAACTGAACCACCAATTTTGAAATTCCATTTGTTTCTTTTTTTAGTTATTGTAGTTTGTTCAGCTATTCTAGCAAATGTGGTCACAAGAAGATAACACATGAAGGTTACACATGGGTTTGATCTGAAAAACTCTGAATTGCAAGGCATGTGCACTCTTTGACCTAGTCACTGTTCCAAGCCATCTCTCTACCATTACGTACATATACCCTTACAATACAAAATGCAAACTGTTCATGAATAAATAACACAATGTCAAACTGAAGTGCTTCTATGATATGTTGTTTGTAGGTCAGAAAAGGCAAGTTAATAATATCATTAATATTTACTGGACACCTTATCTGCCAACCTCCAAATTTTTGCACCTGGAGATTTTCTCAAAGATATGGAGAATGGTACCTCAAGTCTCGAAATTTAGATTAGTTCTTTGGTACCTCTATTTAAACTGACCTTAAACAAAGAAATGGTTTACAATTTAATTTCACTTTATGACTGTGAAAAAATGTGGAAAATGTAAATAAACCTGTAAACACTTTAAATTGGTTTCTTTCCAAAATTGAAAGTATAAGCAACACTGGTTTCCGCAATTTCTTTAATAACACAACATTTTTTGCCAAAGATTTTAACTTGTTTTTCCATTGTGAGCTTTAGAGATTTGACCGTGAGACAACCTCCAAAACCATGATATTCTTGTTGAAACCATTAGTGTTGGCAGGTATGCAATATCCTGTAGGGCCTTGTCTAAAATATAAGCCTACTGTACACCTTAAAGTGGCAGGAAAACATTTTATGGCCATACAGGCTTCAAACTTTTGGGCACAGTGATGGCATTTCAAAAGCTAGCAGCAAACACTGCCCAAAATTCCATTGTGTGTGTTCATAAGTCATGGCACTTAACTTACAATTTCATATGAGCTGACAGGTATATCTTCTCCTGAGACTTCTGTGGGATCAAATGAGGATGATTTGTATGCCAATCCTTTCTTTGGCTTCTTAGAAGGCTGTACAAGCAGGTCCAGCATCTAAATGAAAATATGTAGCAAAAATTATTGAACAATTGGTATGGTTTTGACATGCTACAAAGCCTAATACCTGTAGCTGCTGCTGTGGATACTGTACATACAAACCATGATGTTTGGCATAAGCCCTAGGCTACTCTGTATATACTGTACCATTGCAACATGTAGTAGGCTACCACAGTATATCTCAGCACATTAAATTTGTATTGTCTGTGTTAATAAAATTATGTTTGGCATTTGTCATATGCTAGTGCAGCTACACTATATTTTGCATCAGTCCACATTAGAGTAGATGTACTATAACTACATTTTAGGCTAGGTGTAAGTTCCTGCTCAGAGACAAAGGCAGCATATACTTTTGTACACCTAGGATAACAATAATGTTTACGAACTCAAATAGCCAACAGGTGTCTCCAGCATTGTCGGTACACTATTATGAGCTGATCACAACTTGTCTTCTAACATTACGTATTGGCCATCCTGTGCAGGAATGTGTCTTTGCTGTATTGAACTGGTCACCCAGCACTAAAATTTGTCAGGAAGCACAGTTTTTTAAAAAAATCATGACTCCTACCCAGCACTATTTCCATCAGACGCAGACAAATCACTGCGAGGTTAATACCAGGAATGAGGGGAAAACTTATGAGAAAAGATTAAATGAACTGAGATCAATGTCAAATTAGAACAGAGACATATCCGACAAGACCTGTTGACTTATATATAGATCTGGATGGAATAATAGAAATCAATGGAAAGGAGAGAACGAGGGGTAACTTTTATAAAATGAGACCCAAGTATGCCAGGTTAGAGTGCAAAAGAAATGCATACTTTCATATAATTTGGAAAGTTTGGAATGAACTGCCTGATACTGTGGTAAAGAAAGCAACTGTGAATGGTTTCAGAAAAGAACTGGAACAGTATGATCATAAAGGGCCTCTGGACTCCTATTATTTAGTAGCCAGCCTCAACCAAGATGTTTCTTCATGGAGATGGTGGTGCCTCAAGGTAAATCTGACTTCCCTTTGGACCACCCCTAGATTTAAAAGAATGTGCTTAGCACTCAGAAAATCCTTGGCATACCTTCCCAAACTATTGTGCAATTTGTATGCACTGATTGATTCAATGTACAGTAGGCTACTGACTGAATCAGGCTATACCCTTCTATAAGAACTACTACTACTAGCACTAGTTAGGCTAGCCAAATAGTAGTAATAGAAATTACTGTAATATGACTGAGGCAGAGGCTATGTCTATACCACAATAAGTCAAAAAAAATCATGCTATACTTGTGTTATCATGTGACAATCATTTAACAAACATTGAGACAGAAAAAAAAGATACAGGATATTTAAAGAAATGAATGAAAATTGCCATTAATATCATTCAATGTGCTTTCCTCGTTATGCTGTACATTGGTGTTGTTTGGATGAGATGACAGTAGAAAGTATGTGGCAGTACATAATGAAATGTTTACAAAGTCCAGTAATCTTGTGTCAACTACTGTAAAAATTAAGCGAGTAAAATACAATAACAACTTTAAGAATATATTAACAAAACGAGAGTGTTGTCTTAATGTCTTTTGTTTCGAATATTTTGCTTACAGCTTCATCAAAAATATTATGGTCACCATTTTTGGGGATGTTTTCAAAAAGTCTAATTTATCCTATGCTGTAGGTCCTAGCCTAGGCCTAGACCCTAAATGTACAGAATTGAAGTTTTGCTGTAAGTCTAAATATGCTACATCAAGTATGTAGACCTTTTGTATTAAGTAAATATTGTAGCCTGGGTAGGCCTAACAGTTAGAGTTGATGCTGGAGTCTTCTGTGGCCTGGCACTGTATTCATGCAGGCCCTACAAAAAATGAACATTCACCTCTTTCCTCTCCTTTGCCTGGATTCTTTTTGCCGTGTTTGGACGGTCCTTTGGTTTACATGTACGTTCCCGAAAAGAAAAGATGGTTTGAACTGCACCAGGCACAAGCTTTTTCCTTTTTGGCGTTGTTCCCATTAGTTTCGCCATCATATCCTCTTCAAAGCAGTCCTTGCTAAAGTGTTGGTCGCAGACAACCCGATCGACATGGTACACATACGTATTTGGGTTGAACTTGTCAGTTCCAATTGCATGTAACCATTTTGCACACAAGCCTGGTTCTTTTTTCGGATCAGGGATTGAGAAACAGGATATTCTGTCACCATCTGCAGTCGTATCCCCCCGCTTGTTGCTGCAACCAAAGGCTTGGCACTGTGGCATGATACCTTCTGGTTAAACGAGACCGGAAGGCAGCAATACAGTAGTAGTAGTAACGTTAGGCATAGGTTAACGTTAGGCCTATCTTATAGCCTAGCCTGGGCTAAAAGATGTTGTAACGTTACCCCAAGTGAGGCTTACGGTACACTGAGTTTCGATGTCAGAATTCGATCCAACGTAAGAAATTGAGGCTGAATATTTATTCTCCCCTTTGACGCTGTCTTTCTCTTCACAATAATTATGAAAGTAAAAATTTGACTGGCTTGTTTAACCCGGTTGTGCTAACGATCTTTACATGCGTAAGTCTGTCACTTCACCTGTACAAAACAGATACAGCTAGCAGTGGCTTCGATAGTATGCCGTGCCAACACATTTGCCGGTTCTACGTCATAACAGTGCAGTTTCGCAATGCTAGGCTCGTACATCCCGCTGGTCATACTTTACCGTAAAAAATTAATTTCTCGTAATTTTTCCCAAATTTAAAAATATTTATATTTTTCTAATGATTAAAAAATTGTAAATTTCTTTTTAAGGTGATTTAGGAACCGTTTCCGGAAAATTCCTTTAAGGCATACAGCTTTGGAATGTGACAAGCACGGTCTACTTTTAGTATATAAGGTCCGTCGATTTGGTTGCAAATTAATGATAGGAAAGTAACTTTCATTAAATGGAGGCCACTTAGTGCACGTGAAGAGAGTAGCCTAAGTGCTCCTGAAAGTATGGGATCAAGGCGGCACCTTCCATGCTGTGTTGGAGTGACAGGCTCCCAAACTTCCAAGTTATTGTGTACTTACAATTTTGATTATGGAATAAAGTTTTGTTTGAATAAAAAAGTCTCCCACCTTAGCATAACGAAATTCGCTATTTAAATTTTAATGTTGTGTTTAAAAGGTCTTTGGACACCTAGCATATTTGCTTCAAACTATAAGCATTCTTTCATTTGATATTGGGGAACACAATCCTAATTCTTCTACGCAAAAGCTCCTTCTAATTACGTCGTTAATTAATTAAATGCATTGAAATTTACCAAATATATAACGGATGAAGTGAAACTAGTATGTTAATATGTGACGTACAAAGAGGGACCTGAAACATACGTTAGAAAGACATGATGAGTTGCATACTTCGCAGCACCATACAGCCGTTTATTGCGCAGTATGTTAATCGTTTCAATGTTACGGTACGGTTCGAGTATACACAGTGTACTGTGCGAAGTTACTGCATAACAACTCACATAGACCTACTTCAAAGTTCTAACGAAGGAAGTTTCCACGAAGAGTTCTGGACCTGTGTCATTCTTTGTGTATTTCTAGTGGGGAAAAGTCCTAGTTGTTGGGACATAACATAGCAACGAGGGAAGCAGAATTTCGTAACAGGTTACTCTTCCGACTTTCGGAAGTTACGTTCAGAATTCGAGTGAGGCGAGTACTATTAAAACTGCCATGTAGGCCTAGGCCTAGCCTAGGCGAGGCCTACTAGTACTACATTAGTGGTGCTTATTCCTAAGAAGTTAATTAGGCCTAACGTTGGGTTAAATTTTGTGTTTGCGATGATAACGTTAAACAGCGGCATAGCGTTAGGCTTGGCTTTTACTTAGCTACTCATTCACCTACGGCCGAGCGTAGGCCTAACCTAGGTGGGCCTAAGTTGGGTTAGGCTTCATACCACCTAGGGGCCGGGCTAGGCTTAGTTTCCAGTTGAACTTGCCTCTTTAAACTTCAAATGCAACTTTATCTAGGTCCTAGCAATTTTGGTACCAAACACATGATGATCATGTCCCGTGGACAACTCTGCACCAATTGAGATCAGTGCCCCAAAATATACGCCCAAATAGCCTAAATAAATTAAAAAAGCCAGGTCTAGGCTATACAAAGTCTAAATATGTCATGACTTTAGTCACAAATTTTCAAAAGGGAAATGTTTTAAGGAATTGTACCATGATTTCCCTTATAGAAGTAGTACAGTGTCTTGAGTCATTTACTCTCCTTGAGCAACACTAAAGATGGCAAATGACTCAACTTGTCCCCAAAATTGTGAGATTCGTCACAAATCTGGGCCTAGCTTAAGCTCAAGGTTCTGCCACTAATCATCTGTGCCTTTTAATTGGGGGTCCGTTAGTTTCCGCCCTCGGTAGTTTCCGCCCGTTTCTTTCCGGCCCTAAAAATCTTTAGGCGGAAAGGAATGTTTGAACTTATATGTGTTAACAATAACTTTTAATTTAAAACTTTACATCAAAGTGCAAAACAATGAAATTTGTGGATAGGCCTAAAATTTTCCGCATCCTTCTTGAAACTAATAAATTGTATGATCTTTTTATAAATATCAAGTATAGTTACAGACATTTATTTTTTACGTATAAGAAGTCCGTGTGTCTATAGACAGGCGTTCACAGCACGGAATATCGTATACCTGTACGTAAGTAAGTATTAGTATACTAAATTCTACAGCGATACTGTTACTTGGAAAGACGTCAGCATGGCAGTAACGAGTGACGCACTGAATAGCAAAAGATATCGATGATGTTTTAAACTTACAGGAAAAGTTGATAAAATCTTCCTTTGACACAAAAACCACTGATATTACATTCCATCCCATTACTTTGCGCCCCCACCCATAAAAAAATGTTTTTTGCTAAAAATCAAAGGGCGGCGCTGGAAGAAGCTGATCAGTTGCACAAATGTGTGCTCGTATGGAATGTTTTATATTTATTTGTTTGGTAAAGTTGTTCAGCCAATAGCAAAAAAGATACAGAAAGTTACTTCAATGGTTTTTGTGCTGATCTTCCTTAGCTTACCTAACCTGTCACATGTTCAAAAGAGCAGGAAATTTTTAATACACGTAGCTACAAGATGACAGGATATGTATGCATTTAAGCATCCGTATCTTGACGCAGAGATAATTGTAACATAAGTGCATACAGTATGAAAGGCGTTGCATTTTTGACAAATAAGGTTTTTTTTATGTTGGGAGAAGGTTCTAATTACGAAACATAGCTTGCTTGAAAATACCTACACTAGTTTCTTCAAAGGGGCTATATGAGGAATGGGTTTCAAGGATGAGAATGTGGTCTACCTGCTTGGCACCAGTCTAATCAAAGGCATCCTTGCAGCGTCCTCGTTTAATTACTTCTAACTGTTGTTGTTACTGTACATTCCCTTTGTTTGAAAAAAAAAACCTTAGTACTTCTCCCTTGCAAATGACCAGCAACTGTTTCACTTTTCACAACTACCACTACGCATTTGACCAAAAGTTTACAGGGGGCGTTTTTTTTTTGGGGGGGGGGGTATATATCAGCCATCATGTCAAATAACTAGCATTCCAGAATTCTGTGAGAGCATGCTGTGATACTACAGTAAGTTTCATTGTACAGTATGTTTATCGATTTCGTTTCCAGATGAAAAATTTTCCCTATTCATTGTTGCTTACCATTCTGCATTGCTAGAAGATTTTAAAATTAAGCCATGAATATGATTTTGTTATGTTCTTGTTTAGCTTTCCACAATGAGGAAGGGGAGAGGGAGTCTATTTTTAAACGATAAATTCTGTTTATGTTTCTAACTTTTTGAAGGATGGGTGATGCTGTATTGTGCTGTTAACCATTGGTTGAGACAAGGGTTGTCATTAGACAATTTTGAGATCTGGGTAATTTGTGGTCACAGTCCTGAGGGAGCGGTCTAAGGGGAGTCACTGTCCTGCCTCCCCTTTAAAAAATTATGGCAGATTGAAGAGTGATTAAAAAAATGAGGAATTATCACTCAATTATAAAGAAATCGAAGAATTTTATCCATATAGAGTACGAAGCTTGTGCTAGACGGTAATACTGATATTGGTTGCAAGTACTTGGTACCTGGTGGAGATCTTGAGAGCCGGGTAGCGCAGCCCGGCGTGGTGACAACCCTGGTTGAGACTATAATGGTATGGTACAAATACCAGGTGGGAAGAGGTGAGGTGCTGTCAAAACGGAATTAACATAACTGGTTTCCCCTGAAAGCCTTAGAATCTTTCAAAAAGAAATGGCACATGTGCCAAGTAGGATGGTCGAGGCTCACAGTTGAGAATGAGGAATTCAGTGGCACTACAACACAAACTTCGCGGAGAAAATTTGTTTTCTTAATTTGTCTTGCCATTGTGATGAATCAGGTAATATTTATAATACGTGCCGTACTGCAGTTGGTTGCAGGCACTCATTAAAGTACGTCTTAGCAGGAAGATGTCCTCCTTCGATCCATGAGCTGCTGGGGACGAGGTGTATAATTGCTCTGACTGTACTTTGCCAACCTCCTCATGCCAAAGGTCAGAATAAGTTACTTCATTCTTTCATTATTTTCCGTTTTAGAAGTTTGGTAAAATAGTAAATTATTGTGAGTATGTTTTTTGTTTTATATTTCATTTGTTATCTTTGTCTGTGTTTTGAAACATCTCATTATTATTCAAGAGTGAAATCCTGCAAAATGTTTTGTCATCAAGATGTTTCAAAACCACAGACAAAGACGACAAACGAAATATAAAAACAAAAAAAGCATACTCACAATAATTTACTACATGTATTTCACCAAACTTCTTAAAAGTAAAACAATTCATAACATTTTGCAGGATTTAACTCTTGAATAATACTGAGTGCAATTTTTTCAATATGTTTTGACATTTATGTCAGAATATAAATCTTACAAAACTTAACTCCTTCTGTTACAGATTTGAGTGAAGTAGCCCCTAAAATTTTTAAAAACTTACAAGTATGCACATTGCAGTTAAACATACCAGTGGCGGATCCAGGAATTTGCAGTGGGGGGGGGGGGTCTGCATGTGGATGGAACATCAAATGTACACTGAAATTTTCGCCTTTTACAAATATGAAGCTTGCATTACAAAAAAATTTGGATGCTGGGTTTCCTGCAAGGAAATTTTAACAGTTGGGGGATTACTGAAGAAGTTACATTTTCTATCGGCAAATTTGAGGTTGGGCGGCGACCAAAGATCGTTTTTGCCACATAATATTATCCAACGCCTACGTAATGAGGCTCTCCGACGAAATGTTTTGACCTTATATTGGAGAAAGTATGGAATTTTATGAAAGAAAATTTATGAAAATAGCACTGTTTATAGTTAACGGTGTCTTTTGGTGATTTGGTGTCACAAGTGTAGCTAATTTCCGATTTTGTCACTTCCAGCGTTCGGAAAAGTTTACCAAAGTGAAGGCATGAGCGAGCACTTCTGCAAAGGAATTTGCGGCGCGCGAAGGGCGCGAAAATTTTGCTATTTTGAATCAAATAATGACGAATATGGAGCTTATATTAGAGAGAATTGATTGGGAATTTCGTTATTTCATGAGTTGCCAAAACCACACAGTACACTGGTCTAACAATTAGCAAATTTCCGAATTCTTCATTTTCAGAGCCCTCCTGGGTGTCAAAGAAAAGGGGCCGAGATGCAACACGGTGCCCTCTAAAGCCTCCTCATTGGTAATTTTTTAGATCAGCACATTCCTTAATATTTATTTAATTTGGTGCGTCACACCTTTTAACCAGTCAGGGACTGACTGTGCTCCGATCTCCTCGAGACATGAAAGCCCCGAGCTTGCAAGTTTTTGTCACACTCATACACTGGTGCAGCAGACCTTGGACGACGAGCACCTGAGGCAATCTGTATATAGTTACATTTTAATAATTTTTTTTTTTTTTTTTGCCGGCTGTTAATCGAACGGAATAAAACCGTTGATTATCTTGAATCAGAACTAAATCTTCTTCTCATCTATTTATTCATATCTCAACTCTTATCGCCTACACACTCTGTAACATCCCCGTACAAGCCTTCTTATCAACGATTGGCCCGTTATCCGACGGTAGTCGAAGCGCCACCTATTGACAGAGACACACATGTAATGTCACAAACAGCGTTACCAACGGCAGTTGGTGGAAAACGCAGATTTATCATTCGTCATTGCGCTATGTCTAAACAAAACGGGAATTTACCAAATGATACGGAAGATAGATACATTATAATTTACATTTTTCCTTTTTTTTGAAGAATATGACACAAAAATACGGTATCCAATTAATGTAACAACTATATCACTGTTTTTATAAATGTAATTAGGCCTAGGCTACAATTAGCTTGGCTATCTATACAATTTTTACCATCCCGGTGGGGGTGGGGGGGTATGCATACGCCCCCTCTGGATCCGCCACTGAAACATACCATCCGCAACGATTTCAACTAATATTAGCTTAGCAGTTTCTTTCTAAAGTTAATGTTTCTTCTATTCGGCTTGTAACACATTTGTTACTGTTCCACAGTACATTGCCCAATGATTTGTAGACAAAAAGAAGCTTAGGTGCTCTTCTAATGTCTGCTTTTCTGTTAGCAAGGCTATGGGAGATATGATTTCACAAAAAAAAAAAAAAAATAAAAATAAAAAATAAATGATAATTGTTGCAACCATCTTTAATGACGTGGAAGGTTAAAAGAGCCTGGAATTAGAAAACATTGCATTGTATTGTTCCTCTACCTTTGAAGGCTGCAGTGTGCAGTGAATTTGGTGTGATTTTTCTTTTTCATGCAGGTACACAAATTGACCAACTCACATGTGGCTCTGATGTTGATAAACAGTACTGTTTGGAGCCTGTTTCCCTGGTACAGTCGTTGGCAGGTCAAGGAAATGCTGCGGTTTCATCTGAAGTTAAAAATCGACCTGAGCTAGATAAACCTCCTCCACAGCAAATTCCGTTGATTTCTCCACCAATTACATGCAAGGAATCAAATGGGCTTCAACAGTCTTCTCTTTCAGTTACCGAACCATCCTCTTATTCTTCCGATGGTTTTGATCTAGAACTATGGCCTGCAGTGGCTTAACTAAGCTATTCTTTGTGTGCACCAATAAGTACATGCATTTCAAACAAAAATTCTGAACAAAATATTTTTTCTTTCTCCCTACTTGTGGTATTCGACCCACATAAAACTAAAAGACAAGAAGAAGTCCTGTAATGAACATTAAGTCTTCCCATACAAGTCCAAATTATTTGTGGTTATATGCTAGAGCAGAAATTTGTTTGCTCAACAATGATTGTATGATTAAGCAGGAGTGCTTTCTTCCAATTTGAAGAGACTTTCTCTACTGTTTTGTTCCATGAAATACAGATTGCTTCTGTAGTCTCGGGCATTGAGTTTAATTTTTCTAGGTGTGCTACAAATCGTACTGGTTAGGAAATTAAAGATTGTGGCAGGTGTGCTGTTTTATTAAACTTAAATAGATTTATATGAGCTCCTTTTATCTAGCTGTGCAACAAGTACACTCCTCACAGTGATTTAAGGTGAGTTATGGTGTGGAATTGAACTCGTATACCTCAAACTCAAGGCCTGTGGTCTCAAAGCCTTGTTGAATTATTTATAATATTTCATAAACTGTTTTATTGGGATGATAATGATTACTTAGATTGTGTTTAAATGAATAAGGTGAAGGATGATGTTTTATAGCATTTGACAGAGAATTCCAAATAGTATTAGCTCGATAACGTAAGCACTGTTTGAAAATATTTGTACGGGGTCTAGGTTTATGCATATCACAGGCTTGCCTAGTATTATAGCTATGAACGTTGGGTGTAAAATAATTATTAAAATCAGGAGGGTTGTAACAGTACGAAAACATAGCAATGTAAACATTTATTAGATCAGGGAATTTTAGAATATTGAGAGAAGCAAAAAGCTTACTGGTGTGATCATGAAAAGAAGCGAAACAGATGTGACGGACTGCTTTCTTTTGGAGGGTAAAAAGTTTCTTGACATTAGAGGATGAGGTACCTGACTATACAGTTACACAATAGGTTAGGTAGGGATGAATAAGAGTAAAGTATAAAAACGCAGAACTTGTTCAGGTAGAAAATGCTTTTTCTTAGAAAGAATTCCAACCCCTTCGGGCGATTTTAATTGATAACTTTTAATTGATAGCTTTAACGTGATTATTCCATGTTAACCCAGAGTCAATAATTACCCTAAGAAAAGTTGTATGATGAACCCATTTCAGATAATTCCGGTAAGAACGGTAAGTTGTTTAAAATGCCTTTAGTTTCATCAAAAACAATAAAGTTGGTTTTGCTGATATTGAAAGAAAGTTTATTGGCTGAAATCAGTGTGTAAAATTCTTTAAGTTCTTCACAGATTATGTCCTTTAGTAAATTGGCATTACGACCAGTGAAGAAAATATGTCAGTGTCATCAGCAAACAATATGGTAGATCACTTCTCAGAAACTTGATAAATAACATTGACATAAATTACAAAAGGAGTGGTCCTAAAATGGATCCTTGGGGGACACCACACACTACATTCAGGAGATCTGAGTTTGTATTGCTGAGAGATGTAAATTGTATTATATGTGAAAGGTAACTTTTAATCCAGTCAAGGGCGATGCCTCTAATACCATAATGGGAGAGTTTTGAACATAAAATTTGATGGTCTATTGTATCAAAGGCTTTCGACAAGTCTCAAAAAATACCCACAGAGATCATTTTATTATCGATAGCATTGTATAAACTATCTAAAGCATCTGTAAAAGCCAACTCAGCTAACCTGGTCGAAAACCATTCATTAGTTTCAAGGAGGATGCGGAAAAACACACATTTCATTGTCTTGCACTTTGATGTAAAGTTTAAAATTAAAAGTTATGGTTAACACATGTAAGGTCAAACATTCCTTTCCGCCTAAAGATTTTTAGGGGCGGAAAGGAACGGGCGGAAACTACCGAGGGCGGAAACTAACGGACCCCCAATAAATTGGCTCAGATGATAAGTTGCAGAACTTTGAGCTTAAGCTAGGCCCAGATTTGTAACGAGTCTCACAATTTTGGGGACAAGTTGAGTCATTTGCCATGTTTAATGTGGCTCAAGGGGAGTTAATGACTCAAGACATTGTACTACTTCTATAAGGCAAATCATGGTACCATTCCTTAAATCATTTCCCTTTTGAAAATTTGTGACCAAAGTCATGACATATTTAAACTTTGTATAGCCTAGTAGCCTGGTTTTTTTTAATTTATTCAGGCTATTTGGGCCTATATTTTGGGGCACTGATCTCAATTGATGCAGAGTTGTCCACGGAACATGATCATCATGTGTTTGGTACCAAAATTGCTAGGACCTAGATAAAGTTGCATTTGAAGTTTAAAGAGGCAAGTTCAACTGGAAACTAAGCCTAGCCCGGCCCCTAGGTGGTATATAGCCTTACCCAAGTTAGGCCCACCTAGGTTAGGCCTACGCTCGGCCGTAGGTGAATGTATTGATTGACTTAGTAGGCCAGCACTCAGCTATGTAAAAGACTAGCCTAACGCTATGCCGCAGTTTAACGTTATCACCGCAAAAACAAAATTTAACCAAACGTTAGGCCTAATTAACTTCTTAGGAATAAGTACCACTAATGTGAACTCCTTGACTTTCAAAAGATGGAAACCAACATTAACTTCACTTGGTCACCAATTAAGTACAAGTAAAGAAAATGTTTTGCTTATCGGCATCTGTGTTCAGACATGAAGTCATGTTGCGACTCAGTCCCAGCCCTGTGACTCTAGGTGACTTGAGAATTTTGAGGTTAATTTCTCATATTGAAATAATACAGGGACTCAAGTCGATGACTTGACTCGAGTCGCTAAAATAGTAGCAGTTGACTTGACTTACCGAAGAAAGAGCGACTTGACAACATCTCTGTCTGTGTTAAGTTATACTCATGGTAAGTTCATATCATTATTACTGAATTCCATGATAACCAAAGCACGGGTGCAGATACCACTTGTAATAAGACCGCATAATTTAATGCAAAGTTGGTCATTGTTTTCAATTTTTGGCTTATGACAGATACTAATACATAATTTATGTTACATGATTCGTGTTACATAATACCCATGGTATCATCATCATTGAATTCTCTGACCATAAAAGCATGGGTATTGACTTGACTTTTGATACAATAGCACAATTCGATGCAAAGTTACCACTAATTTTCTACAGTATTTTTCGCTAATGGCCGATACTGTTTTGCATAATCCATGTAACATAATACCCATGGTGAGGTCATATTATTATTGTTGAATTCCTTGACCATCAAAACATGGGTATAGAAATCACTTTTGACACAATAGCACAATTCGATGCAAAGTTATCCTTAATTTTCTATTTTTAGCTAATGGCGGATACTAATTTGCATAATACGTGTTAAGTAATACCCGTGGTAAGTTTTTATCATCATCATTGAACTCCCTGACCATCAAAATATGGGTATAAACACCACTTGTGATGCAATAGCACCATTTGATGCAAAGGTATCCTTAATTTTCAATATTTGGCTAATGGCGGATACTAATTTGCATAATTATGCAAATTTGACAATTTTCCCCTATTACGGTTTTTGCGGATTTTGAATATGTTATAATGGGGTGTTTCATGAACCCATTACAGTTGAAATCATTTCTTTTCAGTTTTTTCCAGGTCAAGTCACATATTGGCTGGACTAACTCTGAAAGTATGGACCTTATTGCTAACAAACACATCACGGGCATGTCTTATGTAAAAATTTCATTTTTCCAGTCCATTACAGGAGTGACTACCGATGTCGCACTCACCTAGCACCTAATGGTAAAGTTGCCCAGTGCAACCCCAACGGAGAAATCCCATGTTGCTCCAGACATGGCTGGTGCGGGAACACTGCGGAGTACTGTGAATGTGACGGATGTGTTAACTATACACTACGTGAGTATTCAAATAAAAAAGAATAAAAAATTCGATTCTATCTGGTTTGAATAGTGATTCTAAAAAGAGTTTCGGTTTTGAATAAACCTTTCCTTTCAAGTTTCAAATTTGGTAACCCCCTTTTACCGTTACCGACTGCGAAGTGGAAGAAAAAACTCTGCGACTTTCCCACCATCAGGAAGGCTATCGGCAAAGATTATTGGCGTGTTTGTAGTATATTAGTCATGGATAAAGGTTAAGCCAGTATTGAAAAAAACGGCTGTATTTGCTCCTACCGTAGCCTTTTTAAGATAAGGGCTGACTGGTCACTCCGAACCACCTATCGACCACAACCGCTCCCACGACTTCTGTTTCGAACAAGTTTACAGTTTGATCATTCTTTGAATTACTGTTGAAACCTGGAAGAATATGTCATGTACATTGCAGTGAAATGTGTATTGTTTGTTAAGAGTTCAAAAACAATTTTTTCTTCATGGAGTAAAAAGTTGTTAAAGCCGACTATCCAGTCCTCGACGTCATTGTTGCTACGCAACGATCTAGGTCACGGGCATCCTCTATTGGCATTGTGATGACATCACCTTTAAGTTCATTGTCATATTTGACATACTGTGTCAAGGTCAAGGGTCACGATCAATTTATGTTTTTATTTTTTTCAATGGGATCATGGTTATGTTATTTTTCTCTTGACTTTCATTGCTCTATTTCGGCAGTTGTGTTTACTATTGCGACCAGTGTTTTGGTTTCGTTGGGTGGACAATGGCAATTCGGTTACTGGACAACGCGGGGTGCAGGGTGTTGCATGGAACAGTTTATATTTGAGTTGTTTTTATCGTTTGTATTGTTCTTAGCATTTTTTGTCATTTTTCTAGAATATTGATTCTATTTTTGTTATGATTGCCATTTTTTCATTTTAGTTTGTCAGTTAGATGGAGTTTTATGGCCCAGATTCCAAACTATTGGTACAAGTTGAATTTGCCTGCTCCATCACGCACAACGTTGGTTTGATTCGACCTGGGAATTTTCATTTTAGTGAATGATTTGTATCTTTATTGATTTGTATACATTTTAGTGCAGATGCCCGTAGGTTGCACCAGATAAAAGTTGAGTTGTTTCTTCTTACATGCAACATGAATATCATTCAGAAATATTCTGATGAAAACTGTAGTGGGCAATGGTGGGACTCGAACTCCCGCAAGTACCATGGAGTAGTCAACAGCCTGGATAATGGTCACGCCCGGAGACCATTCATCTATTTAAAAGGGGCAGGGCCCGATCGATCAATACAGCCACGAGAACGAACATATTGCACAATCGGACTGGCTGCTATGCCAGACGACATTTGTTTCTGCTTCTGAACAAAGCCAATATGATGAGCACGGTATGACTGGCTACGGTGTACATAAAAGAGAGGTACTAAGATTTATAGATATTAAGCTTACTTGAACATAGTCCCTGTGCAAGAGTAAACTTAGTTTAAAAGTTTGGTTTCGCCGACGCAAAAGCTCTTTGCCGGAGAGTCGGGATGACTTCAGAAAAACTAAAATTTGCGAGAAGCTGAAATACGTCACTTTCATAACAAAACATGTTGTTTACTAATGCGAACAATTGCATTTTAGAGTGTTTTTAGAGTCGTTTGACCAGTCTGTTACATCAGAGAGAAAATGTAAACAAAACGGACTGTCCATCACTTCATGTGTTTATCCTTGCCTGGATTATAATTCTTGTAGTATCAGGAATGATTGTTCTTGGATTAAATGAGCCTGTGTTCACGACTTGATGGTGACGGTGAAGTATCCTTTCTGTAAGCCATGGTATCATCAGAGTAGTACCACCATTAGTTAAATATTGCTTCGTTTATCTAGTCTGAACAGTTGATGTAATTTTTGCACAGAAATGTAATAAAAGTGTCTTGTCTCAAATATTCAAAACGAAATGGATCCATATCTTCAAGAGTGGTAAGTGCTTTCGTCCTACTTCTTAAAACATGACAGAAAGTAAGTCTTGAATGTCTTTACCAACAGGTTACATGGGTGCATTCCATCAGAGTTTCAGTAGGTCACACCTCCGTCGACATGAGAAGAGTTCATAAGTTTAGCCACTTTCGAAAAAGCTTTAGGAGGTTTCCGGGTGGGTTGAAGTTGGAGCTGCATGGGCCTACCCTCAATCTGGTTTTTCCAGCTGGTTTCCCGTGAGAGAGGATTGAATTAATACATCTTCCCGTCTGAATCCATTAATGTTTGCCATGTTAATGCCATGTTGTAGGATCAGTGTTGCTTTGACGACTAAAAGCTATGAAATGAAGATCATGACCGACCGTCATCCGTTAAATCACATCCAAAATTGACATTGTCATATGCTGCAAGCGTCGGTCTACAGATATTAAACACAACTTGGCTTGATCTTTTCGATTCCTCAGGTGTTCCTTCTTGTAGGTTCACCGACAACTTGTAGCCTATGCAATATCTTGAGATGAAAAGACCCAACCTTTTTATGCTGTTCAAAAAAATGTCAGGATTGAACGCCTAACTTTGACAAAAGTTTTTGTATCATCATTGTGTAATTCTTGTCGTCATGTTAACACTCATCTTGTAAGTTGTTTTTATTCAGTAATGTTTGCGAGTTATGAAACAAGTTCCAAATTCAAAATGGATTTCCAAAATCCACATCTTTTTGACCAAAGATGTTTGTTTCCTTTGGGATTCATGTCGACAATACCAGGAGACAGTGCCACTTTTGGCAGTAATCCGTGACTTCTTGTCACATGTTCGACAAGTAGTTTGTCCTTTCATCCCAATACTTGTCGCATATGCGACAAGGAATCTGTCCTTTTCGGTGAGAATGTCATTTTTGAAATATTTTCCGACTCCTTGTCGCATGTGTGACAAGGAGTTGGTCTTTTCCCCACGGAATAGAGTATTGGGATGTCATATTAGGCTATAATTTTGTCACAATAGGCAAACAGTTCTGCAAAAGAAGCTGTCCAGATTAAAGTAGAGAACCCATTTTGAAAATAGAACTTGTTTAATAACCTTACGCAATAACAAAAAGCCTTTTGAAATGTAGTCCTCGTAAATACATAAATTTTAGACTAGTCATTTAAAGGATTGTCATGCTCATTTTCCTCACCAGGTAACTGTGCTAATACTTCATGTTATGTCATATTTAGTGAAGTGCAGTCGTAATTTTAACTTGAAATGGAAATTTCAACCTGGATTTAGCAAAGGTATTTTTTCAGTGTTGATTACGAATACGAATACGTCAAAAGCAACCCCAAAATGAAAACATTAACAGATGCTTTTGAAGTAAGGGAGCCTCTCCAAGCACGCGTTGTCTTTTTGGTGGCCGAACCAAGGTTGTTATTTGACCCGGAGAAAACATTGTTACATTGACATCTGTTCTCTGTACCCATGGGTGTGCAAGTACCGCGGATTTCCTATCTGTCATCCAGCAATTATCACAGAGAATTTCGAAAACGTGTTTGATTACAATGGAATCATTCAGTGTCGTGTGCCGCATCCCGAGGCCTCTATCATCCTGTTCTGCCTCAACGGATCAACGATAAGCTGTTTGGCCCACTGTGTGGTAAGTGTGGCACTTTGACGAAACCACACAATAACGACCCTAACACTACAAGAAGGTGTCCTGTTTGCAGATTATATCAATACATTTTTAAAATTTAACCAAAATGCAGATTGTTGGCCAAGGCTCTGTTTAACAAAGTACACTGCGGTTCTTAGAAGAGAATGCAAATGCAGTAAAGAAGGGATACAATTGAAACAAAACGCTATTGAGAAGAATGGTGGTAAGAAGGCGTTAGCCAAATTGATGCTTAACTTCTTTTGGAAGTGGGAGGAGTTTGGCCAACGACCAAAACTGTCTCAAAAAACTTTTTTTTAACAACCTGTCAAGTTACATGAAACTCGTGCTTGACCTATCAAAGACAGGTATTATCCGAGGACGTAGCCTAACTTCAATGGGAATATGATGAAAAGTACATCTTTGTCGGGAGTAACACGAATGTGTTCATTGCTGCTTACACCACTGCCCAAGCCAGACTGACATTGTATTCTATTTTGGAAAAACTAGATAGATGAGTGTTGTACTTTAACATGGATTCTATCATCTATGCGAGTACACCTGTGGCTTGGGATACTTCACTCGGTAACTTTCTCTGGGATATGACGGACGAAACAAGTTCCAATTGCAAAATGGAATTTCCATTTTAATATGGACAACATTTCGGTTCTTCCACAGTCCTTTATGCACTATGAACACCCAGATACGGCACAAATGACTGCAATTAGCAGCAGCAACAAATGTAATAAGATCAAAACTTTGCAGTCTTCCCAGCCTACTGTACGTATGCATATTTTAAATATGAACAAAAGGCATGCAGTTTAGCGCATACCACAATTTCCAAGATTGAATAGATTCCATGTATACAACCAAAGAGTCACCACTACAAAGAGAGAGAAATGAAAGTGACTCCCATGGTTTAGCCACCAAACCATTTGCTTTTATTTATTCCGCACCTTCCATAAGTAGCTTTAGCTACTCTACTAGCAGTTGTTTCCTATCCAGTAACGGTTGATTTAGATAGCATTTGCACAGAACATGTTAAGAACTATCACTGTGAGTACTGCCAACTAGTTCCCACATAAATTATAAGGGAAATTCCTTTGCTTATATGACAAGGACTCCTTCCTTAAGGTCCGCACCTGCACTAAATGGTCATGCAAGCTACTACACAGAACATCAATAACATCCCCACCATCTTAGCCAAACAGCAAACAAGATGAAGCAACATCACATATGCCACGTGTCAGCTAATTGTACATATTCACTGTATTTGCACTCCAAGTCATGTCCCAGAGGATAGTGTTCAAACCATACAACTTCATGCTTGTTGCACCTGCGTCAAGAAGTTGATATGTTTGAAATTTTCTAATCTCTGGAATGTGATGCTGTTTGCATATGCGACAAAGAGAAATGGTGTAGCTCACCCGCCCCTGATGTGAATTAGGAAAATATAATCTAGTTGGAGTTGTTTATTCTCTTGAGAGTGTACTAGACGCACCTGTGGCAAACAGTAACCCCCCAAAAAAGGTTCTAAATGTATGTTATTCTATACCATACCAATACCTCCTATCGATGGTCAAAACTTCCAGGCATACTTTAAGACATGTCTAAGCGAATGAAATAATACCCTAAGAATCCTGCAAAAAAGTACGTTCTATGATTTTGTTATCCGCACGTGCGACAATCTTAGGGGACTGCCTGTTTCAGTGTTGCAGATGCGTTTGTTCCGGTCAGGTGGTTCTTGGACACCTTATCAAAATGGCAAATGGTGTAGCTCAAACCTGATGTAACCAAAAGCAATTATAATCTGGTTGATATTATGTATTCTCTTGAGAGTGTAATGACCGCACCTGCGACAAATAGTGAATCGAAAAGAAAAAAAAGGAGAAGAAACAAGGGTGGCCTAGCTCACATTATTTGTACTACACAAGAATGGCAAGTAGTTCAAAGATAAATAGTCCAGCCAAATCATTCAAAATTGTTTTATTAATTACGTCAGTGAAGCACAAAAGCAAAGCTCTCGAGCAGCAAGGGTATTACAAGCTATACACATTCACAAAGTACACAATAGACAGAGTGATCTCTGACTCATGTTTTAAAACAATCTTATATTATCCAATATGCAGGTGTTGAAAGATACTCGCCCAACAGACAAGCATTCTTTACTATCATTTTAATATCTTGTCTCTCTTGAATCATGAAAGATTTGCATACTCGGGAAGTGTTTAATTGACTCATAATACAGATGGGAAATATTAACAAACCTAACAATACTCAACAATGTCACATTTATCATATCTATTTATCTGTTTATATATACATACACAAAATGCATGTCCGGCCACCCATACATCCTATCCCCACCCATCTCATCTAATCCACACCCCTCCCCATCCGTCCCATATCATCCCATTCATTCATCCATATATCACTCCATCCATGCATTCATGCATGCATGCATACATATCTACTTACACACATACATATTGCACATGTTGCTGCAAAGTACCTCGACTATCATCACTCATTGCAGGGACCTTTGTCATAGTGAGACTGTATAATTGTTTGCTTGAAGTGGGTATGATCAGACCAAAGTAAGTTTCACAGTTAACAATCTTTAGGTACAGCTTGAATAAAATGTTTGTATTTTGAACTAACTTAATTACGTCCAGATATACCCGAAGAAGACCATGTAAATTCCCTGATACATGCCAGGTCCAGTCAACCTGAAATTTGAAAGCGCAAAAATGCTTGTAAGTGTATTAAGACATGACTTCATTAGAGAAACAGTAAGTAGCTCACTCATCGGTCTACACTCCGAATCATGTGCATTCTAACGTGCGTTAGCTGGTACACCATTGTAAACACCTGCGCTATGATACCCTGTGTGTCCAGTGACCACAATGCGAATAATGCGTAGTTGGGTGGTGACTGTATAGCACTCGCAATAACACCGTTACTGAACAGCCTAAACAAAGGAACACTTGTCATGGACTGTCCATTGATGTGCACAGCTGTTCTGCAAAGCTTGTCGACCACATTTTGTGTGCACAAAAACGGAATTACTAAGGCTTAAGTAGGGAAGCTAAAAGCTAAAACACGCCCCGCATATACGTGCGTACTGGCCAATGATGTTCCTCGACGCCCCCAACACAGTTTGCGCTTTGTGTACTATATGCTACACGAATATTGTGATGTAAGTGCCTTTTCGTGAAGTTGGTAAGATAAATTTCCTCAACGTATACTATTTCTTCATCTAGATATATGCTTCCTTAGGTAGCGCAGTGCTTGTGCCACCAATTGTATCATAAGACCTACTGTATTGGGTCATATTTCAAAATTGGATAGTTGAGCACTTTCTTCAGATTCCATTCATGATAAAATTGCACAGGTCTAACTGTGTGTAAAATGATATTTATATGATCCTGTATCCAATCTTTCAATACACAAAAGTTATGTTGCCCATGTCATTCACACTTTTACTAATATTCGGCATACTAGGCATTTAACCCTATTTTAACCACATCAAAACCATGTAAGTTACCTACATGCCTAACATACAGTACACCTCCCAATCTTTTGTAGAAGTACCCCTTCATGCCATAATGAGTAATTATGGCTACTAACTATTCAAATGTAAGGTAGGCTTGGAAAAAATATTGTCTAATGGTGGATTCCAATTGAACATAATCGTGAATAGAATATCCAGCAATACATACATATCTACCCCCTGTCAAGGGACACAAAATTCCACCTCTATATTGCACTAGCCTGTGAAACATATCATCATGTATGAAGTAGTGGAAATTAAAATCAAGCGTGCCAGCATTAAGTTTTTTTTTCCACCCCAATCATCACACACCCTTATGTTAGTAGCCTATGTTAGTAGCTTTTCACAATGAAAAATCACCTGATATACAGTATATATAGGAAAGGACCTTAGCACGTAACTTCATTTTTTCTTAAATTACAGCCTTAGTTATATAATTCTGTAAAATTTGAGAGGGTTTTATTACCATCTGATGTATCAGTGCATTTCTATATTACAAGAGGTACTCGATTATAATTGCTGTCATTAATAGTGTGTAAACATGCATTTACCCATTATCATTCATTTAGTAAACAAACTTTCACCATGAGGTCTGGTACACACAATAACATAAAAGCTCATGCAGCTTTGCAAGTCAATGGTTTTTACATTAAGCTTGGCCACTACTTCATCAATTTTACCTGCCTATGATTACCTGCTCTTACGCGTATGTTAAACCATGAGAACACTAAGAAATATTACGCCTTCGGAGTAGCCATACAAAATTTAGGAAATTCGGAACCGTTAAGGGAATATTTGTTGTGGAAACACCACTTCCTTAGAAAACCTAGTAGCAGCCTGTACTATTCGCTGAGACCTGTCATTGGTTTGAAACAAAAACCTTGTTAAACCAAAAACCTCGTGTTACTGTCAGATTAAGTGCACAAAATGAAGTTTTGCGTAGACAATTTGAGGTTTAGAATTGTTCTTAAAAGTTTGTGTTTCATCAGATTTTGAGTTATATTTGATTTTAATGTTGTCACCATGCTCGAATGAATGGGTTCTGAATGTTGTATTGCAGAAGGCTGCAGTACAAGTGATCCCCTAAAAGCACATTTTCTCATTAATAAGAAAGATCTTTGACAAAAACTGAGTTAAAGAAATGCTTTGCTGACTTTAAATAACATGATATTAACTGCAATTAATAGTGACAAAAGATAACAATTTCATACTTTTGCATGGCAGTTGGAAATGAAAAATTCGTGCGCCCAGCTTCAGGAGGATACCTTCTCATTGTCATTTTGACGATGCACCAAGGATCGCAGTTGATCTAGGCACAAAGATAATAATTGTGAGAAGAAAAGCAAGATTACTGTCGGAAACGACAGAACGTTGACTCTAGATCCACCATAACGCCTCTTTTGTGAAGTAGAGAAATCAATGTTGTATGAAACATACGTACCTGCTACATCCCTAGTGCACAAACTACCTGCACTCTTTTAACCTGCTTTCCCCAGCACTCGTGTCACAGTTCCAAAAGTTTATACGTGAATTCCTGTCTTGTACTGGCTTGTGTTTACAATTTAGAGTCTTAATTTGAGCAAGCTTGAATCCCTATTGTACCAGTGACAATACTGTATATATGTGGGGTCCTACCTAAAAGAACTAAATAGAGCCTTGCATTACAACTCTTGTAAATGGAATTTTCACTGCAAATTTCTTCTTGCCAAAGGACAGGTAAGGTGCTACTCCAAAAGTGTTGTGTAAGTTGTAAAGGATTTTATCTTAGTATTCTAACATACCTGGATGTTCTATTCGGATTGAGAATGAATTATTTGATTGTAAATTGACTGGGAGATTGATTAAATTGGTTGGGAAGATTAGATATGTGTTTTGTTGCCTATTTTGGTGCCTGTGGTAGTAGTATGTACTACCTTTACTTTGATTGCATGATAAGCCTACAATCGAACATTCTTCTAAGACCAACAAAGTGTCCGTAATAATGTGTACTTTGAACAAATAAATTATTTCAGCTACAATCTCATAGGAAATTGCTTTATTTCAAAGAAACAATAAAAAGTAGAATTTGGAAATCTATTTTGAAATCGGAACTTGTTATTAGTTAGAAACCCATTTGGAGAAGGGAGGGAATTGCATCACACAATTTGTTTCTGGGGGATCGAAGACCTAAGCCTATAAAGTGTACAGTCCAAACAGGCACTCACAAGTCACCTTCGGTCTGCAAAGTCAGTCGATCTGCGACAGCTGCTCCCACCCCTGACTTGTACCTGCACCAATGAAAAGGCAAAAAGGCAAAATTAATTGTCAGCTAACCCAAGAAAATACAGCATCTGAGTCCTAGAAAGGGAGTTTCAAAATCATCTAAGAAAGACTACCGGCTGGTGTACACCAAGCGAGGCCTTCGTGACGATTACAGGACAACACCGTATGGTTTCCAAGGAGCCAACACAACTTATAAATGTGACACTGTGACAAGCTTTATCAATCGTTGTCATGGATGCAAGGCCAAAGCATCCACTCACGTGATTGGTCGCTGGACCCACTGGCAGTGGAAATACGTTGTGGGTCAACCAGTTGTTTCGACATCGGCAGACTAACATTCACACTGTACCTGAAAATATTGTTTTTTAACGTGGAATTTACGACCTCAAAATCGACACGGACGAAAAGTTGTGATTACGAACGAATATTTTTCCAACAGATGCTCAACACTGCGTCTATATCAAAAAAGATAAAGTTCAAAGGGAAATAACAACTTTATCCTGCTGGGCTACTTTGACCTACACAAGGGTATGGAATTTCCCAAGGAAGCCGTTCCGTGGATCCAAGTAGGCCGTTGGGTGGGCAGACGTATAAAACAGACAACATTATATCAACATATTATATCGAGCCCCTCAAAACATCAACTCCGTAGCTAATATAGTGTTCGCACACGCAATTATGCATCCTAAACGCATCCTTACACTGTTAATACTAATGGCAGATCGTTGTCGACGGTGGCACTTGAGAGACCTTAATCTACCTTTTATGAATGATATTATTCAGCAAGTATTGGGTATTGTTTGGCAATGTGCCCTGAACATTCTGAAAGGGAACGTCAAGTTGTAATCTTTAGAAAAGTTGAATCTGCAACGCCCTAAAGCCAAGCTGAGAAAGCTCGTCGGTTCAAAGATGACACTCCCACAGAAGCTTAAAGTGGTCCGACAAAAAGGCATGTGTTAGATGTACACTTTTGCTTATAATTAACCAGTTAAGAACCTGATATGGAGTATGCCAAGAAAATGACGCTTATAGATCCCTCGGAGCTGTCATGGCAAACACCCAACGCAGACTGTGAACTCCTTAATGTATTATTACGGATGGAAAGGACAATTAGGGCCCAGGAGACTCCACTTTTACAACGGCAACGAAGTCTAGAATACGAAGTCGATCACCTTTTGAAGAACGAAAGTGTTTGTGATGATGTAAAAGCCAAAATTTGTTAAGTGGAGATGCGACGGCAACGCTTTCATCACAAAAATACCTCTCATCAAAGACGACATGTCTCCTGTATACGATGCAGGAGAAAATCACGTGAGTGACGATGCTATCTAGCCAGTGTTCCCACAAAGTATCGAGAAAAAGCTGATTGCTTACTTCAATTTTTCAAAGGTCATGGCTTTACCTGGTTTAACCGCACTCATGCCATCGACTGGTGAATGATTTAATTAGCCATGGACAGGCCTTTGAACTAGAAGCCGCGAGACTTTATCTGAATGGTGAGACGATCTGAACGCACCCGAACAACTCGTCGGAAATCCTGAGCGAAGAAAAATTATTCAGCGACTCAGGCACCCGATCAAGTGTACACTGGGCCCTTCCATTTGAAAACACTGCTTGAGACAAAAAGTAAGAAGACAAAACCGTGTCCTAGCCTGGGGACCGTTATAAAGGAAAGCCAATCGTATAAAGTTAGTCGTAATCGTAGCCGTCGTGGACTGCGTAAGTGGACGAGACCCAATCGTTTCGATTCGTGGTTGGCTTCAAAGGATTCGTATTTTCTGTGCGTGCTGCTCGGGAAAGATTGTCATGGGGGACCATGTTTACCAAACCGATGGAACAAGCTCTTCACAAAATAAATAACGACTTGTCACACGCCGCTGATTACACAGGCGTCGAACCTCTTGTTCAAGCCGTCAAGAGAAACACCCGTCGATTAAAGGGCGAGACGTGGAAGCTTGGTTGAAGCAAGATATAAACATACACTCTACATACGCAATCTCGCTGTTATTATCCACGGAACCGAGTGACCTTATCTAGCATTAATGAACAATGGCAAGCCGACTTAGTAGATATGGCTTCGTTGTCAAATACAATAAAGAGGTCATATATTTGGTGACGTATATAGACGTATTTTTCAAGTATGGTTGGGTTGTACCTTTGACAAACAAACAAGGTACATCATCAAGGGTGCCATTACAACAACTTTCCGTTCCGGTCGTCCACCTTTAACACTGCAGACCGACTAAGGCTCCGCGTTTTACAACCGTAACGTGAAAGACCTATTGAAAGAATAAGAAGTCCGTCCCATGTCCGTCGCATGTGAAAGCATTTTACCGCTAATTATACCCTCAAGTTAGCTGACATATTAGACGATCTGGCAAGGGCTTACAACCAATCCGTCCATCGAAGTATTGGTATGGCTCCGCGCAACGTCATCCACAGAAATAATTTGCAAGTGTGAAGAAGAATCTACCCAACAAAGCAAAAGTCATGTCCTTTTTACTTGAAAGTCGAATATACAGTGCGTATCACCATGATTGCCGGGCACTTTCTCAAAGGTTATTTACCACGTTGGACAGGGGAACTCTTCACCATCGCACAGCGTCTTCCACTTCAACCGTGTCGTATCGATTAAAAAATTGGGAAGGTAAATGGTTAGAACGCACCTTGGACGAAGCTGAACTACAAAAGGTAACCAAAGGTGATGCAGACTGATAATACGTCGAACGGGTCATTCGCAAACGCAAAACGAAAGAAGGAAAAACCGAATATTTTGTCAAATGGAAAGGATACCCAACCAAAGTTAACGGTTGGGAGATCAACCTTATAAATGTAAACACAGGAGTTAAGTCATCATTCTTTATGATGGCATTTTACGTGACGCTTCCAAGCAACAGTTCCACGGATGTGTATCCAGAAAACACTCTTTCAAAATTTTTGAGTTAAATAACCGACATTATTCTGGGTCCAGACAGCAGTAAAATATCCATCCGAAGTGAGTTAGATGGCAGTTTTCGAGAAACAGATCTCAACGGACGCCATTTTAAACATAAAGGTTTGGCAAGCCATTTATTGCCTGGGTACTTGAGAGACCTGTTTACTATCGCCAACAATGACACCGAAAGCAAAGTCACCATCACACTTGAAACTGGTCACCAATTGCTTCTGAAAAAAACTCATTAGTTCCAACCTACAATCTTGGACAAAACTGTTGGAACACCTCACGTTACTATGTTGTTAATGATGCCGAGAGCTCTACTCGACTTCTATCCCCTTTTGAGATGTTGTACCCTTGAGAAAATGGGAATTTACATTACCCCCGTCCCCCTGTTGAATGTTGCCTCCCCCCACCAAAAAAAGGTGCATGCCGAATTGGCTTGACTATCTCCAACATTGTACGGGGGAGCGGGGGTGTTCCAACTAGTTCTAAGATGGTCTGAGCTTTGTCAGCTACTCAGGCCCGTAGCAAGAAAAATCAACTTGGGGGGGGGGGGGGGGTGGGCACATCAATATTGGAGTTTCGCCGGCCTGGGGGAGGGTCTAAGGGAAGGGGTGTCAACCTCCCCATTGAAAAATTTTTGCCTATTAGGACTCTAGATGCAAAATGGTTCGAAATTTTGCATATTTCTTTGATATATTTGTACTCCGAAAAAGCTGGTCTCATAACAAAACTTTGCCCCTTTTTACACTAAAAGTGAAAATGAAATAGAAAAATATGGATATTATAAAAAAAAAAAAACAAGCTGCCAACGAGGTTGTCAAGGCTAATTGGTGATGTCAAACTAACTTAAACAAATTATGAAAATTAATCTTACCTGTAGCTTTATCAAGTATTTTCTTGCTTAAAAGAGTTTGATTCTGGTTCTTCTTTCTCGGTTAGAAAACTTCGTAACAACTTCAACTGGGTTGATCTGCATTTGCTTACTCCGTTCCCCGGACACATAAATTACTCCTAAATCAGAAAGAAGTTGATTTTACTTGTATTTAACTGTTTTTTTTTTTTTTTTTTTTTGCGGTATACGGTAATTCCCGACACTTTTTCCTAAAGCTGTTCTTAAGGACTAATTTTTTATGATAACTTCATCAAATTATTTTGTGTCTGAAGTCTCTCTTTTGCACTCCCTACAACGCCGGCCAAGAAACCAGGTAAAATGTACATTACTCGCACGTAAGAACTTACATGAAAGCTGAAGGATACATGACGTGCGAAATTAGGCTCGAAACAATACTTAGCGTAACCTCCTCGACCTTCGGGGAAGGGATCTCCACGCGCCATCGATGACTAATAATTGACAGTAATGGTTGTGTACGTCGTTCACACGCTCCTTTCCCGAGTTAAAGAGTATGTTTTGTTCGAAAGGTTAAGATATTTTGACAGAACTCAGTCTAAGTATTTTGAAGTTGTGGTGATTTAATGGGGATAATTTTTTTCTCCTTCAGTGCAAGACCTTTTATTGATTTTGTTTTTTTTTGGGGGGGGGGCACGTGCCCCCTTGTGCCCCCCGTGGCTACGTGCCTGCAGCTACTGGACGTTCAATGTGGTTTCACAGTAAGAATTAAATGATCGTTATGTCTGGAAATTTGAGCCGACACATTTTTTGGAGTAGATTCTCCCAGTCTTTGAAAAATGTGCCGTGAATTTTCAGACTGTCTGAGTTGTGTCAGCTAAAAAATCGGAACTAATGGTAAGGCATTTGGTGTTTTGGCAAACTCCAAAGAACATTGGAGGCCTGCAAGTCTGCTATAACGTCATTTTCTACATGATGAGGTCACTAAGTCTTTGCAAAACATACCTTAAAGTGAGGACGCTCTTCCATTATTTCACAAATCATGACAGTGAAGGCCTTTAGGGAGGATGTACGTTCTGGATGTTTAACACATACTAAGTTTGGCAGAACGAAATAGCGCCACGATAAACAGTACTTTTTCGTAAAACTCAGTGGGAGGAACTTTTTAACTAACAACTGTCGTTTATCGTTGACAGCTCACCCAGTTTGGTGTTTGAGCCTTTGTTCAATTATTGGTGTACAATTTTTGGGAACGAAAATACTTCAAGTGCGTTTTTCTAGGAAAAAGTCGACTCTCCTTTTCTCAAGCTTAACATCTAAATAATAGTGTCGCATAAAATTTGGCAAATTCTTTAGCATTGGTTACTGTTTATCGTTGAATTAGGCTGCCTCTTTTCTTGCTTTCGTTTACTATATATCTTGATTTTTTTTTAATTTTTAATTTTTGTGAAGAGAAAATGATGCAATTCTTTTAACTCTTTATTCTTCGAACTATTAATTCATTTTGACCTGTCTGACACTTGGTGAATTTTGGGATGACCTTATGCTCAGGTGAAGCATGGAATATGCTCAAATAATGAAATTGAGAATATCCTTGTCAAATACAAACTACTATAATGCAGTGTTACCTCAGCTCAAACTATTTGTACAAGAGCTAATATATCTTTCTGACTTGTTAAAGGATGCCTTTCCTTGGCTGCCAATGTATGAAAAGCATGTTACTGTCTTTGAAGTGTTACGTCACACGTTGATAGAATGTTATACTGTCAAATGTTGATTCTTTTGTCGAATCGGTCAATGTGGTTTCACCCTAAGAATTAAATGATCATTATGTCTGGAAATTTAAGCCGGCACTGTTATTTTTTGGTCAGAGTAGGTTCTCCAAGTCTTTGAAAAACGTGCCGTGAATTTTTAGACAATCTTGGACAAAACTGTTGGAACACCTCATGTTATCATGTTGTTTATGATGCCGACAGCTATCTACTCGACCTCTATCCCCTTTTGAGATGTTGTGCCCTAGAGAAGATAGGGATATACAAACCCTATCTAGATAAAATGTTGTGGTTGAGTTGGGGTAAGTTGTCTTAGTTACCACTTAGTTATTCGTAGATATTAAGTTGAGGCGCCTGCCACACAGGCAGTTAGCGATACGTTCTGCTATGAATTCAATATTGTCTTGTGAACGTTTTCATTAGCAGTAGGTTTTACAGTATTTGGTAATTAAATGGAGTGTGACGAACTAGCGCTAATGGTATAGTTAAAGTCGAGCTGACCACGGCCGATTTTCCAGTTGTGGCTCACAGGCAACTCCGTATTTCAACCTAGGGAAAGGGAGGGCGGGACGGGGGCATTGTAGGCACTTTGGAAAAGCGTAATAATTTCCGCCACTGAGTAATGTATGTAGATTGTAGTTTCTTTTCATTGATTTTTTCATTCTTTTCTAGTGTGTCCTTGTTGTTCTTAAGTAGGTTTTTTCATTTCAAATACAGGGAAGTATAGCCTGTCAAATAGCCAGTGAGAGGGGTATAACAATTCGAGAACAATGATCTTAACATTAAATGTTATCTTACGAACATCAGATAATGTTGTTGGATAGAGACGAAGAAAATAACCTGTCCAGATCTTTCTGCAGCAGTAAAGTATCTTCCAAAATGCTATTCTTCCTATAAAGCTAATTATCATCTACAAACCTACCTATAAATACAAGATGAGAGATAAATATCAATACCATTGATGAAAATTAAGAAGAGATGTTACCATTGCCAGCAACTCTTGGAGATCTACCACGAAGCCACGAATTTATCCAATCAGCACAATTGCCCTGAACCCCTAACCTACGCAGTTTAACTATTAGCCTACCTAATGGAACTTTATCAAAGGCCTTTGAAAAGTCAAGGTAAATGATATCAACGCCATACCCGGAATCAAGAGATGAAGAGAAGTCTTAAAGAAAAGCTCAGAAAGTTAGTAACACAAGATCTGCTTGGCAGGAAACCATGCTGTGACAGATTAAGTAACTCATTATCTAAAAGACACTCAAGTAAACTATCCTGAGTTAAAGATTCCATAACTATGCACACAACACTGGTTAAACTGACAGGCTTGTAATTGCAAGGCATACTTCGATCCCAGTTCTTGAATATTGGAGTAAATTTGCTACCTCTCCAGTTCATGATAATACAACTCTGTGTCCTTTGCTCTAAAAATAGACACCACCCACGCGATTTATTATGGAAAAATACCCCTTTTACAACCCATAAAAAAGCTAAACGTTCTCCAAGAATTATTATTTGGTACAAAACAACATTCCCTACAACCTGCGTTACACCATATCCATGAAACCGCCCGTCTTGGACAAGATAGAGGACAAAGCCAATTGTCAGACTTTCGTGTCAACCTCATAAGCTGTGACTGCCTGCGTGGCAGGCACTGCACGTAGGCTATGTAGTACACTTTATCTGAAACAGGCGTTCTAGACACTATCCATATACACTGGCCGACACACTAAATATACAAAGCTTCCCAGACCTGTAACTATGTGATCTGGATGGATCAACAGCAGTCCATCAATGGCCACTTCTCGGTGCTTACTATCACAAAACAAGGAACAATTGATACTCTGTGCAGCTTTACATTATTATTGGCAAAATCCTTGTAACCAATTGCCATCATGAATGATAGGCTTGCTATATGATTCCTTAACGTAACGCCAACAGCCTCGATATAGTTTCAGGGTTATGTAGGAGTTCCTACAATCCTGCTCTATAGTACACTACGTCAGTGCATCACACCCGTATGCAGAATTACCAAGGTTTCCATATCGGGTTTGTACTTAACATAGACATAAACAATTGATAAGAAAAAAGGTTCAAACTTCACTTCTCTTTGAAGTGGTACATGCTATATTTTTATATATACAAAAGTAATTATAACTTACTTTGAAACAAAATAAATTGTAAAAAGGCTCAATGCCCTATCTGAATGAAAAGGCTACTATAAAAACCCACTGGTCTATATTACTGGATTGCTTACCCCATTGTGTAAGCATGTAATTGATGTAATTGGACTCCCCAAAAGGCCAAAGCGTATTGACAAATTGTACTTGTAATAAATTGATAACACCTATCAATCATAATCCAACAATAAGAGAGTCTAGGATTTTCATAAGAACAAATGCTATACAACTTCAAGAAAAAACAACAGGCCTGCTTTAACTGTCTGTCGGCTATGATGATGTTAGTTAGTTAGTTAGTAGTTAGATGGGGTTTTACAGCCAAGTTTCTAACCAATAATTATTGGTTCAGTGGAGCCGACCACAGTATTCCATGATAGCTATGATGATGCTACGAATTTACTAGTCATGTGGTAATACGTCGCCCAAGAAGATTGAGCTGAAACCATGGTCACCGAATGGCAGGATATTTTGTAGTGATAGCCACTACGCTACTACTAGCCTACAAACATTTGCGAGCTAATACCTAGGCTAGGCTAATTGAGACATAACTGTATTACTAAAAACTAGTTCTTTAACTCGTGAAATCATGTCATTTTATATTTAGTGATAACCTGACAAGAATGAAATCTAGAAACATCGAAAGTCGATCCACGCGTGGTATATCCATTTGGGTATACAGTATGTTTATACGGCAATGGTAAATATAAAATTTCTTACAAATTACCCAATGCATCTACAACGTAAAACTCTTGAAGATGTTTCAGCTGATATATCCTAACTTACTTACAAAGTAACAGGCTGCCAACCTTCAAAAATTTGTAAGCTTATAACTATACCTAGGCCTAGGCTAGGCTAAATGGTAACTCCTTTCTTTATTAACGTAGGCCTATAACAAATTTATCATTATTCTGAACATGAAAACAAAGCAATATTTAACTTGTTATCCTGGAAAATACACTCCAAATGTATGTTTCAAACTACTAATTACTACTAGCCTACTACTACTTATTACTTACTATTTGTGTTACTAACGTTACAACTACTACACTTCGGTGTGTGTAACAATAGCAATACTGTTCTACCCTTACAAAAATTTCTCATGAATTTCTCATAAGATCTCATGAGAACTTCATGAGAATTTATGAGATCTCATGACATCTCATGGGAATCTCATGAGAAGTTCATGAGAACTTATGAGATCTCATGAAATTTCATGTATATTATATCATATATATGTATTATATCATACATATGTTAATGCACAGCAACTACCAATCTGTTTTTTGCAAATTATAGTGAACATTAAAGAACTGTTAAATATACAACAATAATTAGCTCAAGCAAATTAATTCCTGGGGAAGATTCCATTGTTCATACAGTTAAATGAAGAGACTTAAACTGAAAAAAAAAAAAAAAAAACGGTTTAAACTACTTCGCCAAATATGAATGTATCTGTAGGAGAATTGCTGTCCTATGCCATATGGTAATATTATAAATACTAGTACCACAAATAGCCTCTCAAAGTTACAGTATGTTGGGATAATGGGACATTAAATTTAATGATGTACATCATCAGTGACTGATGAAAACACAAATACTGTAGTAATACTACTGGTCTTCATAATAGAAATGATATGCATGGCTGCACCATTTCACTTACTGTATTCTCACTGAAAGTGGGCAAGAGAGAATACGTAAGAGGGCTTCCTATCCAGTCTATGAAGGCCTAATCCCCTCAGTCCAAACAGTAACACTTCTCTAACCTACCAACTCAATCCCCACAACACCCCACCCCGACAACTGTCTTAAATTCATCATCATATTACGTTGTGTGTTCAGTACATTGTGTGTTCTTAAAAACTAATGTAGCTGTCAATCAAAGGGCTGTGCCAATTGGGAATTTCTGTGTACTTCTACCAAAATTGTGGTGAGGGGTGAGAGGAATAGCCCTTAAAACGTTTTCCAAAGACACTCTAAGAAATCCTTTGAAAGCTTTCATCTGTATTGTCATAGTTCCTAACTACTCCATGGTTTTATAAAGACAAACATATTTCATAGATGTTACAAACCTTATGTATGCTGCACAGAAGTTGAAACTATCAGTAAAACGAAGTTTAAGAATGACAAACTGTAATTAATGATAACAATGCCTTCTATAATATAATCATCATCATCATGGTTGCACTATTTCATTTAAAGGGTATATCCTCACTGAGATCTCACAAAAAGGTTGCATGCAAAGTAGATTTCTATTAAATACATAATGCATTCCAAAGGAGTCCCTGGGAATTAAATCTTTCCATTTACTTGTCTATAATGGAAACTTGGAAGGATATTACTAATCTAATTCAATCATGTTTGGTAGAACACAACAATAGTGTAAGTCATGTTGACGAATTTTCACACACTTGAAAATGGAAAGGTAGCTGAGGAAATAAGTGATGGTAACAATGGCACCTCAGATACAACTAAAATGTGATCTGCTAGTGTTCCAATTTCATCATCTCTTACAATGGTGTTGTCCTCAACCAAGAGAGGATTGACAAGGAATACTACTTCATCGTTTAACTCCTGTTGCACATGTAGGATCCTCGATTCTTTTTGTTCCATACACAACCATAGAGTCAGTCCTCCGAGAGTGCCTCAAACCTACGTCAGTGGTATAGGTAACGCCATGTACAATTACTTTCGAATACTCTGTTATTTGAAGATTTTTACAGGTTCGTTTAAATACATCCTTAAACTATGAAAATCATCCTCACCTGCTCCTTGGAACACACGAGGGTTTCCATTAAGAAGAATTTCACCATGGCCATCCTGAACTTTAGAAACTGATGGTACTAGAGGGTACCCAGTGACAAGAGACTTAAAAAAGGCCGCTAGCTCTGGAGAACCACCATTCATGGCATCTAATGGCTTTGAAAGGTGTTAACAATTTGATAAGCAGCCCCTTGTGTTCCATGAAACAAGGACTTTAATTTCCTTTTTTATCCTTCAAAGGTAAAACAAGATGTTGTCCAAAGGGGTCCCTATGCATCTAACGTGTCAGTTAGATGTAATAAGATATGAACATTGTATGACATATTAGTGACTCCATACAAAGCTTCCATCTTTCTTACAATTTTTTTGAGGCAACTTCTTGCAGTCCCTACGTCATTGATTGTTATCTTTGACTTCGAAGCAGCCAAATACCGTGGACAAGAAGGAGGAGATGTTGCAAGAACTGCACAGGAAGACCCCCAAACAGAAGAGGAAGGCAGTAGAAGAGCAGCCATCAGCGAAATTCTGATGCTTCCATTGGGCTTTGTTAGATGGTGATGATGGTAGTCTGGTTATTTCTGCGGGGGAGTTATGGAGCGAATTTTATTTCAATTGCTGCTAGGTTTCGTCCAATGTACCAATCTTCCTGATGATAATTTTGAGTCAAACCACAGAGAGAAAAGTTTTTCTGTGACTCTCTCACAGACACAGTTAATGTAGTCAACAGGAAAGCCTCTAGCAATGTCAAAATCTCTTAAAAAGAGGAAAAGGGACAGAGGAGGCTCAACACCATTGGAATTTTGCCCAGAGGATCTGGCTTGAACTGCAATTCTCGCGAAACTGTTCTTTGAAGGAGCATCATGACCATGTTCTTGAAAGGGATACACATGCTGTATACCATCATGCCTTCTTTCTGCATGTAAACACCAGCTGCATCCATAATAACCATTTAATTGCACTAGTCCTTGCAGCTGACACCTTGCTACTGAGTCACATGCACATGCAGTAGCAAACACTTTGGAGGTCACACCGCTACCTAAAGCAAGATGCATCCTGTGCATTCCCTCTTCAGCCAACGTGTCAAACTCCTCCACAAAGCACTTCAAAAAATTTTGCATTTCAGGTTTTCCACGACCAAACCAGATACCAGAACATTCTTTTTCCTCTCGTTTGGAGGAAGCTCATTAATTGTGCACAAAATGGGCCACACACTTGCCTTAGATGAATGAAAAGGTGAAATGCCATCACTATTAAAGGTGAGCTTGATATCCTCTTCATTCATACCTCCATTCTGAAGGTTTGAATGCATGTAACCATCTCTTGTTCCTCAATAGATCCACGAACTACTCTTCTTGCATTGACCTGAAGTTTTTCTGCAACGGAAGGCGTCTCCAAGAGTAATTTGAGCTGTGCAGCTACAGAAATAGTAACAAAGAAAAAGCCATCTTTAATACACTTTGTCTTTGGGGGGTTTATTCCACACATTTCACTTGACAGCATGTCTTCTGCTCCTAAGAAGGTGGTGCATTCTCCACAATATCCATGATAAGTTATACCATCCTGGCCACGATCAAACATGCACTCTTTTCTAAGCTTGTAGTAGCTGGATGGAACACTGGGAATGGGTAAATGTTCATTTATTAATGTCAGCAGGGGCCCGTTCCACAAAGAGTTACGCACGATCTTAAGTTTGATTTACTGTTGGCTTAAGTATGGTGAATCAAACTTAAGATCGTGCGTAACTCTTTGTGGAACAGGAACCAGATCTTGCGCAGCAGACTGTGTAAAATTATGCCTAATGGCATATGCAGTGATTAGCAGACTACTCTGAACTTTTGTTACTCTCCTTTATCAGAATCAGCACCCTGCAAATACAAAAGTGGAAATGTGTAATCATAACACTCATAACTTAAACTTTACGGCATATGACATCCTGCTTTGAAGCTGGAGTGCTAGTTGAACCAACATTTCTTTTAACTTGTCCAAATCAATTCTGATAAATGGTTTCAAATTTTGACACACTAACATTGGAAGGACAAAATTAAGTGTTTTGGCAAATAAGACATATATTAAGCCCATAAATGAATGTAATAACAAACCTGATGTTAAGATGAATTAAGTGTTTTGACCAGATCAATAATAGGTACGGTAGTTTCAAGAAACCGTTGCTTATAATTTTTCCAATTCACTTAATGTGCTATGAATCACACTCCTCAGAAAATCAAGGAGTGTGGTAGTTGTGCTACTTTATAAATATAATTGCAAAATTGGCAAGTTCACGTGATAACATTAACAATTTCTATGACATGTTTCATTTAAGTTACAGTATTCCTTCAAATTTTAGTTTTGAACATATTACAGTCATCAGTCTTCACAATTCAGAAAAAAAGAATGATGCTACCCATGACACCTAGTAACAACTATGTTAGCCTTTTTTTATTTTCCTCAACGTTTTTCTCATTCAAACAATGGAAGTTGAAATTTTCTCTTTGAATGTCACAATGTTGCTGTGGAATTGTTTACAAATGTTTCATGGGAAAGTGCTTCCGAAAAAAGCATACAGTACTCACACTTTCACCATCATATTCATCGATGCCAGCTTCATCAAGAGGGGTCATATTTTCTTCAAAATGCACATGGTGATGAGCATTATCTTCACAATCCTAATGAGGAAAAACATTTTGGTTGCAACTTTAGCTGTGTTTTTCCATTACATAGGATCTTTCACCTAGGAACTGTTTCCATGACTTCCAATTGAATACAAATCTTTTGTCTGGCACAACAGATTCATACTATAATTTCTTTTTCATTAACCCTTTCAAGTTCAGCCCTTTTTTCTTTGGTCTGAACATTAAATCTGTAAAATGTATATTCCTTTACCAGCTACCATTTTTAAAATTTTTGCAGAACTGGAACCTGCAATGACTCATGATGATCTTCATCTACTAAGAGATCACAAATTTTGATATCAAAAAATATCCTGTGTCACAAGGTTGCTCGAAATACTCCCTTGTGTAGGGATCTTTCAAAACTCTCGATAAGTATAACTCTCTCTGCAGTGATCAAAAACCGGCAACCGATTCAAAAAGCCACACTTACACAAGCGTTGTAGAAAAAAGAAAAATATAATTTAAGAAATAACTGTCTGAACGTGCTTGACTTCTGACAAAAGAAAAGAAGAGAATTATAATTATAAATAAATTGTTCCAGTGGACACGCCATTCTGCTTGACTCAGGTTCTAGCTCATTACCCACTACAAACATGAAAATACCCAAATTACCCAGGACTTTAACATCGCATAAACATACACTTTTGAATAACACACCCATGCACCAACTTTCACATACACACACATACGCACCGACATACCCACAGATTTGCCAAAATACCTCACGCTTCTCACTGGTATATACGTAACACCCCTGCCAACCTTGATCTGATTCACTGTCAAGTGGATTTGGACGTCACCGTCAAACTGTACCGGCTCCCCTCGGTAGCACACGTTGTCGCTAGGCTTACTCTGGCTCTCCCCACGGGCTTTCAGTATCGGCCTCAAACACCTCGACCCAAGTTAACGACGTACGTGGCCCTCGGTAGCTCACGCTGAACCCGTCGTGCCCCTCAAAATGATATTTGCCAGTAGAAACCCTCGCGCCCTTGTGATCCCGATACCCAGTCAACCAGGGTGGATACCGTGGTCCTCAGCGGCTCACGTACACATGGGTGGCCTCAGCGCCTACACCGTCTACCCTCCAGACTAGCAACCAGAAACCAGACGTAACATTGAACCGAAACCAGAATCAGAAACAGAGCCAAAACCAGAACCAGGTTAGGATTCTCGCACAATCCCGAACCTGGCTCCATAGAACACAAAGCAATGCATCCTTCTTAGGATGTGGGAGAACACGCTCCAACTTAACACGAAATGAAACATAAATTAACGGCACTCATGCCGGACTTCTCCTCGTCACTGCTCAAGCGTCTCGAGGCAAGTGCCTGGAGCCGCACCCTTCAAAGACCTCTTCCTACCCTCGGCAGAATAAAGGAATGCATAAATTAGTTTCATCATGACTTGCACACGTAGCAAACCGAACCAAAAGAATTTACTCAAGCGGCAGTGGGTGAGTGCGCGCTTGGAACGCCACCTGTGACACCCTGTCAGCAATAAGCCTTTTTAAAATTATTTCATATTATGTTTTATATTATGTTCACCTGCTCTCAAATAAAACTAGCTATAACTTTAAAACAATATTAAGAGTTTATTCAGCAGTTAAGCAGAAAGCAAGTGATTAATGGGGTGTGGTAATAAAATGTTACTTCAGCGAGAACAGCATTTAAAGAAGAAAAAGAAAATAAAAATGCCTAAAGGGCAAGAGAAGTCAGCCCAAATTTATCTTTAAGCAACAGGTAAATCTCTGAACTTCCTTTTTATTTCTCTGCAAAGTATCTTTTATAATATCTTATGGCTTCAACATTGCATATCTAAAGTAACCAAGCAGTTACTATTGGTAAATTTCACTTTTTAAGAGAAAACATATTGTCACATGACTCTCAAAAAGTAATCAAAAAGTAGGATAGTCTGCTACACCACTTCAGGCTGGGGTGACTGTTCGTGCCCTTTAATTTCCTGATTGCTTCTTCATAATACGTACCAGAAAAGGCGCATTGCGAACATTCACATTAGCATTCCTGCTTTCTGTCTGCCTAGGGAGGTCATGATGTTCATCACACAGGTACCTGAAAAAAGTGAATTAATCCATATGTTTAAATTAATAATATTGCAATCTCAGATCAATTAATGTAACTAAAACAAGTTCTACTATCATAATGGATTTTCTTTATCAATCTTGACAGCTCCTTTCGCATTACTTATTGCCCTTTTTTGATAAAATTATAGCCCAAAACAAGGTCAGTAAAAGGACTGACTCCTTGTCACATGTGCGACAAGCAGTCTTAATTATTTTCAAATTGCCGTTTTCTCGGGCAAGGACGGACCCCCTGTCACAGGTGCAACAAGGTTATTAGGATGCGTGGACAAACTAATTGCCAAACAAGTGAAAAAAGTCAAGAATGTTGCCAAAGTGACCTTGCCCAGTATTTGTAAACATGAATCCCAAAGAAAACAGACATATTTCAAAAAAATGGTAAGAAGACGAGGATATTAGAAATCCATTTTGAAATTAGAACTTATTCTTAGAGAAAAGAGCGTAAAACAACACACTTAGAACCCTTCAACAGACCAGACACCCAAAAGAAAATGTGAAAATCAGGGATGAAATTTAGCACTCATCATATCGACCGAGATGAGTAAAGATTGATTTGGAGAACCACTTTCTCTCTCTGGGGGTTGTTCGATCGACAAGTAGTATCGCTCATCATTGAAACATACAAATAGAAAGCTACAAAATAAAAATCAAAGTTTGTTTTCAGTATGGCAGAGACATCCCAAATTTGGCCCCAGCTTGTCTGATGAACAATCCGAAATTTTCCTTGAATCTAGTTTAAATGCACCATACTGATCAAGTCTCCCTTCTCCCTACCCTCATGCCCTTCCTACAGTTCAGACCAAGCCTATACAGTAGCTATGTATTTCATTTTGCTGAAGAAACATTGATCGGTAGTGAACACTAATCAAATCAGTAGTGAACAAAACACTGATGAAGGCAATGTTCCACAAATCTCACAAGAACAATATTATGAACAATATTAATGCAGCAACTACAGTAGGCAAAGTCTGGCTTGTAAACCAAAATCTTGGGATGGTAAACCATTATTGCTATGTAACCAATATACTAACGAGGAGTCTTGAAGTGATGTTCGATAGTGCCACACCCCTTAACAAGACTTAATGAGCAGTTGAAAAGATTTATAGGGGCAATGAATATGAATAACATTAAAAGAAATTAATGGAAACTTAAATTTGTCTTGTTTCTCCCTTCCTCCCCCACACTCGGAATGCATTTAGAGGTTTCTCTACCAGCTCTCACGGTGTGCGATTCATTCAAAATGCCCATCCTGGCTGCCACCAGCTAAAATACCTCCCTTCACTGCTAATGACATTATATAAGGATAACGTGCTTAGGCCTATGCACATTTCCTCCTATTTATATTATCAAAACACTCTCAGTTCCGTTCATGCTGTGTAATAAAAGCTTTGGTACTCTGCATTGTTTGAAATAGCTGTCAATCAAAGAGCTGAGTCCATTGAGAATTTTGTTATCCTCCGTACCAAAATAGTAGTTTGGAGTGAGAGGTTTGGCCCTTAATTTAAATTAAAACTGGCAAGATCTAACAGTTAGGAAAGTATGTAAAACTCAAGGTCTGGCTTAGGCCCTCGTATATACCCTAAATACTTCAGTCATAAGAAACACACAGGTACTTTGTTGTAAAGTTAGGCGGGATGCATTTGCTAGGCTAAACCGTAAGGCTAGCAAAAACTTCAGTAACGTTAGGTCCTATATTACAGTGTCGGAAAGTTACTAGCCTAAACCATACCTTTTGTAAGGACCTCGTCGGGTTTTCATTCGTTTAGCAAGGCTTACTTCATCTTCCATTTTTCGCAAAAGCTGCATTCCCCCTGCCCATTTACATCTATTGATACTTTGAATCAAAATATTTCATTTATTAACAATGCCATTTTTGATCATTCCTACGGAATTTGGGCGATCGGTCCATGTACTGATATGTGTTCGTTCATATGCCAGTACAGTGCTTCGCATGTAACAAGGGGGAGCGCTCCCACACTTAAGGAGTGACAATCCCGAATATGCAAAAAAAAAAAAAAAAAATCCTGGACATGAGCAATCATTTTAAAAATTTTGACAAGTCCAGCTTATGACATGTTAATTTATTTAGGATGTATTAAATTAAATCTTCCGCTCTCATACTCGGTATTTGAAAAAGTTCTTTTTTTTTTTTCTTCTCCTTCGAATTGATCAAATTTCACAAAAATTTGGATGATGCCTAGACAGTGGAAGATCGCTGATGTCGCAAACAAAATTCATATGGGTGACACCAAAGCTGCTGAAATTTAAGTTACTTTTATTGTACATCTATTACCGCAAATACCATTACGTGTTCTCTCCGAAGGGCACTGAGCTTGCACCTTTCGCTTGCCTTCACTAAACCATCTAATCAAGCATGCACTATAAGTTAGATGATCCTATTTAATTAGCCCACAGTTCACCTGGCAATGAGTAAGCAGCTTTGCTGCCCCAGTTTGTCACAGAACAGTCCATTGTCTTGTTGAGAACAACCTCTGTTAAGAGAACTTTCTCTGTGGACACTAGACAGTTTAAAAGTTTATTCACACTTCACGAGTTTTGTAAATGGAGATGAGCTGGTGTGACCAGGCGGGCATGATCAAAGCATCATTATCTAGTACTGTGGTATCTGACTCAGTATTGTTTACTTCAAAAGACCGTCGGTCGGGGGTATTTGCTAGAGAATTCGACATCGGGCGTAACACGTAATGCATATCAGAATTCCACAACCCATATGCCCTCAAAATATAAAAACTGTTGATGGGATGCACATTTCAGTTGAATTTCACTTTAATTTATCAATATACAACGTAAAACTTGTAAAACTTTTTTTAAGACCACCTTAATTGATTAATGGTATATTCCGATTCAGAATCTACTATAGCTGAATAGCCGGCCAAACGTAGTAGTATGCATGGCGTGCCCACGTGCAAATTTCAAAAGCGATCGATATATACGTATCGGGCACATGTATGTACGTAGCCGCAATCTATAGTATACACATATGTGTACGTGTGCAGCTTAGTTCCCGCGCAAAATTTGGCCAACCAAAATAAATTTTCACTTTTTCATATACACAAATGTTATAACTTACGTTAGTGTCGCAAAATGGAAAGTTTGTATGCAGTTGTAAGATGGATGTCATCGAAGGTCACAAGTTTGGGAATAATAACAGTTTTTGATTGCACACAAGGCCATTTTGAAGTCGGTGCTGGTGGAACTGCCCCTACGAGGCCAAAATTCTCTTCATCGGTGGTAAGTAGCTCTTTCTTTTTATAATTTTTCAATCAAGATACGGAACAGTCTAATCAATATTTTCCCTTGGTGCCCTTGCTTATTGGAGCCATTTCGCCAGGGCGCTGTTATTTGGGCAAGTAACAGCTCCCTGATTTCGCTACCCGGTCGGACATAACATAACGTTAGGCTATCCTAGCGTTAAGCTAACGTTAGGCTAGTTTAGAATAACGTTAGGCTACCATATTCTCATTTGTAAAGCATTATACTTACCTAGGCTAGGCCTAGCCTAATATTATTGTTAGGCCTAGAATAGTGCTCTGTTCCTCAATAATAACAAATCGGTTGTCTCCACTCAGGACATTTTTGGTCCACATTCCAGTTATACTAGGTAGGAAAAATTCATGCACAGTCTTTTAAAAATATTATTACTTCATTACTTTTTTTCAGTATATTGTTTTATCCTGAACAACTTTTTTATGCAGTTTAGAGGGAAATTTCACCTTGCTGCTATGTCTGTTTGTTTTGTCGGTCAGTAGGGGCAAGTAACACACATAAGAGTGCTAAATTATTGATTCTACAATACTATAAAAGACCCAAAATATTTTTGCAGAACTAGACTATGCTAAATGACTAAACATTAGCGACTTCTTTGAGAAATGACAAGAAAATCCTAATGGACTTCTTTCACAACATATCTTCTTTTCCATAGATGTACCAGGGGGTTGTGGACTGGGTAGCAGATAAACATTGCATCACCAGTATTCAACCGTCTTCAATTTTCCTTCAAATTTTCCATAATTTCACTATGGTCCGAAAATTTGTTTACAGATTGCTACAATGATGAAATATTGGCCTTGATATTTCATTATTTTTTAAACCAGTCTCTTTTTCAATGGATGACTGAAAATAGCATTTCTTTGATTTTAAGCACCTTGCCTTACATGACCTTTTAAGAAACTCCCCAAGTTCTTGCATTTATAATAGAATCTCCAAAAGGTATTTCTGTGCAAATCAGTTACACAGAAGTGGATGACAATTTAGCAGAGAGGTTCCCATGTTTCATAGTCTGCTGCTTCTGCCTCAGTTCCCTGACGTCAGATTCGTGGAACCCTTTTTTGCCCCCAAACCCAGTCTAGGTTGTACATGCAGTGTGGATCTGAAATGTAGTTCTTAAATAGAGTGTTATCCTCACTTCTGCAGAGCCACTCCGAGGTAGATAAGCTAGTTGGGACTTATAAGTATTTTTGCCCATGTTGTACATTCTGCAGTAGTTAGGAAGTTGGCGGATGAAATTGAAGCCATAATAGGGTTATACTTGGCATGGAAGTTGGGGGGTATTCTACAATTACTCCCTTCATTTTCAAATTTTGAATTTAGAAAATTCTTATGACACCAATGCTACACAGTTACAGTAGATTTAATCAAACTTTCTCATTCTCCTGCAGATCTGGATTCCATGCAGGAAAAAATGGAGACAGTGTAGACTGCACACTCCTATGAAGGAGGAGATTCCCCCAAAGGGAGAGGCCATCGTCTCATAAAAAAAAGTTGTGAGAGAGGACTTTGTGGAAGGCCCAGGAGCAGTTGCCTGCAAAGGAACCACAGAACGTTCGAAGGTGCCGTCAAATGTTAGGCATTGTCTTTGATCTAGTACAATGTATTTTTTTTTCTTAACTTCTTCCACCTTTTCGCTTCCCTTGGTTCATTTCCTTCTTCATAACAATAGTGTAAGGTGTAGGGTTATGATGGAATAATTAGGGGGAGATCATCGTCTCTTTGAAAAAGTTTCCTGCAGCCAAAGCACAGATTGTTTTAAGGTGCCAACAAAGGGAAGACATTTCTTTACATCCAGTACTATGTATTTCTGTTCTTTGCTTTTTTTTTCTTGTTTTCTTTTTCAGGAAGTACTGTAATTTCATAGAAATCAAGGCCTGCCCAGCAATAAAAGCATTTCCCTTGAATAAATATTCATTTTACCCCCCCCCCCCCCGTATGAATTTTTATTTCTCATAATGCCAGACTCAAGTGCGTCAATCCTTCTACTAGTGTCTTTGATAAAGAGATGGAGGGAGCGACATTAAATGCACATTTGTTAAGTTCACTATATTGTTCACGGCTCATTGTCATATCTCATGAGTCTTTTTACAATGTCATTCATTAAAAAAAATGAAACGGCTTACAGTATAAGCTAAAATTGACAAATTTGTGGTTAAAACTGCTGTACCAATCGTGATGGGACGAAAGTCATGTGTTGTCTTAATTGAATTGCTGTTTTGGGATAAAGTTTGAAACATATTCCCTTAATGCTGTGCAAAGTGTTTACATTCTGAGTTAAGGTTTCCCCTTCTTATTCCAGGAATCCATAAAGAGAAAAGTGAGGGATGATGCAGGAGATGGGATTCTGAAAAGGGTTCTCGAGGAAAATGCACAGGAATATTTCCCTGTTCTCCATGCCACTGAGGAAACCGATGTAAATTTTGTTGAAGCCAGCTTGACTGCCTCCCTCAAGATGGAAATACAGCACCTTTATACCCCTTGAAAAACATACACTGTTAAGTTTTGAAAGTATGGCAATCTGATTTAAGATACTTCAAATGTACGCATAACTTTAGCATGTGTCAGAAAAAGTGAAAAAATGTCTATGATAATATTTTATTTTTTTAAAAATCATAAGCTTAAAAATGTTCAAATTGTTCATCATAACAAAGGTAAGTACTGTTATATTTACCATGCCATCTATCCTGATTAGTCTATCTGCTACCAGTGGGTGGTTAAATGTCTCTTGCAGGATTATACAAGATATGTAGAAACCCCTTTACATCTTGTGGTATTCTTGTAACAAGAAAAGTATTCAAAATCCCTATTTGTGTTAGCTTTTCTTCCAATAATTGTTTAATCAAAGATGGCTCAAGAAATCAAATAAATGTTACAGCAATCATTTAAATAAATTAAGACACAAACCTGCATTCCCTACAAGATTGAATTAAGGCCTACCTCAAGTCAAAAAATTCAAACATATGCATTAAAGACCATGAAAAATAAATTGTAACAGTCCAACTCCCATTTCCATAGGACATTCCTGGGCTGAGAACTTAAGTGTTGAAGTTTATTCACTCAAATTAAAATGGTACATTGCGCTTGTGATGTCATTCATGCACAACTCAAATTACAATCTTTGTATTTCTTTTTTTTCCGAACGTTACTGCATCTTGTACAAAGGTGTGATAACACTCTTACTCTTATGAGGTGATGTAATTAATCAAACCCTCCTTGTGCAACATGCTATGCAAGCAAACAGAAAAAGTGTTCAAGGTCATAAAAACATTTTTAATTTTAAAGGAAAACAAAGCAGGTTATTTGAGTTGTACAACAAAAAAAGCCACAAATTATTGCACAATAGACCAATTTGTTTTAAATGAATAAATTTCAACATTTAATATCTCAGCTCAGGATTGTCATATGAAAATGGGAGTTGGACTGTTAGAATTCATTTTTCATTCCCTTAAATATATATTTTTGAATTTTATGACTTGAGTTACACTGTAAGTAATGGCGTGAGTGAATCTTGCAAAACAGGAATTGAACATTATCAGGATTGATACGGTTTTGAAGTAACCAGTTTTATCTTTTTATTGAAGCCCTTCCTGTGACTGTTCAGGAGCTGAAAGACATAGCAACAGCCATGAAGAGACCGAAGCTGTCAAATTCACCTGCCCCAAAGATGATGAGTGGATTTTGCAGTACTCCCTCAGGTCATTAGAAGACTCCAGCACAACTGTCTCCAGTGACTCTCCTTGTGAAGATAAGAAGATCAGTGATAAGGTACGTTAAATGAGATGTTTGACTCTAAGGTTGAAAGGGAAATTTGCTGATAATACTAATGTCAACAGCTTTGTTAATTCAATTGTGTGATATTCGTCTGTCCCTGAGGGCACTTTCTTGCGATTGAAATCTCACAGCCTTCGTTGCTAGCAAAAAAACATGGTCTTTCATTCGCAGGGAAAGCAGCATTCAGGCGGTAATCAGAGTTTGCTTTTACAATTTTCTCCCAACTTGAATTCCGCACCACATCTGTCTTTTGACTATTGAACTAACAAGAAATTATCTGCGAACCAGTTTTAAGATAGTGATTGGTTCAGTGTAGTAGAGTTTGTCTAGTTTTGCATCTGCCTGGAATTTTTTAATTGACAAATATGCAGAATTTTTGTTTCATCCAATAGTAATTAAAAGGTTATTATGTTGCGTCGAATTTAAAAGACCTTTTTAATGTTTTGAAATTTTCAAGGCGCTGGATCAAAACGTTAATGTTCTCCTTCAAACTCTCATTGACCTTTAAAGTTTTGGCAATATTTCCAGTGTTTTCACTGAGCACTTAAATCAAAACAAGGCACAGTACCTAGGCATGCTATACCCACAAGTATACCCTCTGCATGATCAAGTGGAAAGAATGAGTCTCCTGGTTTCAGCTGGCGGCCCTATGTTTGGTTTAATGGTAGTGCATCAGCCTCTCCCGGGGAAGGCCCAGGTTTGATTCACACAAAAGACTCTAAAAATGGAAGCTACTATCGTCGTAAGTGATGTTCCCCATAGGAATGGAGAAGGGAAAACAAGCCAGTGAGCCGCAACTGGAGAATAAGCCGTGGCCGGCTCGACTTAAACCAACGGGTTGGAAAGTTGGCCGTAAAACTAGATCTAACCAACTAAATAATTGCAGCTGTAAGGTCTGGAATTTGACTCCTCTCTGGGTCATACTCGAAACTATAAAAATGGGGCCTTCTGCCACGCTGCTTGGTGCCCAGTATTAGCAATGGACTAGGGAAAACAGCCAGTGAGTCACAACTGAAAAAAAAACTGGCCACCCAAGTGTGATCAATTGGCTAGAAAATGAGCCATTAAACACCCAACTAGATAACTATACATGTTGTGCATGTACTTGTGTGTATAGCTCAAGCTTCTTGCTAAGACACACATGAAATACTGATTTGGCATTAACATTAATTAGTTTTGGGTGATGTAATGTTATTTTTTGAACCCCAAATATTTCCTATCTCTTCATACCAACAGCTGGCTATGGCTAATCAAATCTATTTCGATGGATTTACAACATGAGTTATAGTGGAAGATTTTTCACTTGTATCATAAATTATCATTATCATTCATATTATATTGCAACAGGCCATATATGACACCATACATATTTTTTCTCATTACCAGGACTTCGCAATCCCACAGTGCATTTTAAGAAGAGCTGGGACAGCTACTACTCTAGGGGGACTTGTGTGTAACTTGATGGCTGCACTGTTTACCCGAAGAGAGATGGCCACCTCTTGCTTGTCTGGAAGAAATGACAAGAATGCCCTCCCATATAAGAAAGTAACTTCAATCACTGGTAAGGCAAAGATAATTATTTAGAAGGCACTATGATATAACATTTTGGTCCAACTTGTAATAATAGACAGAATTTTTTTAGCTTGGTTATAAGAACCAATCTCTTTTAATTCAAAACCTGGCTTCCTTAAAAAAAACCTTATATCTTTCGCATGAAACCCGCAAGATGATTTCAGGTATTCAAAAAACATGTGCAAGGTTCATTGACTATGATAACGTCAGATGGCGTGCCGTCTACCATTATTCTGCTTTCACGTGATTTACTGGTTACAAACTGGTTACAAATCCTCTGTGGGGTTATCACTGAGGTAAAGTTAGTGAACACTCTTGGCAATTGTCCTTACATTCAAGACTCAAGTACTTACAGGGTTTTGCAAGATATATTGGTTAGCAACATGAACTGTTAGTGATTAGTTAAGTCTCTTTAAGGCATTGTTTACAGACAAAACTCATTAACTTCAAAATATGCACGAAAATTTTCCCTTTTATGAGGTAAAAAACTGCATCTCCATAGTGTGTAGCTTTGGAAGATGGGGAATTTATTGGGATTTAATGCATCATGAGAATTAACTGTTGCACATTAATTTAACATTTCATTACATGTGATTATTATTTTTAGAGTGATGCAGGAAATATTCAGTGTGGACTATATTCCTCATATAGTGTTGGGTGTTTCTAGATTTACAGGTTTAGGCATAAGTATCAAATTGCAATGAAAAACAGGAAATTCAATTATGAAAAAACAATAGAACCTGACAGAATGTGCCCGAGTCACATACCCTAGTTCGGTTTTGTTGAATAATTAAGGTAGTTGTTAACCAAAGTATCCAGTCTTTAAAGTGTACCTCAAGTCAAAAAATTCAAGAATATATGTTAAAGAGCATGAAAATTAAAGTCTAGCAGTCCAACTCTCATCTTCATAGGACATTCCTGGGCTGAGATATAAAATCTTAAAGTTTATTCACTCAACTTAAAATGGTATATTGTACAATAATCGGTGATGTCATTGTTGTACAACTCAAATGGCAATCTTTGTATTTCTGAAAGTTACTGCAGCTTGCACCATGTCAAGTAAGGGTAGACGGTGCGCTATCTGACGTCACATGGGGAGTCGACGAACCTTCAGTGCACATTTGAAGGAAAGGCCCAAAATCATCAAACGTGATTTCATCGAAAGGCTTAAACAGGCATTTTTTTAAAGCGAATTTATTGCCGGGATTGATTATTTTTTGTTTGGTCGTTATGACCAGACTAGCCCGGTTTGTGTTTCTTCGGCTCAAACAGTGGCCCAACTTCATCAGAAGTAAACCGTTATGAAATCGGTTAGGGTAAATAATCATTTTGTCTCATGATAGGACAATAGAAATATCAAACGAAATAACTTCTTGTGAAGCCCATTGAGTTTTGTTTCCTTTAGTAATTAGCACAAATTTCACTCGATCTCTGATGCTTAGTTTTAGCCGTGACGAGATCATGGGGAGTACTTATGATGTGGAAGTGAACAAATTGCCGTCCGTTTTTGAAGCAAGTTCATATTTTAATATAAATTATCATAGGAGCCGTGGACTGTGACAATTCCCGGCAGGGTCGCCTTGTGACCTGTTGCGTTGAAGGGATTTTAGCGGTAGCACCTTGCAATCCCCTTTCAGCTAAGTAGGTTTAGGCGAAAAAATTTTTTAACGAGGTATTGTATTTTCCCAGACTACTCTGCTTTAATCTCTTAACATTATTTGTAGGGGGTGTAGAGTGTTGTTCTCAAAATACCCGTTTACTTTCGTAGTTTAAGTAAGGGTTAAGTGTCGTTCTCAAGAAGCTTTTGCATGCGTAATTGGCATAGCGCTAGGAGCGACTGTTCTCTTCTAAGGCATTACATTAATATGAACCTTATTAATTTTGGCTTTCATATTGATAGCCCGGGTTATAAATCTTTGTTCCATCTAAGAAGTTATTTCTTGATGTATTTGGGGGGTCCTTTCTCCGTTAAAAAAGGTTACGGCGATTTATGACTACGTATAGTCTTACACTTCCTTTTAGGCAAGAGGTGTGACAGATGTTTATACACCATAAGGTTGCCTTGAAAACTGGAGAGGATAGGAGTTCTACATTGAGATTCTCCATCCCAAACTGATATAGAAGTACCAAAACGAAGTTCTTGAATAGTGTAATTTGGACGTGAAAGAGAATACCTCGGATTCTGGCACCTGATTGGTCAACTTGAAAGGCGCGAAGGCCTCAGTTGGGTTTGGTGTCAAACTTATACCAAAGTGTGCTTGTTTGAAAGGTTCATTACGTGAATTTTATACTTTTATACTTTCCTCCTTAAGGTAGGAAAGGACTTGAGATTTTAGTCCTTATGTTAACGTTAGAGATTCCTAGAAAGAATTCTCAGCGTATCTAACCTACGTCTCATTTTTCGAAGAAAGAGAAGCAAGTTCAAGTCAAGTAAGGGTAGGCGGTGCGCTATCTGACGTTACATGGGTAGTCAACGAACCTTCAGTGCACATTTGAAGGAAAGGCCCGAAATCATCAAACGTGATTTCATCGAAAGGCTTTAAGAGGCATTTATTCAAAGCGAATATATTGCCGGGATTGATTAATTTTTGTTTCGTCGTTATGACCAAGGTATCCAGTCTTTGAAGTGTACCTCAAGTCAAAAAAATCAAATATATATATATATATATATATATATATATATATATATATATATATATATATATATATATATATATATATATTAAAGAGCATGAAAAATGAAGTCTAGCAGTCTAACTCCCATTTCCATAGGACATTCCTGAGCTGAGATATAAAATGTTAAAGTTTATTCACTCAACTTAAAATGGTATATTATGCGATAATTTCGGATGCCATTGTTGTACAACTCAAATGACAATCTTTGTATTTCTTTGTTTTTCTGAAAGTTACTGCACCTTGTACCAAGGTGTGATAGCACACTTACTCTAATGGGGTGACATAATTAATTTAGCCCTCTAGATGCAACATGCTGTGCAAACAAATAGGAAGTGTTCAAGGTCATAAAAACTTTTTTTAATTTTAAAGGAAAATATAGCAGGTTCTGTGAGTTGTACAACAAGAGAGTCACAAATTATTGCGCAATGAATCAATTGGATTTAAGTGAATAAACTTCAACATTTTATATCTCAGCTCAGGAATGTCCTATAAACATGAGAGTTGGACTGTTAGAACTCATTTTCCATGCTATTATTTATTTATTTTTGAATTTTTTGACTTGAGGTACACTTTAAACTAAGACATTTTGAATTTGGAAAAAGGATATTGAGACATTGCCAGGAGGAGATAGCCTGGAATATTTTTGTCTCTGTCTAAAGACCTAAATTAACAGCCATTTGAATATGTCTGTAAGTTTGCGACTCCACTGCCCTTGACTAAAGGTCTGAGGCATCTAATTTATTATCAGACAACTCACATTTTGTTATATTCTGTGAAACAGGTAGTTTATTTCTTCATGCATTTATTAACTCATTTGTATGCTTATTTTCTGCAGATTTTGCCAAACAAAAATTTCCACATGCTGATGAAAGTCAGATACGTGTAAAAATTTCCACGAAACTTCGTGACGAGCGGAAAGCTTTCCTTGCTGGGGATCTGGGGATATGATTTGGTTTTATCTTATTCTTGTTGCAATATTTGGTGGTGGTTTAAGTAGATGTGTTATTTTTAAATGTTTAATAAATTTGTCATGAACCTCATCCAAGAGAAAAGTCTTTTTTGTCTTGTGTGCCCAAGCTTATTAAAGTAACAAGTAGGCATGAGGGATAACATTTGAGGTCAGATATTAATGTATCCACGTTTGCTGCATAGGCCAGCCATACGGCTATACAAATACAAGATGTGTAGCATTTTTGTGTACTTTACCATAGGGTTTTTAACAGTTTGAATTATGCTTCCAAAATAAAAATATATCCCAAAGTGCCATGAAGATTTTGAATAGTATTTTCCCTGTAAAAATAATTATGATACATTTCACTCCATTTGAAAAGTTTCTTTGCAACAGTTTGAAGTCCTGCTTTTTCCAGCTTTTCAATAGGTTATCAAACCATATCTGCAAATCATCATCCAAATTTTCAGGAATGGTGACAAAATCTCACATGAGAAATTCCTCCGAGATTCCATGACAGAATTCTCACGAGAAGATTCTCACGACAAATTTCTCATGAACCCAACTTCTCGCGAGATCTTTTGAGAAAAACATGAGAAATTTCTGACGAGATATTTCTCGTAGATCTCGTATGTCCCATTTCTCACGAGAATCTCATGAGAATTTCGTGCGAGATTCTCGTGAGAAATTGGGCAAAATTCTCACGAGGGATTTCTCATGAACCCAACTTCTCGCGAGATTTAACGAGAATTTTAAGAGAAATTTCTCGTGAGGAATTTCTCTGAGTTCTCGTATGTCCAATTTCTCACGAGAATCTCGCGAGAAATTTTTGAAAGGGTATTGCCACACTTGCCGAAACATGGCATAGTGTCAGCCTAACGTTAGACCTAGCCTTACTGTACGTTAAACCTAGACCCCACACCGTACCGAATCCGAAGCAATGAACTCTTCCAATTTCCGTTCAACTACCACCTCCACTTTCTTTAATACTTACCTAGGAAACTTACCTGTCCTGGGCTCACCTCTTTAAAACCAACACTGTTACTACAATCATACTATCCCGCCGCATGCCCTGAACAGTTACAACACTTTATAACTCGGCCCATACATAACTACATGCACAATACGAGGCACAGTCCTGTATTCGTTTTTACCCACAGAACATATAATACATAGAAGCGCCTCATTTCCTATACCATGTACCACATTGCCTTTCCTGCAATTCCGCATAATACCCAAAACGCGTACGTATGGCATCTACAATTTACGTACAACGTCATTGTTAGGATATGTTCCTTGAACTCCCTGCAAAACATATTGTCAACAAATAACAAACCAGTTCTTGATAACACAACTCTGTGGCATTTGGTCTAAAATAGACACCACCCACGCGATTTTTTAATGAAAAATGACCATTTTAACACCCTTACCAAAGGTAAACGACCTTCAAAAACTAATATACCTTACAAAACAGCATTCCCTACAACTTACACAACACCACATACCCATGGAACCGCCCGTCTCGGAGGAGATAGCGGTAATTCCTAAATTTCGGCTCTCGTGTCGACTACTATAGTTGCGGTTGCCTGCGAGGCAGGCCTCGCAACTAAAAACGAAGTCGTTACACAAATGGAAGAAGAGAAGTGAAACTCATTGGACGACTGCACAGTGATATCTTTTGCAAAGAAGAGTATTTACTTAGTGGAGTTGACTTGCGCTTGAAACTAACACCTAGTAAAGATTCCTTTGTCCTCATGTCATCGGGGCAAGATCGAGAATAAAGAGATATGTTACAAAAAAATCTCGTTGTTCGAGCGAAAAGAAACTGAAAATGGCGCCGTCTGTACTCCTAGCACACGCCAAGGCACTGGAAAATGACTCCACCAAATATACCCTTCGTCGGGTGCAAACCAAAATTTTGTCGGTGCCAACAGGCAATTACAGTCTCAACGAAGATCACGTGTTCTTAGGACAACTATCCAAACGCAATGTTATCGCGTGTGTAGAGAGTGACGTATTTAATGGGTCTTACAACAAGAAACCGTCCAGTTAAAAAAAAAAATCAATAATTTAGCACTTCTATTACGACGCGTTGCAGATACCGACCAAGTCACGGAAGCCACATTTTGATGCAGATGATGCAGGTGGAGCCAATAGAGTCCCGGCCTATTTTACACTGTTTACAGAAACTCATAAAAAATTATCGTGACGAAATCTTTGCTACTAGTCGATAAGACTACCGTGCAGGGTAGCCATTATTTGTTTTCCATTTTACACCGGACCTTCCAGATGGTGGTCACTTTAATTTAGTGGAAGAAATTCATCTGCTTCTAAAAATGAACTTTGCAGAAGCACTAACAAGGACCAGGCGTGTAGCCAGGTTTGTTTCATGGGGGTTGGGGCACAAAATGAGGGAAAATTCTAAGGATAGAGAGAAAAAAACGCATTTTTAGGTGTATTTGCATGGCAACGTTGGGTCTAGGGGGTTCCAACCCCCGTCCCCCCTCCCCGTGCCATGGATACGCCACTGTCAAGGACCATTAACGATTGTGTATGCAGAATTTTACAATGTGATCGAAATCGCCAAATCCCGCAACATCAGCTACGTCTATATAGACTAAGTAATGGATGACAAAGAGATAGCGGGCATTCTTACACGTTTTTCGTTCGTGCAACCCACATTTCATGGTGCGTTTTCCTCGCATCGTCTCCCTGAAATGCCAGTGAATCAGTGTTCTGCTGCCCTCGTCATGAACACGGAACCAAGCTGTGGTCCGGGAGAACATTCATGGATTACTACCTACTTACCAAAGCGTAGTTGTGTGCAATACTTTGACTCACACGGCAAACCGCCTAAAGTGAATTCCATTCGAACATTTTTAGCCAGAAATGGTGATATCGTTCATTATCTGTGTGTGGACTTTGTGGTATCTATTTTTTGCTTCATTGTTGTAGAGGCCAGTCTTTGGAGGTCATCACTAGTAGATTTGATACTGATCAGCAAAGAAATACTATTAATGTCTTTGCATGTGCGATCCATCTTTTGACTAGATGTAACTGATTTGACTTTTTAATGTAAATATACTCATATTTTGTGTGCCGTGAAATATGTAAATATTTGTTTTAGCAGTGGCAGAGTAGAAAAAAAGACTTGCAAGCTCAAACGCCTTTTCGGCCTTTATGAGATCAGTACCACATAGGCAGAGACATATTTTCTGGTGACTGAAACAATGATCGGAGAAAAAATACAAGGTCGGCTGCTTTACACGCTTTAGGGCGTTGGTTGGGGCTCTAAAGACCTTTTCTTTAATGTAGGAATCCGAAATGACATATAGGAACAGATTGGACCTGTGTCCTCGTAGCCATGACATGTACAAACCAAATTAAGCAATGCATGTTACGTAAAAGCATGTATTTGAATGGTGTTATATTCACATCGTACGGAATGAGCCAATACATAGAGTAATTGTACTCAAATTTTATTTTCTTTTTATGCCTTGTCATGTGTCATTCATTAAGGCTCTTTATGATTTGAATCCATCCTTATCACCATCCTCGATTGTCCGTTATCTGTCAAGTGTTATTCCGTTGACTAGCAACATCACCTCAAAATGTGTAATGACCCGATTCTAGTTGTTGTAGCCGGTAGACCTCTTGAAAACGTACACTACCGTTCATTCAACGGTCACACGAATGTTCAGATGTTGAGCTATCAACTGTCCTCCTATAACCCCCCCCCCCCCATCCCTTGACAATCACTTTGAACTTGACCTGTCCTTTCGAAAAAGAGCCGATTGCTTATCACTTTGACCTTGACCTAGCGGTATCATCGGTTTGCTAGGACAATAACAGTGACCTTAACCATTGCCTAGCAACGATGACGTCATCCGAGTGCTGGTTCCTGATAGGTCGAGGATAGAAAAACTGGCTCTAACTACTGAAAAAAAGATATGAAATTGAGTTGTACACAAAAATAGCTTTAATGCATACTGATAGGCAGATGAAAATTAACACTTTAATTTACAACAGACATTCACGGTGACCGATTTGACCACTTTCCAAAGAAAAGCGCACTTTGTATCATATCAGATCAGAGTTTTTAACAGTTATGCATACTCAATTGAGAAATATAACTTGACATTTTTTTAAACTTACACAGAAACAGGCACGGAGGAACAAATGAAAAACTCAAACTGCAGGGGTAAAGAAAAGCACGACCGCTAACAATTTAACGGTCTATACACAGCACAGAGAACGAGGAAGTCTGTCCTGATCCTAACCGCCTAATATTATTCAAAACCGTTTTATATTTCCAGCGAATTACAGGAGTGACTACCAATGCGGCGGCTCTTATCTAGCACCTAATGGTGAAGTTGCTAAGTGCAACCCCTACGGAGGAGTCCCATGCTGCTCCAACTATAACTGGTGTGGAAACACCACAGAGCACTGTGAATGTGATGGATGTGTTGACTACAGCCGTGAGTATTATACTTGATACACTTAAAAAATTGGACCTATTGCCAATACAGCTATCAAAAGCTTATCGGAAGTAAAATGGGCTGATCATCAAAAAAAAAAAAAAAAAAAGAGCTGCTGGTCTCATCGAAAATAAACCCATCCCTACAAAACCCATCACCTTTTTCTTTATTTTCGGTACATGAACTGTACAGGTCTAGACCTTTTACATTAATGTCACCACTGACATCATTTTGAAGGGATAACAATCTACACGAGAGTGCACCAGTGATATTTGTGTAGGATATATATAGGTCGGCGTGTAGCGAACAGTAGGAATTAGCCCACGTGTAAAAAAACCATTTCCGATTGGTTGACCAATCAGCAGTCTGCATTTTTGTGTTGGTCTGTTATTCCTCCAAAGGAGGGCGTACGTTTTGCATTGTCACATTATGCAAAACAACACCAACACTTTCAGACAGCTGATTGGACAGTGGTTTCTGTCTGCGCTGTGCCCTATACGTTGCTAAAACAGTGTTGGCAAATTGAAGAAAGTTTGAGCTTAAGAACAAAACGTTAACTTGTAACTGGCTTATTGAAGGAGACGGGAGGTCCACTCAAGTGATAACGGCTAGAATAGGCTACTTCACTTTCAACTTGCAAAATGCTTTTAGCATCAAGCCATTTACGAATCAATTGCTTGGAAAGTGGCCACACCGCGCCTCAGGACGTTGCCTTTTACCAAAATAATAGCTTTTTCTGTGATTCTAATAAGGTTTGAAGAAACAATAAGTGAAGTACCCCCCCCCCTCCCCCCAAGTAACCCCTGCTCAGTATAAGAAGCCTAATTACGACTTGGAAAAAACAATTTTCATAAAAAAAAGAAAAGAAGACGAATTGATCTTTCGCACCCTTGAAAAATATATGAAGCAGACCGTTAACCCTCAATATGCAGAGACCTGTATGGCAGGACTTACTTCGGCGATACAGTCTTAAAGTTGTCATTTCCTTTTTCCAAAATATCTTACCCCCACTAAAACAGTTAAAGTGACCCGAGACTTTGGAAGATATTTAAAAAAAAAAAAAACATTTTCCTATCCCTTGACGTGTTAAAGTTTAGCAGCCCAAAGGATTAATTAGGCCTAGTTTTTTTTTCTATAGGTAACAGTTTTAAAAGCTATGTATAGCTTTAACTTTGACTCGGACTTTTTAAGTAAATCGGTCTAGTTTGTAATCAGATAAGGCTAACGTTAATACTAACGTTATGGTTAATACTCAGCAGGCTACAGCGAGCGCTGACGTACTACAAACGACTCTTGTCTTCTATTATAATAAAACGGCGACAGAGCCCCGATGCCAGCAATGGCCTGAATATGCAGTAGATTCGTGGTACATCGCGTAGGCTAGCTATCTTGGCTTGTTCTACGTTGATCTCAATAACTATGCCGTACCAGCCTCGGCCATTTTTAGCTTTCCACGCTAAACATTACACTGTTACTTACAAATTGTACGTACACGCGTTACCGGCCGTGGCCGCGTAAACGTGGAATAACTGTGTCCATATTGCACTGTAACAAAAACGTACCAACACCGTGTTATCCAATAGTGTTACCTTACTGAACTGTGTGCTATATATATATACAATAGGAGATCAGTGTGGCAACATAAACGGTTGTACAGGCTAAAGTAAAACGACATGAGGCAAACTAACCTACAAAGTGACCTTCAATTGGCTTCACTACATTATTATGGAATGCGCCTTCCTAGCATATAGTTCACTGCTTGCCCGTCAAATGACGTCAGAGAAATTGCCTTACACGCGTTTAACGACCCGGGGAGCCAAGTCACGCGCTATGCATAAGTTCGTGCAAAGCGTGTTATGTGTTGATGTAGCATCTTTAGCACATTGGAAAAACGCATACAGCCGACAGACAATGGGCGAGTTAATGAGCTGAAAACCAAGTTTTCTTGCAGCCCCGCCCCAAAAATTGAAGCAACTGTTGACATTTCGCGGAACTAATACTATATCTATCCTTAGGTTTAGGTTGATGAATAATGCAATAGAAGGCGTAACAAAGTACCAAAACATGATAATTTGGATTTCGAAAGTCTTATTTACCTGGAAAGACTTTGAACATTTTTCGATTGATCGTAGTAAGTGAAAAAACAGATAATGAAAGGAGGAAGCCCTTTTAAGGCTTAAAAAGTTGCTGCATATTTGCCGTGAACTTGACTTCGTTGAAGAATAAAAACGGAGAAACGTGGTAAAATCAGTTAGAAAAAGAGTCTTAGCTTCCTATTGGTATTAATTTTGCGATTGGAAATGATCATGCCCTTACAAAAAACCCATGAGATTCCCACAGGAAGTGCAGCACTTCCCATGGGAATTCAAGATTCCCCATGGGAATTGTACGGGAAGCAAACATTCCCCATGGGAAGTCTGAAAATCAACATGGGAAATTCATTACCTCCCACATACTTCCCATGGGAAATGAAAATTCCCCATGGGAAGCTACAAATCCCCATGGGGTTTCATTTGCATCACATGGGAAGTTGCAAGCTGACACGGGAAATAGTATGCATCTCATGGGGAATGCTTATTCCCCATGGGGTATTTTGATTTCGCACGGGGAAGCTATAATTCCCCACGGGATTAACAATTCTCATTGGAAAGTAACAAGTCCACTTGGGAATTTTTCATTTTTCTTGTGAAATATTATATCATGCAATTACCCATGGCATGCAATGCATATTTGTGATTTCACTGTAAATATCATAGGCCTACAAAAGAACAACACTTTTAAGCTAAATTTTGGGGAACAAATATGATTATACAATAAACAGAGGGGGAGTAAAAATTAATTTTACTCTAGTAATCATAAGGTGCAATAACTTAAATTTTCAGTTGACTGTGTAAATAGGCCCTTAGAATATAGATGGCATAACTGGAATTGTCTGCAATATTAAGGTCACCTATAAATCACCCCCACCCTGACAAAATACTTGCATCAGGCTACTATAATTTTATTTCATTCTATTTTATTAACTATTTTTTTTTTTTTTGTAAGACTGGAGAGAACCTGATACATGGTCAATGCTAGGGCTATGCATTCAGTTTGTACTGATGGGATTTCTGTGTAACAGCTAGATCCAGCATGGGCACTGATTATCACTATCACTTCTTTAATGGGACCACAGGTTGACTATTACTCCTTTAATGGGACCACACATTATCACTGTCACCCCTTTAATGGGACCATGCACACAGCTGATGCTAGTAGAATTGCAAGGGCATATGGCAGTGTTGACAAAGTTGTTTATAACCTCCCTTTCCTTGGATCCTCAATGTTAAGGTATATACAGTCGCTACATTGTAAATTGAAGAGGTAAGCATATCCATCCTGTCACGCTGTCGACTTGCCAAAGAATTACATATTGTAAATAGGAGGTGAGGAGGGAAGATGTAGATCAATCATGTCCTAGCTCCACTACACTGACTACAAGAGGCCTATACAGTAGCTACAACCACTTAGGCTACGTGTTTGTTCTCTACACTCGAGGAGTACTGCAGTATGAGCTGCAATAATTTGCAATATCTAATATTATTTGTTCAGGCTTACCCATATTACTAATCATGCCTTTCTAAAGTATTTTGTACTCTAAATTAACTAATTGGAATTGTTTTTGATAGATGTTGTGAACATTAAGCATTAGTGAAGACATACAGTACTGTTTATATAAATGCACATGGCATCTTTCATATGAAACGAACTTACACTTAGGCCTACTTTTCAGTCTTCCAGCTTCTTTGTCAGAACATGGTAGTACTGTACTTCCATGGTCACAATGAACACAGTATACACACACACTAAAGCCATACACAGTACACAGTAAAAACTGTTCAAAGCATGTAAGTAGTGCATGCAACTGTGGGAAGCATTGTGATTGGCTGGTGAGATCCAGATAAAGAGAGGGCTTTTCAAATGTACACAACGCCATTGTTAGGGATGCTCACACAGACTGTTTGCATGCACACAGTTTACAACACTGAGTGTACAGAGGACATAGCTACATAGTACTGTACATATACTAATACTGTGAAGGTATACATTGTGTACAGCTAGATGTGAACAGAGTGCATGGAGGCTGCAAGCTCTGCAGTCAGATAAAATAGGACTTGCAGCATTCAGCCAGGAAAGAAGTTGCAAGTATCTTGAAGGAAGAGCTACCAATGTGTGACAATATCATATATATTGCATGGACTTAAGAAGACATATGTGCATGGCCATAATATCAACTTGAATGGACTATTTGTGTTTTTAAAAGCTGTTGGAATCTATGTTTGGAAAGTGCATGGACTAATATTATGGACTTTACAGCTTTGTCTGAAAATTAAAGGAATGATAAACTAATTTGGATGTGGAAATAAAAGAACAAACTATGCATCCTTATATTGAATGTGAAGCTATATTGTGACCCACAGGACTACATTGTACATTATATCAGTGCTAAATATTTTTAGGTTTGCATCCATTATTGTAAACATGATGATAGGAGAAATTTGATATGGTCATGCATTTTCTTCAGCTCTTGGACTACTGGAACTTCTGGTCAAAAACGTGATTTTACAGACAGTATGTGTACGTGTCAATGCAGGAAAACTCACATGCAATCCCTATAGGGAGCATTTATTCCCCGTGGGAATTATTCCCCGCGGGGAATTATTCCCCACGGGGAATAATCCCTGCGGGAATCATTCCCGTGGGAAGCATTTCCCGTGTCAAGCGTTTCCCGTGGGAAGCATTTCCCGTGCCAAGCATTCCCCGTGGGAAGCATTTCCCGTGTCAATCATTCCTCATGGGAAACATTTCCCGTGTGCCACAAATCCCGTGGAAAATTCCCCATGGGGTTTTATGGGAAATTCCACGGTTTTTTTTTTTTTTTTTTTTTTTTGTGAGGGTGATATGGTGTAATAGTGTCTAAAAAATTCAGTTGAAAGTGTATAGTTTTCCGCGTACATTTGCACAGGTTTGTATGGGACGTTAGTGTTGACGCTATCAACGCACGTTGTAAGTATGAAGTTTTATACACGCCAACCTGAGCGTAAAATTTATAACACTGATTGAGTCCTATTAATACAGTATGATGTTCATCTGAGCTAGCTACAGGCCCTCGCTATACTACTAGTTTTGGGAAATCCTTAGAACAGCTGTGCCAATGGGTTTAATGTGCATGGTCATTCTTTCTAGTGTCTTTACAAGGCGCCTATTTACACAGAAATTAATTGTCCAGGCCCAGTGCAGTGCTATGTGTCACTGTGTGTTTGTTTTGTACAGTGCATTGCTACTGTAAATCTCTACACTTAGTGCAGTAGCATGGTGACAGACAGAGAACTGGATTACAATTTTTCAGTTCATGTGCTGCTAGAATGTTTCTCGTTAGCCTTGCTTTATGCGATAAATTCAGGTAAGTCTTCCCGACATTTCGGTGATTTTTTCGAGTCATGATGTTCAACAAAAATATCCATAAGTTGCATATGCAAGAAAATTTACTGATAAGACCTATAAGTACAAGGCCTAAAGGTCATGCAATTGTTGGGTTTACTATTTGTTACCATGATATAATGACTCACCATAATATTTTGTAGAAATCCAAACTTTATCTGTTGGCAAATGTGATAGTTGCAACTAAAATAATGTGCGGTTGAAGTGCATATTTTTGCTTGGCATTCTGGACTGAACTTTACACATTTGTTACGAGACGACATCAACCAGATTGAATCCACGGACGAGCAAGTGGAAAGTTCTAGAAAGTGCTAGCATCGGTGTTGTCTCTCGAGCATATTCAACGGGTAACCCCAGAGAACATTCGCACAGTTACTGGAAACTACTGTATGATGTAATGGCCTAATAATAGCCAACTTGTGGTTATGGGTTACTGAGCCCAGAACGTTCGCTGTTTGTTTTGTACGAGATCAAACGAGACGTTTCCATAAGAGTAAGTTCCAGACTTTTCTGGAAGAACTACCAGGCATATAGAAGTTCATGCAAGAAGTGTGACAGGGAGAGAGGAGAACAGAAGATACACAGATAATACAGAGACCAGACGCCTGCTTCGCCGCTTAACGCTGTAATTGTGTCGCCATTTACCGATCACTGTAGTCTTCATCCTGCCTTCGCGGAACCGAGTCCTACGCTGTGCTGCTGTACAATCGACGCTAACAACACTACCCCTTGGACAAAGAGTGATACCTTAAGCTGTAAAAGATTGTAAGTAGATTTAAGATTAATTGTTGTAAATTTAAGGAAGTAAGAGGCGAATAATAATTAAGTCGTTGATTTTAATCTCGCTCTTCTGTGGTCTTTCGCTGTTATTGGTTTGTATTTCGACCAAGCCGTAACAGAATTGGGGGCCTATCCGGGAAAGAATTATACTAACAGGTGGAAAATTCTAGAAATTTCGTTGGAATTTGCAACTGTATTGCCCAAACTTCTTAGTCGTTTGTGAGTGCTTGACACAACCTCAAAATGCCATTCGATTTAGATAAATTCGTGGCTGGCCCCTCAATTGAGGAGCTTAACTCACTAAAAAAGTCTGAGATTGTAAAAGTCGCAAAACACTATGGCGTTGAATTTCAGCCATTAATTCGGAAGGACGAGATTAAGAGATACATTGTAGAGTATCTGGTAGATGAAAGTATTCTGCAAATTACAGTGCTTGAGACAATCATGACCGTGCCAACTGGCAATGCATTTGAATTGAAAAAGCTTGAATTGGAAAGAGAAGTTAGGTTGAAAGAATTGGAAAAAGAAAGGGAAAAAGAGGAAAGAGAGATGCAAATGCAAAGAGAAGAAAGGGAAAAGGCTAGAGAGCATGAATTCAGGTTGAAACAACTAGAGTTAGGGGTCATAAAAGGCCCAGAACCTAGTAAAATTGGCACAGATACTGGGCGATTTGATGTCTCTAAGCACGTAAAATTTGTGCCCAAATTTCAGGAGGATAATGTGGAGAAATTTTTCAATCACTTTGAAAAACTGGGTGAGCAATTAAAGTGGCCCAGAGATAAATGGTCGATACTCATTCAGAGTAATTTTACTGGCAAGGCCCAGGAAGTGTATTCCGCTCTGTCAATAGAGGACAGCATGGATTACGATAAAGTCAAAAAGGCCATATTACAAGCCTATGAATTAGTACCCGAGGCGTATCGCCAAAAATTTAGAAAATATCGTAAGGCGGATACACAAACATATGTAGAGTTTGCCTATCAAAAAGAAAGGCATTTCGATAGATGGTGTGATTCTAAAAAGGTCTCCACATTTGAAGCCTTACGACAACTGATGCTGGTCGAGGAATTTAAACGGTGTGTGAGTGATGACATAAAGACTCACCTTGAAGAACAAAAGGCAGACAAATTGAAAGAAGTGGCAAATTTGGCTGATCAGTATGCACTTACCCATAAGTTCGGTAAAGTAGGTCAGACTCAAAACAAGAGTCAGTTTAATAGGCCAAATAAAAAATATGGCAATGGCAGGAGTGGTGACACAGCAGGTAAAATTAGTGGATCTCAGTCTGGTTCCCTCTCTCCAACAAATTCTGGAAAAAACAACCAGATTCTAGTCGTCAAAAGAACGACCAGGTCAGCTCAAATAAAGCTGCCTTTAAAGACATAGTTTGTGGTTTCTGTCACAAAAAGGACCACATATTGGCAAATTGCTTTCAATTGGCAAAATTAAAGGAGACTGAAACAGCTCCAAATGCCTTAGCCAATGCAGAAAATTCTCCAGTGGTAGTCGTGACTTTACGGCCTAATTCTAATGACCAAATTAAGGAAGAATACCTTCCATTCGCGTCTGAGGGTTTTATTTCCCTAGATGGGGATTCAGCTCATCCACCCGTCAAAATAAAAACTTTGCGTGACACAGGCGCAACTCAGTCGTTGCTTCTTGATGGAGTTTTGCCATTAACGGACTATACTTCCACAGGGGCAAATGTACTAATTCAGGGGGTTGAGTGTGGATTTATTTCTGTCCCTCTTCACAAAATTAATTTGAAGTCAGATTTAGTTTCTGGGTCGGTCATAGTAGGGGTCAGACCTACTCTACCTGTAAAGGGGGTATCTCTGTTGCTAGGCAATGACCTAGCTGGTGGAAAGGTAGTCGCCAATGCAATTTTGACAGATAAACCATGTGACTATAACAACACAGAGAAATTAGAAAAGGAATTTCCAGATTTATTCCCAGCCTGTGCTGTCACGAGAGCTATGTCACAAAAGCTTGCTATGGATGATAATCTTAAACATCCAGCCTCCAAAAGTGAGGATACAGTTTCCAAAAGTGAAACAAGTAGGGAATCATGTAAGGATGATAATCTTGAACATCCAATCTCTAAAAGTGAGGGTATGATTTCTGAAAAGAAGGATGGTAACTTTAAGCCTCCGCCCTCTAAATTTGAGGAATTAGTTCATAAAAATGGAACAACACTCCCAAAAGTGGAGTCAGAGTCCAAAGAGGACTCTAAAAAGAATATTGATGAAGGTGAAGATTCCTGGTTTGATCTCAGCCAAACTTTTATGGCGAATCTTCAGGATTGTGAGTCTCCGGTCCCCACACATGGTGAGGGGATACAACAGGAAAGAAACATGTCTGACACACTCCAACGAGACCAGTTGTCAGTCCTACAACAACATGATGAAGAGCTTCAGCCACTACTTGCTGGTGCCCTCACTGAGGATGAGTCGAAAGACGTCCCAGTGTGTTTTTACCTTAAGAACGGTGTTTTGATGCGTAAATGGCGACCACCTGATGCACCATTAGATGAAGAGTGGCGCATTTACCATCAAATTGTGGTACCTAGGGTGTATCGAAAGGAAATACTGAGTATTGCTCATGAAATGCCATTTGCAGGGCACCTAGGGGTCAATAAGACTTACCACAAAATTCTAAATCACTTTTATTGGCCTAAGCTTAAGAGTGATGTGGCCGAATTTTGTAAGACTTGTCATTCATGTCAAATGGTTGGGAAGCCGAATCAGAATATTCCGGCCGCACCCTTAAAGCCAATTCCTGCCTTTGAAGAGCCATTTAGTAGAGTCATTATTGATTGTGTAGGTCCTCTACCTAAGAGTAGGGCAGGACATCAGTATATATTAACCATAATGTGTGCTTCGACAAGGTTTCCAGAGGCAATACCTCTAAGAAATATTAAGGCTCGAACAGTCTTACAAGCTTTACTTAAATTTTTCACATTGTTTGGGTTACCTAAGGAGATCCAATCAGATCAAGGGTCTAATTTCATGTCAACTGTATTCCAACAGATGTTGTATGAATTAGGCATAGACCAAATTAAGTCTTCGGCTTATCATCCCGAAAGCCAAGGGGCTTTAGAAAGGTTTCACCAAACATTGAAAAATATTTTAAAGACATATTGTCATGACAATGAGAAAGATTGGGATGAAGGCATTCCATTTGTAATGTTTGCTGTCAGGGAGTCTGTACAGGAGTCACTTGGGTTCAGTCCATTTGAACTCGTCTTCGGACACACAGTTCGTGGACCATTGAAATTATTAAAGGAGAAGTGGTTATCAGATCCAGGTGAAAACATACATCTGCTTGATTATGTATCCCGCTTTAAAGAGCGTTTTCACAGAGCATGTGAACTGGCTCAAGAAAATCTGAGGAGTTCTCAGAAGAAAATGAAGACGTGGTTTGATAAGACCACTGTGGAAAGAGAGTTTAAGCCTGGTGAGAAGGTGTTGGTGTTTTTGCCTTTGTCTGGTCAGCCACTTCAAGCTCGCTTTCAAGGACCTTATGTCATTGAAAGAAAGATAAATGACACAGACTATGTCATCTTGACACCTGACAAGCGTAAATCGAAGAGAGTTTGTCACATTAATATGATGAAAAAATATTATGAAAGAGAGGATTGTGACATTTCTAAGGATGAAAGTGTACATGATGTGAATGTTAATGTTAATAATGCATGTGATCAAGTGTGTATCATCAGTGTTGATCAGGAATTCAATGATAATGATGAAATCACTGCTGATGATGTTCCTGACATGTGTATTGAGTTAAAAAACTCTGATGTATTGAGTAATCTTGATCAGAAGTTAAGTTATCTAGATGACAAAGAAAAATCAGAAATGAAATCATTTATCAATGAATATGTATGCTTGTTCTCAAATGAAAAGTTTGTTTGGACAGAAAATTGTCAGGCAGCATTTGAATCATTGAAAAGAGCACTAATGAGTTCGCCAGTGTTGATTGCTCCAGATTTTGAAAAACAGTTTAAGCTGGCAGTTGATGTCAGTGACAATGGTATAGGAGCAGTTTTGCTTCAAGCTGATGAGCATGGTGTTGATCACCCTGTGTGTTATTATTCAAAGAAATTTGACAGACATCAGAAAAATTATTCTACAATTGAGAAAGAAACATTAGCTTTGATACTTGGTCTTCAGCACTTTGATGTTTATTTGGGGACTACTTGTTTCCCTGGTATTGTATATACTGATCATAATCCTCTGACATTCCTGTCTAAGATGAAAAACAAGAATCAGAGATTGATGAGATGGACTTTATTTCTACAATCATATAATGTAGATATTAGGCACATTAAAGGGAAAGACAATGTTGTGCCTGATGCTTTGTCAAGAACTTAATCTGATGGGGTAGATTAAAAGTCGTACTGTAATTTTGAAATTTTGATGTTGCCTGCAGCACATTATATGTGTTAATGATGTTACTACTCATGTATTATCATATTGTAAGACAAGTTGTATGTCATGATAGCGCTTTCCACTTGATATTGGAATGCATACTATAATACTATAGTTATTACTATCAGGTAATTCTGTAGATATTGTAACCTAAGTTTTGTCCTAGACGTCCAAAACTCTTTCAAGGGGGGGGGGGTGTTACGAGACGACATCAACCAGATTGAATCCACGGACGAGCAAGTGGAAAGGTCTAGAAAGTGCTAGCATCGGTGTTGTCTCTCGAGCATATTCAACGGGTAACCCCAGAGAACATTCGCACAGTTACTGGAAACTACTGTATGATGTAATGGCCTAATAATAGCCAACTTGTGGTTATGGGTTACTGAGCCCAGAACGTTCGCTGTTTGTTTTGTACGAGATCAAACGAGACGTTTCCATAAGAGTAAGTTCCAGACTTTTCTGGAAGAACTACCAGGCATATAGAAGTTCATGCAAGCAGTGTGACAGGGAGAGAAGAGAACAGAAGATACACAGATAATACAGAGACCAGACGCCTGCTTCGCCGCTTAACGCTGTAATTGTGTCGCCATTTACCGATCACTGTAGTCTTCATCCTGCCTTCGCGGAACCGAGTCCTACGCTGTGCTGCTGTACAATCGACACTAACAACACTACCCCTTGGACAAAGAGTGACACCTTAAGCTGTAAAAGATTGTAAGTAGATTTAAGATTAATTGTTGTAAATTTAAGGAAGTAAGAGGTGAATAATAATTAAGTCGTTGATTTTAATCTCGCTCTTCTGTGGTCTTTCGCTGTTATTGGTTTTTATTGCGACCAAGCCGTAACACATTGCAATAGTCAGTCTGAAAAGGTATGTGGATATATTGTGGGAAAGTGTTGCACATCCTTAGCTATAGGTGCTGCCCAGTTCAGTCTTGTATAGGCCTACAAATTTTAAGGGAACAGCTAGCTAGCAGCAATTAACATAACATAACATAACAGGTTGAAGGGCAAAGGAGGGCAAAGGCTCCATAAGATGCCCTGATAAGTCCAAACCCTAATCAATAGTCAAACCACCAAACCTAAACAAACAGCCAATCAGAGATGCAGTCATGGAAGAACTTGCCAATGTTAACATTAAGGCAGGGTACTTACATGGTTTTAACTACCTTGCTGGTACATTTCAGTAGAATAATTTATGCAGTGGCAGGGTTACATATATGTCATACTGAGAAGTAGGTCCAGGGGGTAGAGCCTGATATCCCAGCCTCAGTGAAATATAGTTTCTCCATCAAATCCTTAAACTGCCAGGCAAACACTAATTTTTCATCGTGCATACTTATAATGAATTGCATCATACGCTTGCATTGATAGGTTCCTCCACGTTTATTTACTGAGATGGTAATTTCAATATAAATATAGATTCGAGTGGCAATTTGGCAAAACCTTCCGTCCCAAATGCTTATGCATGAAGTGACCTCCCATTTTACAGAAAATCTTGGAGTGTCTAGCCCTTTCCCACACGAGGCACCCCTATACCACCACACTCAATACCCCCTCCAAAAATAGGGGGCAATAAGGTAGCCTAACTGGCGTGAGAGTTCCACTTCTCAGAGCCAAAAGTACTCTCTACTGGGTAAGATCAGTCAATGGCACAGTTCTGGCAGTTGTTTACTAGAAATCATCATATTTGCTGTTAGTTCATTATTTTTTAACAAAGCCTGAAGCCCATAGAACCTTTACTAGCTTGTTTACGTTTAAGCTGTACCCCTTAATTAAAATAATCTAATATCTTCTTTTAAATGTATATTATATACAATGGATATTACACAGCAAAGGGTCACTTTGAGTCGGTCATGAAACAAGTGTCAACCCCTCATTTGATTTTTACGAACATGACCGATTAACAGTAAGGTACCGGTTGACTCAACGTACACTCGTTATACACTGTACGCATCGAATTATTTCGCACAATCAGTACGTGCAGTACAATGGAGAACAGTGTGGAAGTTGTTGTGCACGAAGCCACTGGTCCACAAATCGCCCTGTATTTGCCTAGCTTGACTTTGTTGAAGAATGATTAAAAAAGCAGTGTATGTAAAATTGTAGATTGAGAAATTTTTCATCGAATGTGCAAGTTTTAAAAATTTGATATAGCGCGATTAAATATGAAAAATCGATTTTTCTGAACAGTTCAGAAACAGCTACGTAACAAATGCACTTTGCAATGCTTGAAGTTACCTGTAATTGACAAAATACGATTTTCGAATTTCTTGGTAGTAAAATTCAGCCATTAGTTTACTTTAAAACAACCTTATAACTGATATATAAGCCGTCGAAAACGGCAAGTTTTATCTCATTACGTATTAATGAGCTATGACGTAATGAAACGTCATGCATACTCCCACAAGAAAAGAAAGGGTTTTTCGTACCGTTGTCAACTGGCTGCATACCCTTATAAACTATGACCTTTAGAGCGAAACGGTTATTCTGAAATGGTTTAATTGTCATCATGGCAAAATATTTTAACTAGTCAATCCATGGCTAGAGTAACAAGTTCTCTCTCATGGTTTAAGATTAGGTTAGGGATGAGGCCTTAGATTAACCCATGACAATATTCGGCTTTTCGTATAAAAAAGAAGGGATTCGAATATGAATGTTTTGTGAACTGTACGACTTCACGTCTTTTTATATCATTTGCATGTTCTGTGTATTACAGTTCCATACTGCGATTCCTGGGGATTATGGGGCGGCTGCAGTCAAACATGTGGTGGCGGATTGCAGTATCGCTACAGAAGCTGCATAGGAGGGTCTGACTGCTGTTATCCTACTTCAGAGGCAAGACAGTGTAGCACTCGAACCTGTCGTAAGTAACCGTGCCCCTTTTAACGGGCACATTCGAAGTAAAGAAGCCGTTTTATGGACTTGTCACATTGTTTTCATTTTGTCTTGTTTGTTTTGTTAATCTGTAAGTGTTTGTAGCCTAAACGTCAGCCACAAATACCATTAATTTGATAAGTAATGTCTCTAGCTTTTATACACGCTGAGGCGTATTCCCTGGGAAACATTTTAATTGTACGATTTGGTTCTTTGAGTGACTGTATCACTATCTTATCCGCCCTTTCCATCGTTTTGTTTGTTTTTGTTTTTGTTTTTTTGGTTTGTTTGTTCAAGCAAATGCGAAGGATATTATCCGGCCTTTCATAGACTTATTAGGGTCTTTTCTTTGCCTTGTTAGTTTGTTAATTTGTTTGTGTTTGCAGATTAAAAGACGTTAGCCATAAATACAGATAATGTTTTAAAGAATGTCTCCAGCTCCATTAAACATTGAGTCATATTCCTTGAGTGATAATTGTGCGGTTCTTGGGACGACTGTGTGACGTTCTAAAAGGGCCTCTTCTTATCGTTTTTGTCAACTGCTCTTCCTTTAGAAATGGTTGTTAGTCTTCTCTTCTTACACATTGAAACGTCCGAGCAATCTGTTGCAGTGGAAGTTTAGCTTTTTCTGAGCTTGTTACTTGTAACTGTGGAACAAAAGCTACAAACTTAAGAGATGTTTTATTTTCCTTAGAATTGACGACCGTTAGAGAGGGCTAATTAGGACCAGAAAACGGAACCAGTTGTGGATCACTGGGTTATTAAGATAATGAGGTCTTCCGATTGGTTAAATTGAACAGGACTACTTGGGCGTTTATCTTCTTGCCTAAAAGTTTCAACTGAAACTTGAATCGCCCTTGCAAATATGCAGTGGCGTTACCAGACTTTTCAATCTAGGGGACACGGGGGGGGGGGGCACAACAAATTTGCAGGAGGGCACAGCTAGACTCCACTCATGGCGCCGTAGGCTCAGCGGATGGGGTCCAAGGGCGCGCCTTAAAGCCTCTTGTGGGTTCCAGGGGCAAAGCCCCTGTGAGTGTCCAGGCGGAGACGCCCCCGGAAGCTCCTGGATTTTAGCGTTTTTGTGAGGTATTAAAGTCGCTATTTAAGTGTTTTTCTGTTGACTTAACACTGGTCTAAAAATACCTCCAGGGTAACTTCCGATAAGACTTTTGGTGAAAAAAGAACAGTGATTCAACTGAAAATAGCAGATCCGACTGACGTTTTGAAAAAGAGGGAGATGAACTATTGAGAAAGAATTTGATGGGCAGTTCAAACTCCTGGATTTTTAGCGTGCTTGTAAGGTATTACTTCGTAATTTACGGGTAATTCTATTGTCTTTACACTGGTTAAAAAATTACTTCCAAGGCAACTTCAAGTAAGATTTTATTGGTAACAGAGCCAGTGAAACTACTATCAAGAGCGGATCCGGCTGATATTTTGAAGAATGAGAGCTGAACTTGAAAGAGAAAGAGAAAGCAGTTGATGGGCAGTTAGTTGTGATTCGCTTAAAGAAAAATGTAGGTTTAATCTTGTTTGAACGGTTACCTGAGCTATGCACCACCTTCGGTTAGCAAAGTCGGGGTGTGCAGAAATTTTTGAGAGAGTCAACCCCTCAGACAGCCGGAAATGTCATTTTCCAGATGTTTTTGCGATATTCTCAGTTGGATAATATGGAAGTTACTACCTTTCTTGTCAAAAGAAGAATCCAATCTTAAAAATTTTTCAGAGTCAGACTCTGACTAAAAAAGGCAAATTGTTTTTCGAAAATCTCAAATCTCAGTAGGAGGGGGGGGGGGGGGGCACACAGGGTGCACACGATTTTCCAGGGGGCACGTTCTCCCTCCCCTTCCCCTCCTTAGTGGTGCCACTGCAAACAACATAGGAAATGGAATAAATGCTACCGTGGCCTGCAAAAGACATTTCGAGATTTCAATGCTTCACAGTAAGTATGGAGATTGGAGTTTCAGTGGAAAAGTCAAACCTGTGAGCAGGGAATATAAATATATAAGTATGCGTTCGTTAAAATAACTAGTAACGCTCATGATAGCCTCAACTTGGTCTTTTGTTATGCATTTTGTAAATATTTTCACATTAGTTTTTCTCCTTTAGTGGCGGTTCTTTATGAAGAGATCGTTGCTGTGAGGCACACATTTGAACAATCTGATAAGACAAATTTAAAACGGTCCCTTTGAGAAAGCGTGTTGTAAAGGAATACCAGATGCCCAGTAGTTCAACCAAAGTAAGAAGAGGGAGTGAGAAACTTGACAATGCTTATTTTCTAGAAATTAGAGAAGGGATGGGAAGGGAGATCCCTGATGAGATAGTAGCAAGTTAAAAGACTAGTGCGTAGTTATCTCCCTATACCCTCAAACCTTATAAGCCAACATGGTGACAAGGTCTCTTCTGATTTGAAAGCATACCGGTATGCTTGCTTTGTGAATGATCATGTGACACATCCTCATGTAAGAGAACTGGTTGAAGCAGAACTGAAATAAACACCATAGAACAATTCTGAGAACATAAGTAAGTATGGAATAGGAAATTTTGATGTGTTGAGCTTCCAATAAAAGGCCTGAGATTCTGACAGTTTTCAAGTGGCCACCGAGGATATTAACATAAACATTTCCTTTGCAATCTGAACTGATTTAGGCCTAGTGGATAATACCATCCTCTCGCTACTTTGATAAAGTCAATTTTACGTCACCAACATACTGATATACTTCTTTAGAACTCCAGCTTTAGCCTAAAATTCCTACAGGGCTCACCTTTAATCACTAAGTATTTTACTATTATAGCATTTCAACATTGACATATCCCTTTTCTGAAATGCACAAACCTCATCACAACAAGACGGATGTTTGTATCGTGGATGTGGTGTAATTCAAGATGTAGGGAGGGTAATTTTGTACAGTCATGTTAAATTTTAGCTCTCTTTGACTCATGTTAGAATGGGGGTACAATCGGTATTTTTTCAGTGAAGTGCGGGCGGTGATATTTATAGCTGTGTGGATTTGAAAACGAAAACTGGTGTAGACAGGTTCCTTAATTGTTCCTCATATCGAGTGTGAGCAATTTGATTTGTCCACACGTTTCCATCTCCTTTATATCATGGTTGGGTTAAAAATAAGATTAAGATGAAGGAAAATATTTGTCCTGCCCTTTCATAATCCGGTGTCAGAATTACAAATAGTATCTCATTTTAAGTACAAAGTGTGGCCTGTTCGGAGACTGAGTCGGAGTGATTTTTGATTTAAGAAAAAATACGGGGGTTGGTAACAAATGCAGACTTGTGGGAAAGAGCACTATTTTATTGTCGAGTCCTCAAAGAGCATTTGAGAATGTCTACAGGATATTTCGCTTTGTGATGTTAAACTTAAACACGTGAGATCACACAATTCTTGTTCATAGTATAAGCCTAACAGCTTGGGCATCTGCCTGTTGTACTAGTGTAAAACGTGGTCACACACCGTTCACCCCAGATTACTGTGAGGAGTGCGATCGGGCGTGAGGGGAGGAAATGTGTCTCCGTATACTTGACCGTAGTAAGCTCTTAATATCTAAATCAGTTTAAGTTACTTTTGTTTTTGAGAACGCTAGGCCTTGGTGTATCGATGTATAAGAATATTTACCTTTCTTTGGTAAGAAATGATTTTAAAATGTTGACATTTTACTTTATTTATAGTTTCTGTTAGTTTTGAAACTCTTCTGAACCGATTTTAATTTGGTTTGTTTCAGTGTCATAATGCAAACAGCCCTATTTGAAAGTTAGGGGGAGGAGGCATTTAAGCTTTTGATGTGTTTTGTCGGAAAAGTGACTGATTTTTCGGTTCAAACGTCCAAGATGGACTGTGGAATAGGTATTCGATAAGGAGATAACGCATATTTAATTGATAGTAAAATGATTGGAAAATTAAAAAAAAAATAGTCCACGGAAAAGGAGAAACAAGAAATACTTAATTTTTCCAGCACATTCATCTTTAGTTATGCTAAGTGTTAACACCAGTTTCAGATATGACGGTTTCATATAGGTATTGTTCCATAATTAGGATAATGTTCTTTCGTTGAGCGTGACTCTGAAACACGATTTGGAAGCGATAACAAGCATTGGCAATCTCCAACTTTTGCGTCTGCAATGACTTGAGGTTGAAGACAGTTTTCAGCGTTAAAGGTTATAGGAATAACGTTATTGGAAAAAATGAAAGAAAAGGGGAAGGTACGCTCTTTCATTTAACCCAAATTTGCTAACTTTTCCTAATTCAACTTATTTTTTTTTATTCTCAATAGAATCCGATTTTTCTTTTTTACACCCTTTGCGAGCCCAAACTTTTACGTGCGACATTATTATTTTAGGCACACCGTTTCTGGCGGGCCTCGGTTTGCTGAATATCCCTAAAGAAAGCTTGACCTTTTCAGGGCATAATCCTTTGACTACCCTTTATCGAATCTGCTTATAGCAGCTTTTGCCATGTCAGATAAATATTCCTTATTTCCAAAAGTCGGCAAACTTCGTGTGCAATACTCACAATAGGCACATTCAGTCGAAGTTGGACCACCAATAAACGATAAAGAAACATGTTCCATTTTGAAAATGGATCTAACTGGACAGCTTTTTTGACAAAGTTGTAGCGCAATGCAAGGTCCTCATACGCATGGGCATAGATTTCTTTTCAACTTAAGGGGAAGGGGTGGTTTGAATTAGGACAAACCTATAAAGATTTGCACGCGAAGCGTTCACGGCGAGCTCAAAGCGCGAAGCCCTTCACGGGTGGGGTCCAGACGACCGCCTCCACGGCGATGCTCCGGTGGGGGTGCAGGGAACGAAGCCCAAGCTCCTGGGTGTTAACGCCTCAAAAGTGCCAGGAAGACTGCTTTAAGGGGCATATTTCGGAGGTAATGTTCTTGTGTAATGACGTATTTCAGTATACATTTAGGGAAGTTTTGATCGCAAAACTCTTGAACAAGTTGCACGGGAAGATTGAAATTGAACAAGGGTAGCAATGTACTGTTAACAGTTCGGGAGATAACCGCCCTGGGGGGAAATCAAGTTTCATCCAATCGGGGGAATATTTTGCCATGGGTGGCTCCATTTTCAAATATCTTCCATGTTGCAATGCGATCCTACATCGCAAATTCAACGGAGATAACGTTAAAAACAACCTTGCAATTTTACTCTATTTTAGGAAATAGAAATTTGGGCATATTTAAAATCTCTATTAATAGGGAAATTATTAAAGGTTTGTCATCCTTGATTGTTGACTGCGCCGATTTTGAGATATCGGGTAAATTTGCTACGTTCTTTGTACTAAGCTGAATTTATAGATTCGACACAGCAGTAAGTTTTGTGTTTTTTTTTTTTTTTTTTTGAAGTGAAGGTTTACAGGTGGATTGTGCAAGCATTTGTGTTTTCAAATCAGTTGTTTAATGTCCCTTGTAGTTTCACTCGTCGTGTCTTAACTATGATGTTACATTTCAATTAATACACATTTGTTAAACAAATCGACGACTTTGAAGAGGAAGACACTTAGAGGCTCATGAATATCCATACCGTTGAGACGGTCAAATTTTCCCCCGATTTTGGAAAAACTCATTTTCCCCCGGAAGCAGTTATCCTCCCGACTGGTAAAGCTTAGAAAAAAGGTATCCTCAAAGGGTTATCCCCGGCATCTAGAAAGTAATTCGGAGACTATTACATGAACTCTGACCTCTAAGTTTGCTTGAGATAACCAGATTATATGCATCTTTATTCATAGAAACAATGGAAAGGTCTATAAAATGATGAATACGTAAAACGTAAGCTGGATTTCGTATTCAGTCTACAGAAATAAGGCGATATAGTTCCCAAATTATCAGCCGTACTTTGAAAAGAATCATCAATACTGGTAAAGTCTAGTACTTAAGGGGGTTGTCACAGTGAATAAATTGCTTTTTTAAGTGCAACCATACAAAAACGCCTGGAGATTAAGCGGAGACTGAAGGATTACTTAAGAAAATGAGCCCATCGATGTTCACGAAAGTAGCTTATTTTGCGCAATTCACTGTCTTAAGGGCAATCAAATGCCCCCGGTGTATGCCTTGTGATCATAAGGCTTAGTATGCAGGAGAAGCCGGCTATTGTTAAACAAATCACATGTGACCGGTCTTGAGTATTTCAGTAAATATGGGAAACTAACGAGCTTAAATGTCAGAAAATTAGAGTATGTGACTTTTATGGCTTAAACTTTTTTCAAAAAAGTATGGAAACTTTCTGAGTGTACCAAGACAGCATCATCATTATTACACGCTTAGTTAGATGGACACATAATCATGTAAAAGTGGAGCGTTAATGTACTTTCCAGCGAAAATGCCATGATGCACGTGTTTGTAGAGTGAACACCGGAGGATTATATTGACCACCCCTAGTCAAATATTAGGGGATATATCCTCATCCCCCCGGATCTACGCCCATGCTCATAAGCAATTCTGTGAGAAAAGGCTCCTTGTCACTGGACTAGATTCTTTAGTAGGATTAGGAATTAGGTAAGGAATTAGGGCTATCGTTAGTCAGTCAGAAAATTTCTTGTTAAACCGTGCGCATTGGCTTAAAAATTATTTTCAGAAGTGGCATTCTCTCCGACGAGAACAGACTCCTTGTCTCAAGTGCGACAAATAGTTGGGATGAACGGACTATTTACGTCACTCGCGTGTGACAAATAGTCAGGGGATGTTGCCAAAAGTGACACCCCCCCCCCTCCTCTCTCTCTCTCTCTCTCTCTCTTTGTCTCTCTCTGGGTATTGTCGAAATGAAAGCAGACATATTTGAGAAGTATGGTAAGAAGACACGGATTTTGGAAAATCATTTTGAAATTGGATCTTATTTACCACTTCGGGACATAACCGCTGTGGGGAAAATTTATGAGCACTTAGTGTCTACTTTTTTCACAGACGTCGATTTGCTCAATCAATGTGTGTGAATGCAAATGTGAGATCATAGTTAAGACACAAATGGCGAAACAACAAGGAACCTTTCAACGTATTTACAAACACACACGCCTGCCCAATCTCTTTGCACACCTGTATGCGGAAAAATGTGCACAAAACTTGCGGCTGTGTTGAGCCAACAAATTAAGCTTAGGACAAAGAACGTAGCCCAGCAAAACTGCTTGATATCTCAAAAACAGCGTGGTGAACAATCAAACATGGCAAGGCTCTTTTGTTCCCCTAGCAACAATGATTTTAAATGTGCCCTTATTTCTCTTTCCTAAAATCAAAAATAATTGCAAGGTTGTTTTGAATGTCATTCCCGTTGAATTTCAAGGGCGCGGTAGGATCCCAATTCATCATAGGAGATATTTCAAAATGGCGCCACCCGTAGCAAAATATTCCGCCGATTGGTTGAAAGTTGATTTTCCCTCCATCACGGTTACTCTCCCGAACTGTTTACAGATTGAGAACAGCCGTTCCAGTGAACTTCAGCTACGAGAAGGTTCAAACTTAGTTGGAATGTATTATCAAGGGTCCTCCTACAGTGTAGCTAGCCAGTCAGTCAGTCAGTTAGTCAGTCAGTCAGTAAGTCAATTTATGAGGCTTTACGGTTCATTTTCTAACCCGCCCGATTGGTATGTTAAGTCAAGCCGCAAACAACCTTTTTTTATTTGTGGCTCACTGGTTAGTCTTTCCTTTTCCATTGCTTTCGCGATTCCTGCAGTATACTAAAGCCTTGATTATTTATGTTCAACATGAATTTGAATCTTTACTCATACTATTGTCACGAATTTGTAAGGAAACTAAGTTAAACTTTTCTCGCCATGGAATTTATCTTTCAGAATGAAAATACTGTAATTCCTACCTGAATTCTAGCGGTAATTCGTAGTCCGGATAAAATTCCTATTTTACAGTTCTCATTCCTTGGACAATTGGGGAACCTCACACGTTGTTTGTTACAAAATGATAATGGATCACAAAGGGCCTGCCTCATGATATATTTTATAGTCCATGGTCTCCTCGCCCATGGCAAAGGACCTACCTCATCTCTCTGCTGCCACCTGCATATGTTTGAGTAGCTGAAGAAGCAGAATCATCAAGATTCCAGCCTTGCTTCGTTTTATTTTGAAGACATTTCACGTCTCTGTATTGCGAAAGGAGTGTAGATTCGTACTAGAATAGCGAAATTTTGTATACATACACTGTCGCGCTTGTAAAGCAATCTGCAATAGGCTTAGGAATGTGTTTCCCGTAAAGCGGTTTTAACATATTGTCACTACTGACAGAATGACTATAAACAGACAAACATAACACTTCTGGGTGACTTCTGCCTGGTGCCGGTGCCCTTATATCAGACTTAATGATATAGGTCCTTTGAGGTAGATGATGGGGTTAGGCTAACGACGACACGGATGAGGGAATACTTCTTGTTACATTTTGACGGTGTCGCTACTTAAACGATCGTCTGTTGGTACATTTACCTTATTTTTATCCCTATCCTCTCACTTTTGACACCTCAGTTACGCTTCTGCGTAAAAAGAGAACGTAATTATACTTCTGAAGGTCGAAAGAGATATGAACGGAAAAGCGATAAAAAAAACCTAGGCTTAGACGGCAAAGGAGTAGAAATAGTGACGGTAAAAAAAAATAATATACAAGCTACTGATGATCATCTGATGAAATTTGTAATAAAAACAGTGGTAGTGGAAAATGTTGAAAGCGGATTTATACACAATTTCTTTGGACAATTTTCGACACGACCTTTTATATATTTTGGACAACGATCATGAAAATGCTGGCACGACACACTTGTACACCTTTAGGCGGAAAATAGTGCACAAAACTCACTACTGTGTTGAGTCTATGAATAAAGATTGGGACAAAAATCATAGAAAAATTTCTCTTTACCTAAAAATCGGCGTGGTGAACAACCAAAGAGGACACAGCTCTTTTATTCTCCTATCAACAGAGATATTAAATATGCACGAACTTCTATTTCCTAAAATCGATAATAATTGCAAGGTTGTTTTGAACGTAACTATCTTCATTGAAATTGCGAGGTAGTGTCGCAATGCATCATGGGAGATATTTGAAAATGGCGCCACCCATGGCAAAATGTTCCCCCGATTGGATGAAAATTGATTTCCCCCGAAAGCGGTTATCTCCCGAACTGATTACGTGAAATACCCCTTACTTATAAAACAGCCTACCACTAAACAGTCTAAAACCTTACTTTTTGTGATAAGTCGGGTTTTTATTGATATTGACACAAAGTCACTCCAATGCTAACTGGGTTTCATCATATTTTTCGTGATTTTATGGTTGGAGTGGCTATAAACTGTAGGTGCAAACATCAAGTAAAAAACTGACTAAACTGCCAAAAATCGGGTATTAGACTGTTTTGTGGTCGGCAGTTTTTGTAAGGTCTATTTCACATTATGTAGTGTGGAATTAAATTACCGGAAATATTTTATGGCAGCCCACGTAAGGATTTTTTTCGCAATGCATGGTTTCGGCATTACGAAATTACTGTCGAAGCTATTCCAGAGAACATTAGGCCAGAAATAATAGTCAACTGCCGTCTAGACTCGTGGGAGCAGAATTTTACGTATGGAACGAACTGGAAAGATATTAAAAAGTGAAAGAAGCCCTCAACAAAGTTTTTGGATTATCAAAATGGACCGTAGGTGCAGATGTGAACATAGAGAAAACCCTGTGTACCTTTAAAGGTGTTTGCAGCGGAGGAATCACAAATTGCAAATCTGTCTTTTCCAGATGGTGGAGCCAACACCAAGAAGGGTGGAAACTTTAGATTTCTTACAAGACTGTTACCTTAGGCCCGGGTCCCATTTACGCGATTCAACTTGAGTTTCAACTTTCAACCAAGTTAATACAAAAGTTGTGTAGTGGTACCGGGAATCAACTTGACTGTTGACAATCGACTCAACTCGACGAATTGATTCATAGTTGCAGGAAATAGAACATGTTCTATTTTGGTGCAACTTTACAATCAACTTTCTAACTGGGCATTCGCTGGAAATTGTTTTTCGCGAAGTTTAACTAATCAAGGGCACGCAAAGTTTGTAAATATGGCAGTAAACCCAGCCAACATGCCCAGCTGGGCCCCAACTGGGTTTCATCTGGGCTACTTGCTGGGCCCCAGCTGGGGCCCATCCGTGTATGTCAGGTGTTCCCACGTGGGGCCCAACTGGGCTAGCCTTTCCCAGCTGAAACCCAGCTGAAGCCCAGCTGTGTCCCGCTTCAATAACTGAAGCCTAGCTGGGCTTCAGCTGGGAAAGGCTAACCCAGTTGGGCCCCACGTGGGAACACCTGACAAACACGGATGGGCCCCAACTGGGGCCTAGCAAGTAGCCCAGCTGAAACCCAGTTGGGGCCCAGCTGGGCATGTTGGCTGGGAAGGCAGTCCATTATTCCTCATTTAGAGATGATCTGTGTGATTTAACGATTTCTCTTACAAACGGACTCGAAGGATCAACAGTTAACAGACCTATAAGCTTTGGAATATATTGCTGCGAAATTTGTTACAGCAGGTACAAATGCGATCGAAAGGCGAGTTCGGGTAGTGAGTGTACCGCCTAGCACACATACATAGTGTACACAATGATCAATGTAGCCTAGCTATTGTAATGCTATTGTTGTTTGTCGTTGTTTACATATAAACAAGCCAGCAGTGTCGTTACTTCTAAAGTACTTCACTTGGCCTAGACTCAGTCTAGTACAGACGGATGACTTTTGCTCTTTATGTCAATATTTGGAACCGGGTAACTTCAAACGTCAAGTATGATTTTACCTTGTGACTATGATAGATTTCGACATAAAAACCCACATATTATGTTTCCAACGCCATGCTTACCTCAGGGTCTACAGCCATCGGTAGTAAACGTGAGGATTGGCAGAAGAATAATCAGTCGTTGGAATTTACCTAGCCTATCCCAGGCCTACAGTATTATCCAATTGTACGTGCCTACGTTAGGCCGTATAATAGGAGCGTGTGTAACGTGAGGTCAAAAACGGGGCGTACCTATCACAACGTCATTCTCGATGATCATTATGAAAATACGCTCTTCATATTGAACGTCACTTTTTAAAGCCACATGAGGTTAATAGTGATTTTTTAGTCCACAGTAAAGGACTGTGGTCGTTCGCTTTACTCACTATATAATTATACGATCGCCCATACAGGCTAGTCCTTCACTGAGGATTACTGTGTTTAATTACTTGAAAGCAAACTTTGTAGGCTAGGACTATTTAATTTTCAGTTTACCTTCAGAATTTACTAGTTGGGCCTAGATGTGAGAAAAGAAAAAGTGCTCCACTAATTGTACCAAATACAGTTCAGGCTCTAATATCTATATAACTTAGTTTTTACAGAGGGCCAACTTTCTGGGAAAAATCATCTTGGACAAATTCAAAAGCCCCACCAAAATTGGTGTTGTTTTTGAGGGTGAATAAAAGTTGCAACAGGTCCGGAAGTGTCCAAATAATTGTTGTCCAGGAATGTAGGCCGAAGGGCTGTGAATGTGATCGTTGAGAATCTAGATCACGTTAATTTCTTTTGACAAATAGGGCTCTGTTAAATGCCCAAAAAGGGGGGGGGGGGCATTATTTTATTTAAAAATACCTCGTGGATAATCAAAGCTATCGGCAATGGGCGAGTTGTCAAATATTAGGGGACATTTCCACCGTTCCGCTTCCCGGGAGTTGCCGCCCACGATATTTCTCAAATTATTTGACAAAATTAAACGAAGTACGGCATGATGTACAAGCCTGCGTTTTTCTATTTATCCGTTTCTCAAATTAAAACATCACACTTAATTATTACGCCAATATTACTTACTAGATAGATTTTAAATGATTTCATCGGGTACACTTTAGGGCACTGTGTAAACCCTTCTTCTGTCCGTCTAATTTGACATTTAAAAACTTTGAAAAAATTGAAAACGTTCACCTAAATATTCGGTTTACCATGAATTTGGACAAAATTTTGCCCACGTTAACCAAGTGGGGAGAGAAAAAGTTGTTTCATTTTAGGCCGTGTCGAATATTTTTCTAATCTTTTCAACTTTTTTTTTGGGGGGGGGGGAGGGGGATTTGGATTAGACTTTGAAATATGCCATTTTATTTGAGGGAAAATTTTGAAAGTCGAATGTTCGGTTGTTTAAGCAAATTGTGTTGAGCAACACTATGCAGATGACAAATTACTTTCATAACCTGCTCATCGAATGTCTCATGAATGTTTATTTTTTTATTTTTCTATGAAAATCTAAATTGGATTGTGATGCTTTCTATTCTTCTGGCAAATTTACGATGAAAATTGGATATTCAGCCATTTTGAGTGCTAAGTTGTACAAGAACATGAAGCAAAGCCTAGGATTGATGGTCTTTTCATAAGCTGTTAGAATAGGTGTTGTTGAACATGCCGAACTTTTTAAGACGTAAATGGCTACTCTAATTTTTCTAGACGTTGCACAAAGCTCATAATTTGTTAATATTGAGGTGGTGGCCTTCCCTCTTCCCCCGTGCCTCGTACGGCTATATCCTCCTCTGATAGGCCTATAGGCTTATGTCCCATTCAACTCAGACCGACAGATCTTAACACGCACTAGCTTTGTGTAGCTATATCCGAAGTATGATATAGCCTACCCATGTACCTATAGGTAGGCTTAAAATTACATCTCTCAGATCAGGGAGCTATAAGCTCCATGCTCAGATCCTCTTTCGTCAAATGACAAGAAGGGGAATAAAATTTAAGAAATGCTCCCTCTCGGGAAAATTCACTATCACTTATAATACTATCCTAGTCGAGTGGCCTCTCCATGGGCAACACAAATATTGCATGAGCGTTGCGAGTGTGGGAACAGCACACAGTTGCGCCGAAAGTTGCTTGGAAAATCGCGCAACTTGTTGAAAGTTGAATCGCGTAAATGGGACCCGGGCTTTATTATCTCATCGCTCCGTGAGGAGGATGAGATATTGTAGTCACTTTGCCTATGGGGCTATTTATGGCAATGCCAGCTTAAAACGCAATGGTTACCATGGTAACGGTAATTTTTCCCAATTTACTAGTCTCAGGGTCTAACCCATGGTGAGGTACCCTGGGGTGACTGAGGGTCCAGGGCTGAGAGAGGGGTCAAAACCTGTCCGTGTGTGTGTGTGTTGGTGGATGTGTGTGTATGTGTGTCCAATTTTGTTTTCCTAATATCTTGTAAACGGCTGGGCCGATTTTCTTCAAACTTGGTAGGATGGTACCTTAGGTAGAACTGTTGCATTTTAATACAAACCGGAAGTGAAGATCAAAGGTTACAGGTGAAAGGTCAAATTTAATGAAATCACATTTTCTGCTATATTTTCCAAAACAAAACGTTCTCCAGACACGAAACCTCACACATATGATGACTGCATCTAGTCCTGCCAAAATATGTGACTTAATCTGAGGTCAGTCAAAGGTCAAGCGGTACAGTAGGACAAACATTTTTCAAGTGATAATTTGTTCGTAAAACAACGTTTTTGTCCCTCAAACTCCTCCTAGTGGGCTGGACCGATTCTTTTCAAAATTGGTAGGTGGGTACCCCAGGGTGGGAACTTATGTCTCCCAGACCCTCGGAAGTAAAGGTCAAAGATCAGAGGTCAAAGGTTACATTTTGCAAAAAATACTTTCTTTTACTATTTTGTAATGAAACTTCAAAAGAAAACCTTCATTTTACATGAAACTTCACAAGTATTATAGGGTAGACCAGTTCTACCAAAATATATAGTTTCCATGGCAACCAAGGTCAAAGGTCACGTGACAGGGGTCAAATACTTTTTGTTGTATTCACTTTAACTCTTAACGGAAGCATCCCCAAATCTGAAAGTTTAAGTGTTATAGCCTAGGCATGATAAGTTGTACTGATATGTGTGGTTGACATGGCAACCAAGGACATAGTTCACATTACAGATTGTCAAAGGTTAAAGTGGGCATGACACGGCCACAAAAACTTTTGTGTATTGCAAGATTAGATACAGTATTTTACAAATATCATCTCACACCCCATTAAAAACCCGTACAATTCGGCATAAATGATATTCGAAGGAAAACTGCGTTCAAAATCAAATTTCGAAAAATGCCGCAACAACTCACCTGACTTTTATGGCGCAATTGGCGGCACAAACCCCGCCTAACGGCGCGCATCTAGATGTGGAACTAATGCAACGCTCGGTAAAGTTATCTTATCTTAGCAACCTCATGAAAACGATTGCATCACAATACAGAGTCCAACATACAGAGCGAAAGGCGCGGACCACGGTGGGGATTCGGAGCAAATCATTGGCCAATATGTTCGCGTGTATATGCGCGCGGGTAAAAAAATTTCTGTTTTTGTGCAAGAAAGACACGGTTCGGTTGCTATAAAGAACAGCTATGAATATGTATGGGCAGACCACAACAAGCGCGTCCCCACTACGAGCGCGTCTTTACTGTATGAGCTGTTTGGTGAAGATGCTATAGAGGCATTTCACATGACGTCATAATACTCTCCGGCGGCCATGTTGGAGTACATGAAACCACGTAGTAAACCATACGGGACGCGCTTGCTCGTTGAATTTTTATACACCGGGCATGTGACAGTGCACACTGTGCAGTGCGTTCAGCAAAAATCCACGTGTATTTGGGACGGATGTCCTCCAGCATGGCGGTTCAGTGACGCAATTGCAAAGCCTCTATTGCGAATACTAAGCAGTAACCGTGCAATGCACATTTCACAACGTAGTCAGTGGCCACGCTCACTGCTATCGTAGCACCGGTGTTTGCAATTATGTATGCGCTAACACGCGTTACTATGCACATGATTCGATGATTGTGAGCTCTCTGGTACAGTGTTGCTAACCGTGCCTCCAATGAAACCACCATTTTGAGACGTGTTCACATACGTTTTTCGCTTTCGAATTTCAAATGGGCTGAGCCTGGCCTGTAATTGGGAATTCAAAATGTCGTATTTCGGTATTTATGGACATAATTTAGTAGGGAAAACATTCACTTTATGTCAAGGTGTACCCAAAGAACAGCTACCGAGAACCTTACTTTGGCCGTGTCATCCCCACTTTAATGTTTTGTAACTAGCTTATTTTTCATCAATTAATATAAATTAGCTAGACTCCTAGGTTAGTACTTCGTAGTAGCAGTCTCGTCTTCACAACTCAAATTCTTTTTTTCCCTAGCTTGTATGCTGCAGTGAGATTTTTAAGTTCCTGCTCGCACTTCACTTTGATGGCCCTTATATCTAGAGTGTTCTCATATGGTCTATGCAGACAGTTGTTTCCACTCCAAAGTTGCTGTAACTGTTAGGCCTAATAGTATGAAAGTTAAAGTCAAACCAAGGCTAGACTTGAAATCTGAAGCTGGTTAACGGTATGTAGGCTAGGTCTGGGGCTAGACCTACGCCATTCACAGGCTTGAGTTATAACCCAAGATATGAAAATGTGGGTGACTAACATTAGGTTAGGCATAGGGCCTACCTATCTTACATATTAGTGGCCTTTAAACTTGGTGGTTCTGAAGCATCGCCTAAAAAAACGTACGTGACAATTTCCTTGCAACGGGCTAGGATTGGCCACAGGCCAGTACGCAGAAAAGGTTTGTGCGTCGCCCGGAAATCTTCTAACGCCACACGTTCAACATCGCGCACACGCCCAGTTTTTTAATTGAGACGCACTTGATGTGCATTTCAGCTCGACACACATGAAGTTTGCCGTCGCGTCAAAATGAAGAATACGCCCAGCTAGCGCCTGAATAATAACAATTACGCATTTGTCTAAAGCGTCCCCGAAAGCGTCTTACTTTTATAATAGTTGCGTTCATATCCGTATCAGTTTAGTGTACGTAAAAGCCAAGCTCGTTGTTTTTTTTTTCATAGTGTTGCAAGGGAACAACAACATCTTAAAAAATAAATTTGTTCCAAAATCTTAGATAGCCCTACTGGACTAAAGGGGCAAGCTTTACAAAGATTGGGTAGCCTATTTCTCCAGTTCTTATATAATCCGGTGTCAGAATTTAAATATCGAATTGATGTTTTTTGGAATAAGGGGTGCGCCTGTTCCAAGAACTTGATTGGTCTGTGCCTTACTCTTTCCTCTCGCTATCTTACGAAAAAACTTCCGTCCCTTGGAACGAAAAAAAATCGCTTCCCTTGGACTTCAAATAGGAATTTCAAAGGATTGTGGCATGGAGTTTTAGTATGGTAATTTTTGTCAATGACATTCTACCGTAGCACAAAAACAGCACAGATAAAACTTCTAGCACATAAATAGCTCAAGTTCTGTAACCAACTTGCGCACATGTTAGCGATGAGATATGCAACTCCGTGGATTGCCCTCTTGTTTGCAATTGAGAATAAAAGAAATAGGGACAGGCAACAAAGATATTACAAACATATATACCAAACATTAAATGGCGCGGTGACTACTCACGGAGGACGAAACGGAGAGGCGGAAATTGCTGATCGCTGATCAGTCGTTTTGAAAGCTGGAAGTAAATTGATATCTTCCGATAGTATAAATACGTGTGATTTTAAAACGTTACAATCCTTGCAAAAGACCGTTCTACGATTAATTTCACTTTCATGAAACAGTTTAAGGCTTCTTCGTATGGAACGCCAAAAGGGAAAAATGTTTTCAATGTGGCTCATTTTTTGGTGATAAAGAGCATTTTTGTATTGGCTGCAACCACTTTTTGTATGATAAAGGGTAATTTTACTTTGGTAAAGATCACTTTTGGTTGCTGAAGAACAACTTTACGTTAACGGAAATCATTTTCTGAATAATAAAGAGCAATTTTACGTTGACGAAGATAACTTATTGAATGGCGACGGCCCAAATTGACATGATAAAGACCCAAAATGATTTGATGACGACGCTTTTGCATTTAATAATGATACAAACGCACATGATGGACACTTTTCCAAAAACTATGGTCCAGAATAACACGATAAAAGTCCAAAGTAACTTGATGACGGTTTTTTGACCTTTAAAAACGATAAAAAAAGTACCTTACAAACAGTTTTTACACAGTAACGACCCAAACTTACATGGAGAAGGCCCAAATAAATTTAATGACGACGCCTTTACATTTAAACACTAACAGAAAGTAAACGGAAAACTTTTTTCAAACGACATTGATCCAAAATAAAATAGTAAGGGCCCGAAGTAACTTGATGATGGCTGTTTTATGTACACTTGGTAACGATAAAAAAGTACATAACAAACAGTTTTGACCGAATAACAACAGAAACTTTCATGATGAATGCCCAAAGTAATCGAATGACGGCGCTATTGCATTTAATGGCAAATATTGTCAATAACGGTAACAGCCATTTTCAAGTCGCAACAACAGCTTCGTGGCGACACAAAACGAGTTGGTGACAGCTCGATCAGAGGAGCGGAAGTGTTCATTTGACATGCGCACAGTTTTATTCGCCTATCTGCATGTACAATGACACATGCGTAACAGAAAATTCCATTGTGACGAAATGTCAGTGTGCGTACTGTACTTGACGCGTACTTCCGCGTGCTTGGAAAAAGAACGCAGTGGTAGATTTTGTGTTTTAGGCGCGTAAGAATGTAAACGCGTGCTAGATGTGCGCTTGTGAAGATACCATAGGAACCGACCAATTAGTAAGCCAATGAACTTCAAACCAGTCGTTGTGCGTTAATATTCAAATGTTCTCAAGTAGAAAGCCGGCCATATCGAAAAGTTTTGTACAAAAACGATCATCTTTTCATTTTACACCAAAAGTTCTTAATTGTTCTAATTAAGTTAAGCTTAGTCAGTAATGCTTCGAAATGATATTTCTAGGTGAAACAGTCTATGAAACGCCGATTTCCATTCGAAATACATGATAATAGATGATTTCGAAATTTTGTGACGTCATAATTTGGGGGAATTTCCCCAAAATAATGAGTCATTTCATGTCACACAATCGCGGTTTACGACGAAATTAAAGATCCAAACGAAACCAATTCTTTTCCTCCTGCTACCTATGACCTATGTGGCTAGAAGTATTAATCCTTTAAGTTATGTAAATTTGTGGTAAAAAGCACATTTTTGCGTATAGATATCAATTAAAATAAAGTAATGATTTACGACAAAACTAGGGGGGAGGCATTCAAAAAAGTATTCACTGGGCGTGTAATAGCACGAACAACACAAATCCAAATTAGCCAGAACTTGAAACACAACCCCGAGTACTACATTAGCGAAAAAACGAAAAATACACCATGCGCCCACACACTGTAACGCATTTGTGAGGTTTATGATCGAAACTTTTCGATATGCAAGACGCGAAAAACTGTTTCATGACTGAAGTGAAATTTATTGAAGAACGGTGTTTGCAAGAATTGCAATGTTTTAAATTCACACGTTTTTATATCACCGGAAGATATCAATTAACTGTGAGCTTTCAAAACGACTGATCAGTGATCAGCGCTTCCGCCCTTCCATTTCGGCCTCCATGAGGAGTCACCGCGCCATTTTAAGTTTGGTATCTATGTTTATAATATCTTTGTAAGAAATTGAACAGCGCCACGCACAGCGTTTCGTACGCACACTCGCACTCTGCCGTATGGGTAATTGTCAATCTGACTAGAACGGATCACTTAGAGAAAGTGAACCCATGACGTAATGGCCTCATCGAAGTTGAACAACTCAGAAAAAAGATTAAAGTTATCTTTTAGTTTCCTCCGACGTCAAAACATTTTGAACCTAATGCTGCTTCCAATACGTTGTTTCACAATATTTTCAACATCCTAAAATAGTTTTCAAAAGCTTTTGGACTATTCTTTTAATAACATTTGAATATTAACGCACAACGACTGGTTTAAAGTTCACTGATTTACTGACTGGTGAGTTTCTAAGATATCAGTCAAATTGCAACTGCTCGAAAAGAGCTTCCTTCTCTTACATTTTATGCATGACGTTTGGTGACGTCATCGGAATTTGAATACTAATTAGCTTAAAGTCATGACTTTTAAAGTCAATTATCTCAGAAACTAGGAACCAAAAAATCGTCAAAACCGTGAAAATCAACGCATAAGATGTACCTGGTTTTTAGTGAACTTACGGGTAAAAGTGAGGTTTTTAGTCCATTTTATGAAACGTCTAAAATGGGTTTCAAGCGCTCTGCAGAATCGTTCAGCATTTATTCGATGTTGTTTTCAACTACTCAGTTTTAACTTCAATAGAAAGAAAATTTTGTTTTCTATCTATTGGTACCGTTTTTGCACTATAAAATATTCTCAATGACTCAGGTACTCGGTAAATTCCACGACAAATCGATTGTAGCGCCCAGAGTATACAAACAGTATAGTAGGCCTACTTTCGCGAAATGAACGTTAATGGTCGTCCTATATGTATAACGTTACAACAGCAGCCAGCTTATTCATCCTCACCAGTATTGTTCCCATTTCGGAGAAAATGGTGTGATACTTGCTCCTTCGACATTTTTAATTTAAATTAAACTAATCAGAAGTGTTGCACTGGTATATACTTGTTTGAATGTCATATGCCTGTATACACATACAATGTTTATAGTCATCATAGTGAGCTTTGTACATACAGAGCAAAACTGCATCTTGTTTGCACTAAAACAGTGAAAATCACCTCACTTTAAAAAAAAGTCGGTCTGCCTTAAAACCTGGTTTAAAAATCTTTAGAGTAGGAAACTGTATCAACTTCAGTCCAATGTTCACTCTTTGAAAAAAAAAAATAAATTCTACGCATCATGTAGTACACTCAGTCAGCATATATTGAGCAAGACACTGAATGAGGGACCTTTCTAAAAGGGCCTGCTTAAACAGGAAGGGCCTTGCAGGAAAGATTATCAGTGCAATGTTTAACAAGTGCTTTTGATTTTACTCATTAACTCTGGGTAAAATTGAAAAATACTGAAGGCAATTAAAGGCAAATACCAATAAAGTTGCAAGGGAATGAGTTTGTCCAGCTGAGGTTTGGCACTTTGAATTCCTTGTGAATTTCTAGTTTCACATGAATACTGGTCCTAAGAATTACATGATGATGACTGGACTGTGAGGATAATAATTCATCACTATCGTGTCCTCTTGGAGAGGACGAAATGTCCCAATCATTTCTACTAGCTAGGCCAAGCACTTTGATATGCCTAGTAGCTCAAACAGTCAATGTAACAATACAGTCTGTTTTTTGTGCAGGAATCTACCTAAATGTTGCTTAATATGATTCTCCTTTATGTGACCTCCTTAATAATGTAACAAATCTAGGAATGAATTAACAGTTTTCACTTCATTGAGTGCCACATTGATGTTTTAAAACAAAGTTGGGTATACTGGAGTGTGACACTGGCAAAACTAGCAGCCAGCTAGTGAACATATCAACAGACAGTGATTATGACAGCCATGATCATGGCTGTCATAATCACTGTCTGTTAATCAGTAGTATCATAGGCTTACTATAATGCAGTTTAGCTTCACATTGAGGTGAGCTTTTGGGACAATTCAAGTCAGCCAGTATAAGATTGAGTTTAAGGGATGGGAACTTAATTTTGTTACTGAATAAAAAGTGATATATGCTACGTATGCCATACAGCCTGTCACAACACTAATTCCTGTCTCCGAGTCCACAGAAACCACTCCATCATTAAAGTTCACCAGTATAGTATGCAAGTCACAGTTAAGATGGCAGTACATAATTGCCCATGGGTATGGTTTTTGAATGATATCAGCTAATGAAGGGTTAGAAATTGTATAAATTACAAAGCTGGCTCTATAGCCTATGGGACTTTATAGATAACTTGAACTTAATTACAGTACAGTTTATCACTGTACTGTACGTCTATTATGGAAAATGTTGGAAAGGAGTGAGTTTTTCTGTTTGCGGCACAGAAACTATCAGGTAAGCAAGACAAATAACCCGTGAATATGTCCAGACTGAAGCTGAACCCTCTAAATTTAGGGTTTGTTTAATCCAGGCTGACTTGGTCATGATTCATACACCCCGGCAGCCCCACTCCCAGGTTTACTTTACAACTTGGCTAAGAAACATGCAAGCCCCCCCTCCCCCCCCCCCCCCCCACTTGCAAACATTGCAATGTTACTGAATATGCCATGAAAACTGAAGCTTCAAATTTCATAGACTACATGTCTACAAACAACAATGGAAGCTTTTTAAGATTGTAAATGCAATGGGTACCTGTCCTGCAAATCCCACAGTATAGCTAGTTGTTAATTATTTTGTTATGGTCGACGTTATGTGAGCCGTATTGGAATACTACTAACAGTACTAACAGTAACGTTATAGGATATATAACGTTAACTGTGTACCAATACCATATGTATAGTACATACTACATACATATTGTACGGTATATGCCCCTTCAGGTCTAGCAGTTGTTTACAAAACAATTTGTAAATTAAACTACGCAATTTTGCCTACGCCTATGCCTACATAATTCAACATGTAGGGGGAGACCCCTTGTCAGTCACAGTTCTGCGAAATCTCATTTGCGCAGACTTACAAGAAGGCGGGAATGCTAGAGAACTGGTCACGTGACTTCATTAACTGTACAGCTGCGTGTATACTGATATCTTCACAAGCGCACATCTATGCACGCCTTTACATTCTTACGTGCTTACAACACAAAATCAACTACGGAGTTTTTTTTTCAAGCACGCGGAAGTACCCGTCAATTTCTCCGGACTGCACACGGAGAAATACATAATGCGCGTTCAGAACTAGCTTTGAAAATTCACCCACTCTGACCTCGTCACAATGGAATTTTCTGTTACGCATGCGTAATTGTGCACGCAGATCACCGAACAGAACTGTGCGCATGTCAAATAAACCGATTGGGCCTCCGTGAGGAGTCAGCTCGTCTAACGAGCATGAATAGGAGTTTAGTATCTACGTTTATTATATCTTTGGCAAACAACGTGGAAGACGCCCTCAAAGTAGTGCTTCAAGTTGAACGAGCTCCGTTAAAAAAGTAAAGTAAAGCAGGCCCAGCACTAAGGTGAGTCAATTTCCATACCATCTACTCCACCTGGAAATTATAGCGACACTACGCCTATGACCACGCCTCTCCAAGTCCCGTCAGTAGTGTAAGGCACGTAAGTTCAATACCCCTCAGAAGCCCCCCTGCAGGTCCCCTTTGTAAGCCCCGCTCAAAGATATTATAAACGTAGATACCAAACTCCTATCCCTACACTGTTAGACACGCTGAATCCTCACAGAGGCTCAATCGGATGGGGGGGGGGGGGGGAAGTGATGCTCTGACATGCGCACAGTTCTATTCGGTGATCTGCGTACACAATTACGCATGCGTAACACGAAATTCCATTGTGACGAGATGTCAGGTTGCGTGCATTTTCAAAGCGAGTTCTGTACGTGCACAATGCATTTCTCCGTGTGGAGTTCAGATTGAACGACGTGTACTTCCGCATGCTTGGAAAAAACGCAGTAGTTGATTTTGTGTTGTAAACGCGTAAGAATGTAAACGCGTGCATAGATGTACTATAGAAACTGACCAGTCAGTAAGCCAATGAACCTCCAACCAGTCGTTGTTCGTTAATGTTCAAAAGTTCTCAAGTAGAAGGCCGGCGAAGAAGCCGAAACTGTTTCATGTAAGTGAAATTTTTTGAAGAATGGTGTTTGCAAGAACTGCAATGTTTTAAAATAACATGCACTTATACGACTGGAAGATACCAAGTAACGGTTAGCTTTCAAAACGACTGATCAGTGATCAGCACTTCCGCCCCTCCGAATCGGCCTCCATGAGGAGTCACCGCCCCATTTTAAGTTTGGTATCTATGTTTATAATATCTTTGGCCCCGCTTTGGAAGCCCGCCGTCAAAAACCCCGCCTGCGAGTATTGCGCAAGACTGGTCTTGCTCAAGGCGGGTATTGCACAATCAAAACAGATCTGACGATGAAGTCGGGAACTATGAATAGGAAGGGATGAATGTGTTTGCCGATGATACAGATGATTATAAAGAAGAGGTCAGTAGTGTGAAGTTTATTGGATGACGTTTATAGCAGAGAGAAAAAGTGAAAGGTACTCAGAGAATGGGGATCTTCACGGATAGTAGAAGGGGGTAGATAAATAGAGTTGCGTCATACTATGGTTGGCCGTAGCCGACAAAAATCGACGATTAATGGTACCATTAATTCAAATAAATGGTGTTATTAAATCGAACCAATGGTCCGCTACGGCCAGCCACATGCGCCCACTCTTATTGTTTGGTGTTATGATATAGGGGTTGAGCCGGGATAATTTTAGCCAGTCATCCTTCCGAAAGAGTGCTCTGCAACAGCCATTGTAAAGGGCATCACATAATTAGGCTGACGTCTTCTCTGTTCTTTTGGTAAGAAAGGTATTGGGGATAATTTGAGCTAGTTATCCTTTCGAGAGAGTGAGGTTTGTTACAACCCTACACCGGCTTTTCATATTGAATAGAAGTGACTTCAGGGTCCTTTTAAATGATATTCACTTGTCGCGAACTGCATGGTTCTTTGCTTTATCTGTGTATTACAGCATACTGCAGTTCCTGGGGGCAGTGGAGTGGCTGCAGTCACTCATGTGATGGCGGATGGCAGCGACGCTACAGAAGTTGTGTAGGAGGTTCTAACTGCTGTGGTTCTACTTCAGAGACAAGGCGATGTAACACCCAATACTGTCGTAAGTAACCTAGATATCCTAGATACAAAACTAAACGACCACGATATTCACATCATTGATTCTTTATTTCTCTGATATATCCGAGAAATCTCGCTGGTCCCGTAAAACCGCCTTCAGGTGGTGAATACATGCAAATGTACAATGGGTAGGCTCGACACGAAGGCACTCACGCAAAGGGTGCTTCATATAGTCACATAGAGTCTTTTAGGGGGAGAACTATGTCCGTATATTTTCTTGAGAAGTTCTCTCTTGTTTTCATGAAAGAATGAAGTAGGTTACTAGGAATAATATAACGATTCGAAAAATTTCATGGACTTATTTCTCCTTCAAACTCAGTGGCGGGGATACGGGGGTGGAAGGAGCATCTACACCCAAATTTTGCCCCCATCCCCCACTTGCCCAAGTTAGGTCAGTTGGGAGTTGGTTGAACCCGACGGTCCTGACCGAAAAAAAAACCTCCCCAGAGACTTAATTTTCCATACCCGAAAATATTTCCCCCAAAATTATCCTTTGCACTAAGCCCCCCCCCCCCCTTCCATTTTGACATTTTGGCGCCGCCATTTTTCAAACTCCAAGGTGCGTGGTTCGAAAATAGCTTTGACATTTCGTTTCAAAGGTTTCACAAGTAGCAGTGTCCTCCTCTAAAGAAGATCGTAATGAATTTTGACCGTGAAGTGTGCGTGATGGATCCCTTTCTAAAAATTTCGGACAAAATGGAAGCATTAACAATACTGGCGAGCAAATTCAAAATGTTCCAGGGCAACAGAACCGCAGCACAAAAATGAAAGTCTATGTTGACGTTTTATTTTAAACCTAATTGGACATTCCAAATAGTTAATAGTAAGTAGATACATGCAATTTGAGGTAAAATCTCTCAAAATTGGAACAAAGCACCACACGTCTTTGCTCAAATGCTGCTTAGAGCATGCTTATTTGAAAAACAACATCCATTGGCCACTCAGATTTCGAAATGGCGACCCATTTGACAATATGGCCACCATCCTCGGTTGTTACAAAACGTTATTTATTCCCATTAATGTGGAAATATAGATTACGAACATGGTGCTGGAATCAAATTATATATTGTGTACAAGAGGACCGCCAAATGTTACAATTTTGAAATTTTTTGCTAGATTTGGTTAAACCAAAATAGTTTTGGGGGCTACCATGATTTTTCTCCTATCTTTAGATGGAAGAAAGAACATGGTGGCCACAAAAACTGTTTTAAAACATTGCAAACATCCATTGTTCACATTCATAATGATGTAAATTAATAATTGTACCTTACCCTCCGGAAAATCCTGGGTCCGCTGGGTCTGCTTATTGCTTGATGACCAGAAACTATTCCGTCTGTTTTCCAATTATCCGACTGTTGCCAATAAAATGGTACCAAATTAAAACGATTCGCTTTCTTAATCAAGGGTCCCCCAGACCCAGAGTCGACAGACACAGAGAGAAATGTTCAACGATCTTTTGCAATATGCGCTCTTAGCTGCATTACTAGCTCTGAGGACAATTACCGCCATTGTGAAAAAGCTACTACTGGTGCAAATGTGCCGTATAGCTGTATAGAGCCAACAGAAACCGTTCTACTTTGAAAAACCGCTAAAATGCCATTTTGAAAACGACTCACATTCCTCCATAAGATGGAGCTTGAAGCTTTTGCTTAGATCATGGATATATTATCTTGGTAGGTGCTATTTCCGGAAAATAAAACATTTCACCGACTAGGTTATGTGAGATAGTGAACCACCTACCCCCATTTCACATTGCACACAACATAGAAAAATAAAAGGGAGATGGAGGACATCCCCTCAGCCTAGGACCCCTCCCCATACAACATACTGAATTCCCACTCCCTCTTGAGAAAAATCATGACTACATGCACTGTTGCAATGAATAGAACAATTCCATGTTTTTACACATCAACCATCCAGTATACTTTTATTGCTGCAACTATCACGCAAACTAATACTATTTCAAAACAACGCCATCACCTTCAATTCGGTGGTGTAGCCGGGATTTTTGAAAAGAGTGCCTACTGTTGCACTGTTGGACCATAGTTTGGCGAGAAGCTTACAATGAATTTCTGGGCCCCCAAAAAGCTTTTAGATGCAGAAGATAGCATTGCCGGGCCGTTTGATCTGCACTGAAACTATCGTTAAATTGACATTTCTTGTTCTGAAATATTTTTTATGATAAGAAATATTTTGTCAGAAAAAGAAGTTTTGCAGCTTTTTGGTGGAGAGTCCAGAGGCGTTTCCTCTTTGACCACCCGCCGCCTACAAACATCCCCCAGCAGTACTGGCCCCAGGAGTCAAGAATTTAAAAGCACACGAATGACTTGTGGCATAGGTGTACGAGGCTTGGACAGGGGACAGACTGTCCCCAGATTTTCGCAAAATCTTAAATGGGCAGGCATTTGGGAAAAATTCGCGCAGGAATTGGAAAAGATTCGGATAGCAACTTGAGTTTAAAAAAAAAATGGCATGGTTTTTCAGAAAATTTCAAAAAGATACGCCCCAAAAGGAAAGAAGCTTCATAGCTTCGTTAAGTTTTTCATAAAAATTCAACAACAAGATTCCAAAAGTTCGTTCGGGCAGCGCAAAAAGATAGTATTGGTGAGTTTCACTCTACAGTCTTTTGCAACATAATGCCCAAAATGATCTAACATCCGACTTCTTTCAAGCATTTGTCTGAAAATAGAAAGGTATCATAGTCAGACTAATATATTTACAAACGTCAAAGAGATAAAAAATATCGCGACACATTTGGGGAGCCTTTCACTTAAAAGAATCAATCATTCTTCTTTGAATCTTGTGCAGCACACTCCCCGAAATGGCCGATTATCTTAAAGGCCCAGTTTTCTCATCCCAAACAGTACCAATTCTCCTAACATTCTTAATAAAGCCCCTCCCACAATTGTCTGAAATTCACCCTCATCCAGACGCAATCTCAGTTTGTTGCTTCAGGGTGAGTATAGAAAAGCTCAATGTGTATAATGAAAATGCTCTCAGAACAGTTCATGTTGTGTAATATAAGCTTTGGTATTCTGCATTGTTTGAATTAGCAGTCAATCAAAAAGCTGAGCCAATTGAGAGTTTCTGTTACCCTATACTAGAAGTGTAGTTTGGGGTGAGAGGATTGGCCCTTTAATACTTTCAAATCTTTGCCTGAAAAGCAGAGAACGCTATGAAGTAAAATTTTCATGGAAAGTAAAAATGATAATAAAGATTGCAACACAGTCGGGTAGATTGTGGAAAAGGCCAAAATGGTAAAATATTCGGACGAAGGTCGAAAAAACAACGAGACATTTTCAATTGCCAAATTAATTCAACGGACGGTGCAGTGCCCAATAGTTTTCCATCTGTCCTACCTCTAGATTCAAATTCGGACAACGGTTATTTGTTTTTCAATTCTACAATGATAGTGTGAGAATGTTTCACAATAAGTTTGCCGGAAAATTCATTTAAGCCCACCTCGTAGGGTTACATTTATTTAAAAGGTGTTACCAACACAAGTAAGATCATTTATCATACTCGGAAGTTTGGTCAGTTACATGGTCACAAAGACAGGGGTGCGGGGTGCTACAACCCCAGAAATTTCCAAAGCCACGTTTGTCAGGAAAATTTACGGTTTGTCGGGGAAAGAATCAATTTTTTTTTTTTCGTCAGAAAACAAAATACATATGATACTCCAATTGGGAAACCTGTAAAAAATGTTGAGAAATTATCTTTTTTTTTTCATCTCGTTTATTTTTAATAAATTCCAACAAATACCCATTGCATAATCCGAATACATACATAACATGTACAGGCTACCTTATATACACTCTTACCCGTACATACGTTATATAAATATATACATAATGCAAATGATATAACTTAAATTTTACAATCACAATGAAGAGCAAAAACCTTGGGGTTTGATAAAAGCAGTAACAATAAAAAGGTACTAAGTTAAAAGACCCTAGCACTGGGCTAGACAAACTTTAAAGTCATTAAATTTTCTTAATCTACTCAAAGGAACACAGGGTTTGGAGTTTATGTAAGTCTCGACCTTCAAGATAAATCTCATTTTATGAAAGAACTCGATACTTTAAGGCTGACTCTGATTTAACTTACAATTATAGAAATAATATTTACAGTGAAGAATGAAATAGTTCATTGGTTGATCTAAGACCAAGTTGTAACCAAAGAAGTCTTTTTTTTTTTGGGGGGGGGGGGATTTGTCTTCGGACTATAAAACGAAATCCTGTAGGGTGGTGCTTTTGATGTTTTAAATTGTATGTTAGAACCATTCTGAATGCAGAGAAATACTTTCTCGTCGTTAAAAAGGTTATCACAAATCAAGGCAGGTAGGCCCTAGTACATGAAATAATGTAGGCAATAGGCTTGCCGCAGTTTCGGAAAAAAACATGGTCTTTAGAGTAAGGAAATTCAGATTATATAGTCCTTTATGATTTTTGCATCATATCAACTCATTTGATATTTGTTACCATTCTCCCCGACCGCTTTTTTCCATTTATCGAGAAATTGCAGACATGAGTTCCATATTTAAAGGGTGGTACATGCAACTTAGAACACTCGGAAAGTGCCTTTTAGAGGCATCTGAAGGGTTTGAAAGTCAAAAACTTTCTTTAACGCTCCGCGCCAACTGATGGTTTGTCTTCGTTTTGATAGTCTTACAACCATGAACCCCCACAATTCTTTCCGTTCAGCAACGCCTGGTAGGTTCGAAATACATTCTCGAGAAGTGGGACACAATTTTGTCGATAAGAGCACCTCCACTGATGAAACCCTTGGGACGTCCTGCTCCTGCAGTTTGTGTGTGTGTGTGTTCTGCGTGAGTAAAAATACCGATGTATAATTAACCCAGGGTGTGTGTGGGTCCAGGTGTGGTTTCTCAACAACGGAGTAATATTTTTTTACTAGTTTTCTGTGAACATGCTTGAGAAGAAGAGCTCCATTACTTTGGTTGAGGTCAAAGGTAATTTTGAGGGCGGCAGAGATAAAAATGAATTACCTACATTTCAATCGTAGTAACTTTACGTTTGAATTTGACGAAATATTATGAAACGTGCATTACCTGTTGTTAAAGACAGTTTCTTACCCCCATTATAAGCTATTCGGTTGTTAGCCCCAAACCATACCCCTTTTAGTTCACAATTATTACTATAGCGACTATTTTGTATCAATTATAAGCCAATGTAATGATATAGAAACAAGTAAGGAAGATTTAAGTAAAAAGTAAGCCTTGGCAAGTTTTAGGGAGACGCCGGCTGCTCTCCTAAAAATCAGGGCCTTTGAGACATCAACAAGATATACACTGGATTAGGGCGAAACACTCCCAAAGATTTATCTCTGCATCGCTCGCATACATTGTTACTGTGCTATATAGAAACCGCCATTCCACCCGTCACACGTCGATATTGATTTCAAATGATTAAGAACGTCACTTTTCGCACATCATTGCTGGGCCAATGGATTGATAGTGTTTGTATATTAGAAGAAAAGAAGGGATTGTTGAGTTATATCAATTTTGTATGTGGGTTTGAAATATAAAACATTTTATCCTATTATTAAATTAACATTTCACGTAAAATTAAATGCATTGTTTTTATTACTTGAGAAAAGTTTGACCGGTAGGCTCTAATTATGAACAAGAAAAGGCTCCAAGTTCTCAAGTTGAGTCGAGGATTGTGAGTTTGCAAGGCAAAGACTAATTCGTTGAAGGCAATATGAACATCCGGTCGTAGAAATACAACGAACGAAAATCGTTGCCTTCAACTGGGGACACACATTCCTAGCCTCCCTAGCAATGGATAGTAGAAGGCATCAAATAATTAGGCTGACGTCTTCTCTGTTATTTTGGTGAGAAAGGTATTGGGGTTAATTTTAGCTAGTTATCCTTCCAAGAGAGTGAGGTTTGCAACAACCCTACGCAGGCTTTTTATATTGAACAGAAGTGACTTAGGGGTCCTTTAAATGATATTAACTTGTCGTGAACTGTATGGTTTCTTGCTTTATCTGTGTATTACAGCATATTGCGGTTTCTGGGGGCAGTGGAGTGGCTGCAGTCACTCATGTGATGGTGGATGGCAGTATCGCTACAGAAGTTGTGTAGGAGGTTATTACTGCTGTGGTTCTACTTCAGAGACAAGGCGGTGTAACACCCAGTCGTGTCGTAAGTAACCTAGATATCCTAGATACGAAACTAAACGACCACGATCTTCACATCATTTGTTCTTTATTTCGCTGATACTGAGAAAACTCGCTGGTCCCGTAAAACACCCTTCAGGTGGTGAATACATGCAAAGGTCTAATGGTTAGGCTCGACACGAAGGCACTCACGGAAAGGGTTAATCAATTAGTCACTCAGAGCCTTTTAGGGGGAGAACTATGTCCGTATTTTTTTCCTGAGAAGTTCTCTCTTGTTTTCATGAAAGAATGAAGTAGGTTACTGGGAATAATATAGCGATTACTCGTAACTCATAAATGCTGCCACGCAACAGAATACCTAGCTAATCTGCTGGTTCCTTGGCACACCCTGGTTATTAATTATCGACGTTAGAAGAAATTTCATGGACTTAAGGTAGGATTCCATATGTACGGATGCGTATGCGGATACGGATACGGCAAAAATCGCTCACACATGGTTTCAACGAGCTTGATTCCATCAGTACGGATGCGGATACGTTGTCGGATCCGGAAACGCATGCGGTAAACTCGATCGCACCATGTAGCGATTGGTACGGCAAATCGGATGCGGTAAACAGTTGAAATGACGTCATGATAGAGACAATCGTAAACTTGCGACCACCTCAGCCATGCAGTGCCCTCACAATCCAGCAACGAAAACACGTATTTGACTGGATCGAGAATAAATTTAATATGTAAGCTTGGTTATGGATCATTCTTTTTCTATGATGCGAGCTTTTGGGGCCATACAAATATAGAAAAGTTATACCAAAATGTGGCAGAGTGCTGTAAATGTGATGGACACAGCGAGGAACTAAGCAGAGTATGTTAAGCCTATAGGAAAAGCGTACACTTTTCGTAACGTTAGGCCTAACCTTGTACCTGTGCACAGTATAGGCTGCAACCTTCAATGAGTCGAAATACTAACGTTAGTCCTAGTCCATGAACAGGGCTTTTTACTTCGCTTAAAGAGTAGCGTTAGAACTTACTAGGCCTACGTCTAGTGCGGAGTAAACAAAGTTGAAGTAAGCTGGCCACGTACAGTTTTCCAAGACTAGCAATGGTCGGTATCTGGGTTGATTGTCTTTGAATTTGAGTCGGTCATTACTTTTTTATACTGCCTAAAAACAGCCAGCATTGCATGTAACACAATGTTTTAACTTGACTGACGCTAGATTGGTATCAGTCACCACCACTAATGCCGTAGGCTAAAAAATGAGGGAAAGGGCTTTTCATAAAGTCTAAAACGTGTGCTAGCCCCAGTGTGAACTGAATTAGGCCTAGTTCCCATCAGATCTTCTTCTTCTTTCAAAGGCAGCACAAACGCCAGACCAGGCTATCCCGTGCTGTTGAACTAGGACTAAGGGAGTCGGATGAATAAACTAGCTACAACGATTTTGGTCTAGGGCTAAGAGCTGGCTTCATTTGCAGATAAGAATGAGTAGCCTATGCCTAAGTAACGTCAATTTTGTGTAGCATAGGCCAACACCTAGGCCTATAATGTAATCCTGATCATCTTTAAGTTCAAGATAGAGCTAGGCTAGGCCTAGGCCTGTGTATATTCCACAGGCTAGCCCTATTCTAGCCTAGATCTGCCTAGCCTGCTTAGGCAGAGGGTATACAAACATGACATTAAACTCAGCCCTTAACTGAACAGGCCCGACCTCCTACTGCCATGGATAGATAAATCTGTGTTTTTCATCCAGCGCAAGTTGTGGTGCAGGGTTGGGTCAAAGTTCTACATATGTTGCATTAATGCAACCTAGGCCTATGTGGTGCAGGGAGTTGTCAGGGACAACTCCCTGCTTGGAGCAACATGGATGCGTCATACAGGAAACATGCGGAAAGTCCTATGGAATGTTGAGTCAATTGTATAACAGATGGACTGCTTCAGTAACTTGAATGAAAGTGTTTTGTTACTCCTAACAGAATTCACAGAGACGCAATCGATAGGTGCAATGTATGCAGGTTAACTACCGCAGAAAATTTGTCACTTAATGAGAGCACTTAAAGTCTAGTGTGAGCCCTTTTGCCTGATGCAATTAAAAATTACCATCATGACAAGTGAATATGCACTGAATGAGTGTGACACATTGATTTTAGAGATATTTTCTGGTGGTCTTTACTAGGGTGTGATATGAAAGAAGAATATTCCAGACCACATTCTCTGATTAATGAAGCTAAACCCTGGCTTAACTTACTTTAAAAATATGTATCATTTTAAAGTTAGGTTATTTTTGTTATATACATTTACTTTTCAAAGCGTTCCAGCACAGTTAGATTTCCTGTTTTTATTTTTAATTGCCTATCTTGTTTGTCTTTGAATTTAATGCTATCAACCTTGGTAGGGTCAAATGTATAGCGTATCATTTACCCGATTTGTTTATTAATTTTCAGGGACTATCTGTGAAGTATAACAATGATTTCACTATCAGTGCACATACTTGGATGGTTGATTGCCTATCTTGGTTATCAAATAGTTCAGAGGGAAAGTCTCAAGAGTTAACACTCATCAGCCAAGCTCCAAGAAGTGGAATTGGAATGGTTAGTAGGTATATAGCAAGGCAGTGTTTTGTTTTCTTTGGTTTGCGTTGAAACTTGAAAAAAAGTTCTGCACCTTTTTACAGAAAGTTTTTTTTATAACTTTATATCAACATTTCTAAGTAAAATATGATACGATGAGGCAGTACATCTTTCTTCAAAATGAGGTTCTCACTATTTCTCACCTTCACAGTTTAACAGAAAAAAGTTTGTAAGTAAAATTTGTGTTCAAAAAAATTTTTTTGCCAAAAATTTCAAAAAGGTCAAATTGGTCAACTTCAACATCTCCAGCATTATTCATATTTTGAAGAGATACTGCTGTTGCTTAGCATTTTTTTAGACAGAATGAACAATTAATAATGATTTTTAATGTAATTGGACTGATGCATTACCTGACTAAATGAAGATACAGGTATAACCACAACTTTTTGTAATCCTTTTTGATCACTTGTACATTCTGCCAGAGCAATCATGTATGTCCTCTCCTAGAAGCTCCCAAAGTCCCACACTGCCCTCAGTCTATGTTAGTACTAAGGTGTGCTGCATTAGGCAAGATCAATTTCTATACATGTATGTATTCCCAAACTGTGACTGTAGTCTGTACTTCTCATGTTTCCCCATCAGGTTCAATATTAGAAAGGCTGTGTCAGTACATTTCATCAAACTGAAAGTGGAATTTCAGTGTTAGTCATGAGATTCAGGTATTAGCTGTTACAGAAACTCCCTGACTGCCAACATCATCATGTACAGTACCTGTGGTACCGGTATTTGGATGAAGACCTCTGCATCACTCATCTTCAACAGAGACATCACATCTTACAGTAGAAGACATCTTCTAATGTTGTTGTCATAAAAAGTAAGTTTGTTGCACATCCAAGGTCACACTTAGAAAATGTATAAGATTAGACCTTCCTATTCAGCAGGCCAAAGTAGTAATGTGAGATTTACACCCATGTGGAACTTACCCACAACCTCACCCTCTCCCCCTCAGCCCTCCCCCTCAGCCCTCCCCCCAAAAATAACAAGAGACACAAATTTTTATTACCCACATATATCATCATGATGTATTTCCCGAATTTTCTTGCAAAATATTCCAACTCTTCTAAAACTATGTTAACCAACTACTTGAGTATTCACCTGCCTGATAATTTTTTGTATGAAGGAAATCCAATCGATATGTGTTTGTAAAGTATGTTATGTTAGAGCAGTCTGTGGTCTGTTGAGCTGTTACATTTCTTGACCATATGGTGACAATGAGTAAGGCCTATTGTTTACTTAAAAAAGGGGGAAAAAGGAATTTTTTTTAATGAGACCTAAATATCAGCAGTAAAACTTTTTTATAGATAGAGGATGTATTTGTTTTTTTTTTTTTTTCATCTGCAGATCAAAATGTGTTATTTAGCTTTAAGTATGTCTTAAATCTACATGTTTAATTACTTTGACTTTTAGGTATGTATTCAATTACACACACTTGACTGCTGAATGATGATTTAACTTTTACATCCCCACAGGGACGAAAATCAGCCATCCTTCAAGGTCATTACTATCGTGCAATTCAATTTTCACTTAGAGGAGGACTCAAAGTTTTAGACCTGCATCTAGTAAGAAAAGAAATTAGATATTAGTAGGCCATCTGGAGAAGATAACATGGAGACAAACAAGTTTGAAGCACCATTCTGCAATTACCAGGAAAGTCATCAGTTGATAACGAACCGACCCAACGATTGTTGCATTGTTAGTACACTCATAAAACACTGGGATTGAATTTAACCAGGATTGCTGTTCTGCTTACTCCAACATAACTTCTAGTTAAATTTTCCATGAAATTCCGGTTAAACTAAAGCAAATCAAAGTAACACTAACACAAATTCTGGTTGAAGTAACTAGTTTAACTAGGAACATTAACCAGGATTGTGTTGGAGTAAATAGAACACAGATCCTGGTTAAACGTAAGCCCGATTTTATAAGAGTGTAGAAAGAACAGTCACCTTTTTACTTCTTCGAAGTGTTTTTTAATACAATTCCTTGTTGGGAAATTAATGTTTACTAATTGTGCCAATGTTGAATTGGATCTAAAGAGGTTGCTGACATTTTTGGAAGACATTTTTAGTTTGGAAACTGGGCCATAAAACTCCATTTAAGTAACTAACTGGAAGACATTTGTATATCTGATGTCACAATGACATTATACGATTCTTCCTTTTGCTACATTAGCCTAAAATGATGTAAGGATATATTGAATGCTTTGGTTCCTAATGTGCCCTAATGTGACGAGACAACACTTCTGCTGAACAGTGTTTATTTCTTGATTCACATTCAATCCAGTTACGCCACAACATGTGGATATGAAACTTTGAGATGACCCCTTTGGAGGGTATGCAGTAACGAACCATGGTTTTACTTAAAACATGTTAAGCATCATACCATTTAACGAATTCATGATTGGATATACAATGCTCCATACTGTTTTGAATGATGTTAGTGAGTCATTACTCAAGTCAAATCATTCTATTTCTGGTGCAAGTGTGTAAAGGGACAAGGTATTACAATTCACCTAGCCCATTGGCTAAATAGTTTATATTAAAATTATTAAAGTGTGGTAGCGCTTCACCAAACAATTCATGAGAACATTGGCTCATACAGTTTTGTTTAATTTCAAACTGGATGCAACCCAGAAAAGCTCAGAGTAATAAGAATAATTCTTCTTCTTTTGTGTACAATTGGAAACACAAAGAGATGCTTACCGACTGTAGTATAAGGTCCTGGATGAGCCATTTAGCCTCGTGATCTTCAAAACATTAAACATAAATGGCAAGAGCAGTCACCCAAACTTAATTTGGAGCAAAAGATATATCTCACAATTTTCCTTCTAGGACTTCATTATTGTATATTCAGGGTAAATTTAGCAGTAACTCCTAGTAATTTCCTTATTTGAGAGGAAGAAACGTTCTTAAATGACTCTCAATCACCAATCATGAAACAGGACAGGAGAGTCTACTTTACAAATTTAAGTTTAGGTGACTGCATTTCCCCTTGTAATTCACCTCTGTTTTGGTTGTTGAAACTAAGTTGAGGTGACTGCATTGTTTGTGTCAATTCACTTTGTCTTTCTGTTCACTTGTTCCTTGTAGAAATATATAAATTTTCTCAAATTCTCTTACTGTTCTAAGACCTCCTTCCCACACCTAATGTTATGTGGATGGTCATGATCCCAAGATGTTGCTTGTGGACTTTGGACTTGCTATTAAAATAGACAGAAATGTTCCTGAGAGCTACTCATTTTAATCAAATGATACACTACTTAATAGTTTTGTTTAGTTTTATGTTTGCAATGACAGTCTATATGTAACAGTTCAGTACTATGACATAACACTTATTAACAACTTCGCAGCATTTTGAAACTGTTTTTATGTTTTTTGTTTTTTATCGTTCTATACAAATAAGTCAATAAAAGTCTCTCTTAATGTTATCATATGTCTCTATATCTCTAGTTGTCATTCCCCTAGTTATTCCTTTTAACTTTTAAATTATCTCATGAGTATTTCACTATGACTACTGACAGCGTAAAGGTCAAGTGAAGTTATCCTAACTTAAGTTAGTCTAGTTGTCTTACCTATTTCATGAATCTTTAGAATCATGTGGTAGTATATTTTTTCTTTGAATTTGGATATTTATTAGGAGAGACTCATTGTTTGCATTGGATTTGCAATATTGAAGTTCTAAAATATAATGAACGATAAGGGTTTACTTGGATAAAGAAAAACAAGAATTTATAGTGAGAATGGTCTGTTAATAATTCAAAATAAATTTGAGATGACTGCGCTAGCCCTTTTATAAAAAAGCTGGAAACTGTTGGGAGAGTTAAAACATTCACAACTTTGATCAAATTCATAACAAGTATCATGACCAAGTGTTTCAATTTGTTTGAAGTGTGACTTAAAAGCATATTTCAGTGGTTTTTCATTTAAGTCTTGCAAAAAAGACAAAAATACCCAACACCATGTCCTCCAAATCCTGTCGCAATACCATTTTCCTAACTCAAAATGTTTCACTTGACTGGTTATTTGTTAAAAAAAATACCTTCACTTTTCAACATAGCAACAGAAAGTTATGTTTTAATGTGGGTATATTGTGTCAGATTCCCTTTGTTTTTCTTTATAATTAAATGTCCTATTTCTCCTTGAAATTTGATACTATTGGAATGTTCGATACCTTTTACTGTAGCTCTAGCATATGTTGGGAATAGCAAACAAAGTTGCTTAATTATCTCTGTATAGGCATCAAAAGCATAAATAAATTGAATGCAATGTGAAATTAATGTGCCATGATGACATTGCAGATTTCCCATAATGGACTAATTCCCTCCAAATTTGCAGTACTTTAAAAATAAATTTGGAATGCTATTTGCAATTGAGATGCAGTTTTCATCTGATGAAGGAGAAAAGTTTGGATTTTGTCTCTGGAAAGGGCGTTTGAGGAACCAGCCGCGGGTACCGACACTGGACTTTCTACACCGAAATGCACTTTGAAGGTTATATAAAAAATAGAGGTCGTTATATCGCCCAAAATTTGAGGGTTACTGCATGCCTTGGCTTGGTATGAGGTACACCCCTCAGCTGTGTTGCTTCAAATTTCAATACAAATTGAGGACAAAGGTTGTACAATATCGTTGAGCAATTGAAGGAAAAACCAGACCCCTCCTTTTTACCAATTTAACCCTTTTGCTATCTCTGCAAACTGGCAAGCAACACTGCTTAAATAAGTCAACTTGGTAACCAGAAAATTTCCATGTGGTTTTATTAGGGTCTGATCCTAGCACCAGTCTAGCAGCCTCCGAGACAATATTTCCACGTATTGCATGTAATATTTGGTGGCTAAAGGTCCTTATCTGCCGCAGGTGCTGGAACTACATGCTGTAGATCCTTATAGGCCCTATCACAGATTATTGTTACCTCAGTGTTCGCAAGCTTCATTAAATGCATCGTTTGGCCCTTTAATTGGAGCATTGAACCCTGTTTAATACCACTTCATCCGAAGTTGTCCTCTGTCATTATTACTTTTACCTCTCGTTTCTAAAATCATCCACGCTATACGTCCGGATCTGCATCGGATCCGTATTCGCATTGATGGAATCAGAAACGTCTGCATCCGCACACCGCATCCGGACGCCGCAACCGCATTCCGTATCCGCATCCGTACTTATGGAATCCTACCTTTACTACTCCTCCAAACTCAGTGGCGGGGATACGGAGGTAGAAGGGGCATCTGTTAGTGCCCCCAGATTGTGCCCTTGCCCCCCCCCCCCCCCCCCACTTGCCAGCTACCCCAAGTTAGGTTAGGCAGCACGAAAATGAAAGTCTAAGTTCACGTTTCACTATAAACCTAATTGAACATTCCAAATAGTTAATAGTAAGTAGACACATACAATTAGGAGGTAAAATCTCTTAAAATTGGAACAAAGCACCACACGTCTTTGCTCAAATGCTGCTTAGGGGATGGTCATTTGAAAAACAACATCCATTGGCCACTCAGATTTCGAAATGGCGGCCCATTTGACCAAAAGGCCAGCATTGTCGGTTGTTATATACATATTTTTTCACATTTATGTGGAAAAGTAGATTACGAAAATGGTGCTGGAATCAAATTATGTGTTTTTTTTATAACAGGGAGGCCAAATGATATAATTTTGATTTTTTTTTCTTTTTTACTAGATCAAAACAAAATAGTTTTTGGGGCCATAAAACTATTTTAAAACATTGCAAACTTCCATTTTTCACATTCACAATCATGTAAATTAATAACTGTATTTTGCAAGAGTGGTGATCTTTCTCATACAGGGAGGGGTTACAACTACACGAACAGAGAGTGAAACGTTGCCAGTGCTCATGGTAGCCCATGCGCGCAAAAATCTCTCAATTCTTTTGAGAATCCCCCCCCCCCTGCTAAAAACATAGAGACGTAGAAAATTAATAGATTGAAAAAAAAAAAAAAAAAACTAGCATAAACCGTGAGAAAGAAATCGACTAATAGCGAGAAACTCACCAAGGTCAACAAGTCAGTCTTCAATTTTGTAGTCAGAGTTTTTTTTAAGCCACTTTGAACAATTTTTTTTCACGAAGACAAAAGGAAACTTTTTGAATAAGTTTGTGGCAGAGTAAAGTTGGCGTCAAATACATGTAGCCTAGGCATCAAGTTACAATATGGCGTAGTACTCAAGGGGGGGGGGATGCTGCAGAGAGCAGACCAACATTAGCTGCTCTATTGACCAGCACACTATGTAGGACCCCTTCATTGCATACCCCTACAGCTTTGTCAAAGTCCACACCCAGTGGCGTAACCAGATCTGACTGTCCGGGGGGGGGGGCAATAGCATAGAGGTTTCCCGATTTTGTACTAATTGAGCTGTTGAGTTGATGTACACTGTGTTAGTTTGTGGTGTCTTAGGGCCTTAGGGAAGTGTTTTGTTTACTGGCGTAGGAAGCAATATGAAAGTGGGGGGGGGGGGGGGGCAATTTTGGAACATGCAGCTCACCCTATCCATTGACCGAAACGTACATTTTTATGCTTTTTATCCTTTTTGTTAAATAAATCTGATTTTCTTTCTTAGTGTGAACACTACTGTATTAGGTACGTACCGAAAATTTGAGTCCTTTTACACATTTGCAAATATGGAGCTTGTAATGCAGAAAATAGATAAGGTTCAGGGTTTCCTATAAGGAAATTTGCATTTCCTATTAGCATATATCTGAGATAGCTGTCGACTGAAGATCGTGTTATCTAAGGGGTGCGGATTTAGGCTTCTCGGCGACATTCAAAAAACTCTCGAAACTTTGTTGCCTTTTTTGAAAAAAATTTTAGGGAAACGGCACTGTAGCGGCTCGGAAAAGTTTTCCATTGACTGCTTTATGAGCGATCACTTACTGCTTCAAGGGTTGCGATTTAAGGCGCGCGAAGCGCACGGAAAATGTGCCTTTAAAAAACTGATAATTTCAAATATGGAACTTTATTACGAAGAATTCGGGATTTTATGAAGGAAAACCTGCGAAAACCGCACTGTGTTTGACTGGTGCCTCAAATGGCATATTTTCGATTTTTTCACTTTTTCGAGCAAGGGGGCAATCGCCCCTGCTTCCTGTAGCTACGCTACTGCTCTGCAATATTGAACATTGATAAAATTTTAACACTTCAATAACTAGAGAATTCATCTGCACAGACTACACAACTGGCAGGGTTGAAAGGTATCTGATGACAGATGTGTATGAGAGCATTTGAGTACGATAGGCCAATGGTTCCCCTGCCTAGAATATGAAGTCTTGCTAGAAAGACCACATTCAGTTGGCGCGGAGCGTACAGAAAATTTTGAAAAATAGCGACCTCTCAGATAGCCGGAAATGGTATGTCTCGGGCTTTTGAGTAGTAGCTAAGTTTTCCGTGTTTTCTTGCAAATGTGAACACCAGGGATGTATTGCGGTGCGCGAAGCGCGTCGAAATGTTTGCCCTTTTGAAACACAAATATGTTTAAATTGTTGATGCTCCACAATAATACCTAAGGCCTACGAACTGAAACGTTACGATGATATTTCAAAAGTTTCCCAAACTATTAAGACAAAATATTTCAAAGTAAAGTCAATACTCGCACAAATGTCGCTCTATATCATGAGGAGAGCAAGGGAGGAAAGTCTTTCCTCCGATAAAGTGGACCTCAGATATTATTCTATTAACTTTAGGCGACTAAATGAATGTTCATATATTTTTCTAAATGAATGTTCATATATTGACCAAAACAGTGTTCCATGAATGCAGATCAACCTTGCTTTTGATGTTATAATTGGCTCAATTTCTCTCTTTTCCCATTTTTTCCTTTCCCCTTGCTTTCCTTTTTTCTTATTTTCCCGTTTTCCTTTTTTCTTCTGCCTTTCTTTCCTTTCCTCCTTTTTCTTTTTTCCTTTTCTCTTTTCCTATTCTCTTCTTCCCTCTCTTTTCCTCTTTCTCCTTTCTTTCCTTCCCTTCCCGTTTTGTGTGTGTGTGTGGGGGGGGGGGGAGGCATTTTGCCCCCTGCCTCCCCGCTAGTTACTCCACTGTCCACACCCCACTGAAGCTATCCTAACCTGAAAGAGAGTTAGCCAATCATGGTATTACATTTTAAATACAACATGACTGTTTAAATTTTGATCATTATGGGGAAGAAGTTTATGTGCTGTACATCCACCCAAACGTTGTAAGCATAATATCTCAAGACTGCAATGACAGACGCGCCGCACATTTGATATACTATATCATTTTCCATGTTGAGAAGAAATCTATTGTTCTAGTGGAGGTGAAAGGTCATTTGATTTTAATACTTCTAATTAAATTTGCGAAAGCCTCAAAAATGGGTGGTACACAGGCGGCGATATTGGGCGAAAAAGGAAGAAGGTCCCCCAATGTTTGAGAAATCGCTCATTGGCTTTAACTATTTCACGCAGTAGTTTATGAAAAATGAGGAAATTTTCCCCAAAAATTGAGAACAAGAAGTCGCCCTTGGGCTTGTAAACATATTATATCAAGATAGCAATAACTGGACACTTTTCATGTTCGTTATAATATATAATTTTCCATGTAAAGGAGAACAACTCTATCGTTTTAGCGGAGATGAAAGGTCATTTTATATAACTAGAGTTAAAATACCGCCAAAAACAGTGGCGTAGCTATGATATTTTCCAGGGGGGCAAAGCTCGAAAATCTTCCCCACATTTTTCAGTTTCAGTATATTTTCAGTTTCAGTATATTTTCAAGGTCAAGGTGCATACAATATAGGTAAATTTATGATAACAACAAGATTATCATGACGTCATGTAATGTTACCTAAGTTAATACATGACCTACAAGATCCTGAACATGACTACCCTATACATAGGATTAAGACAATGTCATCATGGGCCCGTTGTCACCCCCATCCCCAGTGATTATTTAGATTAATTTTCCGAACAGATTAAATAGATAACTATTCCGAACCAGGCCTTTAAAAATAAGGTAAACATCATACGTTTGTCCAGGTTTGCAGGGTTATTATGTCTAGTCAACCAGGGCGGGATTTGATTTCTGACAGTGGGGGGGGGGGGCAACATTCGACAGACTACCAAACGAAGGCGTCGAGAGAGGGCGAAGCGCTCCCCCTAATGGCGTGGGGTCCAGGAACAAAGCCTCGGTGGGGTCCGGAAGCTCCTGGGTATTTACGAAATTGTAGGCATTAAAATTATGCATTTTATCTTCAACTTGGAATTTCATAAGATGGGCACAGACCACAAATATCACGATTTGACCTTTTTTCAATTATATCCTTACTCCGCATGATTAAAGTCGGCCGGAATCGATAATGCAGAGAGTGCGGGGAGGGAGAATGAATTACTTAAAATTGAGGTTCTTCGGGGACTCCCTCCTTGGTGCCCCAGATCTTCTTTTCAGAACAAAAGATAGGGGGCTTTTTCTTGTGATGTGAATTCAGCCTTTGTCTATGATGGGGCGCGCGAAGCGCGCCGAAAAATTTAACGTTTGAGACATCTCAGTAATGAAACTGAAATATTTAAAACGGGTGCGCGCGAAGCGTGTCGAAAAAAAAAAAAAAAAAACGGCGTTGAGACATTAATTGGGAGAATATTGTTTTTATTTAGTTTTCAATGCAGTATATGACCTGTTTAACTATTATACAACTTAGTTAATAATCACTGTCTTGCGAAGCTCTGTCAGTTCCAGTTTGTGTTTCTGTAGCAAAAGCAACCAGACTAAGACGTTAAAAAACTAAATTCTGGAAAAAAGTGGGATCCCCCGTAATCCCGCCTATGTAGACAACGGTAAGCTATTGTTTTTAGCTCCATCCATGGTTAAACACAGAGTAAGATCTGTCTATAACCTGCCCGGAAGTGTGTAGAATGAGAGGCCATTAAATGCTTAAACTTAACCTAGGGCGCTGTTAACCAATAGGTTCGAGATTGGGCTGTTAAACCTCGGCTAACCAAACCTAACCCAGGACGTTGTCACCTTAAGTGAAGGGTGAGAGTGATACGCGGAGCGCGACCATCGGTTCGCGCGGAGCGTCCCGCTACGGGAAATTTCGCTAAAACACCCCTAAGATTGCAGGAAATGACACTCCCTGTGCCTCATTCCTGCATGCTTAGAGTGCAATATTTTTCTTATTCTGAAAACTTTTAAGGATACAATTTGTTCAGAAAACATATAAAAAAGAAAAAGTGGAAACTCTGAGTCCTACCGGTATGTATTGCTGACAGCCTTAAATCGAATATAAATATAATAGTTGTGGAACGAAAACAAACGGAAATTGTGATAATTAAATGAGGGAATATTCGTTCACGGGGCTATGATTACGTAACTATTTATTAGCAACGTATTATCCAATAGTGCATCAAGTTGATGAACATAACATTAGCTCAACAATACGTAGGGAACTATCTCGATGATGGTTTCCTATGCTCCGGTCCTTTAGCCTGTCAGTGTTGCGCAATATACGTTGAACTGATCAAAATACCCTGCACGTGTACCAAAGAACATTCACGCTGCTGTAGATAGGGCATTTCTGCGGGACGCGAGTCAAGCGCACTTCATGCTGCCGTAACACAATTGATATCTGGGAAATACGTTGCATGGAAATACGAGTTATGCATGAGAAATGTTTCACGATTACTTATACTGAGAAAAATTTAAATAAATAGGAAAAGGAAGTATTATTTCTTCAACTTGAAATTTCCCCAAATTCCAAAAATGTCCCCTAAATATTTTCCAGGGGGCAACTTGCCCCCCCCCCCCGCCTCTCCCCATTGGCTACGCCACTGGCCAAAAACCTCAAAAATGGCTTGTAGGCACAATATCTCAAGGCAGCATTAACTGACACTTTTCATACATGGAGAGTTGCCATGTTGAGAGGGAGAGCCCTATTGATTTTGATGGAGGTCAAAGGTTATTTCGGGTCACCGGAGTTAAAGGTACGAAAATCTCGTGAATACGCAAGGCTGCCCCCTGTATCCTCTATTGTTCAAGATTTACGCAAAATACGATCTAATTTTAAATTGCCAATACACAGTATGGTAATAAAGGCTGTTCCTCGGTGGCGGAGCTACCATATGATCAGGGGCGACCGCCCCCATGACGGACAAACTTTCCTGCGTATGCCCTTTTTAGCTTTATGACATTCTGTTTTAAGACGCCCCTGCAGATCATTCTCACCCCTTTGACCAAAATCCATAGTTTCGCCAGCGCTGACCCTACTTCTGTAGCCAACGGTGATAAATATATATTAGTCCAAGAACGTTGGTTGAATGTAAGCCTTCATAATATTTAGTGGTTCCAGTAAATGATTTGGTGGAAAACCTCTCACTTAAAAGAATAGGCCAGAGTCAAATTTATGTTTAATATGTTAAAGAGGAACATATTCTAATCATTCTGGAAAAAGTTGTATTCATCTCCCATGTTCGGTTCTCGAGATATAAGCAATTGAAGTTGACACATTTTCCAGAGAAAGTGAACTTGAAGCAAACAGGTGTGATGTCATGGATTTACATTTTGGCCAGTGTTTTGTTTTTCCCTATTTTTCATCGTATTTGTTTAACCTTGAATTGATTAGGCATGCTACTTTGCCCCTAAGGCATATAAAGGTTTAAAAATTCCATTGCTCAGGATGCACCTATGGTATCAATATATTAAAGTTTAGTTGCATAAAATTTGTGGTAAATTATGAAGAAAAAAGAAACATTGGCTAAAAAAGTGAATCCATGACATCATGCGTGCTTGCTCCAAGTTCATCCTATGTTGAAAATTTGCCGCATTCAATTGACAATATCTCGTTAACCGAACATGGAAAAGAAATAAAAATTTCACGAGAGTGCTTAGAGTATGTCCCTCTTCAACATATCAACAAAAAAATCGCTTTGCACTATTCTTCTAAGTACAAGTTAATAGATCACTCACGAGTTTGCTCAGATTGCAAACGAAGACTTGAACCGTGTATATGGTTTACAAAGTTCTAAAGCAACTGTCTTCCTAATGCTAAAATGGCCCTGTGGTTTTCATAATTGAAAAAGATTTGCCTAAGTTTGTTGTCTTACATCACACCCTTTATCGTCATCACTAGATTTCAAAATTATTATTTTAATCACCAGCATCGTGTTTTGCTTCCGACTCTATGGTGCGTGTGAAGCAACAAACCAACAACGATACACAGATACAACGCAAACGAATCGATGAATTGAAAGTTGGCGACAACGTGGAAAGTTACGATAGGGAAACCAACTCTGTAGCTTTTTCAGAAGTGTACTTCATATCACATGACGGCGACACCGGGAACTCATTTCGATTGCTCAAGTTAATTGTAGGGTCCGAACAAAATAGGGAACTGTCACTTCGTCTGCACCCGAAGCACCTGGTATACTCCTGTCAAACAAGGACACCAAGTGATGAATCGACCACCGGTTACAAAGAGGAGCCATGTCGTCACCCTCCGGAGAATCCTGTGACCGCAGAGAGCGTAAAAGTAGGCGACACCGTGTGGGTTAGAAATTCCATCGGTGAATTCGTGCCGCGTCCGGTAATCAAAGTTGGTGAAACTCGGAACGGGATCAGGCATCCAATGACTCTTAACCATTGCATCGTCGTGGATAATGTTTTGGCATCGGTTCATATGTACGATGAAGGTCTCTACAGGCAGATCACTGCACCGATTAGGTTTGCGTATACTATTAGCCCATCTATTACCGATTCTGCGCTTGTAAAGAAGTTGGTTCAAATGTGGGATTTTGTTGAAGACAGGTATTTCTAAATGGAGTCAGGCTCTGACAAACATTGAAAGAGGGTTAATTGCCCCACTTAAGTGATTTAATATGCTCAACTTGAATATCTACAATTCCCAGTAATAGCGCCGTCTCATGGTTGCAACTTAATACAACAGCAGTCTAATTAACACTATAAGGACACATTGGGTGTTAGTGAAGTTTTATTTTTCCGTTACATGCCTCGAGGTCCCTCGAGGTCCATACGCACTAAATGAAGAATGTGAGATATTGTGCTGATTATATCTTACTATATATTTAAAGATCTGTCTTTGCCTAAATTTCCTGAAGGTGGTGAATGATAACTTGATAAGTATATGTTGCAAGAATCGAATAAGAATTATACACAAATATTACCCGAGAAAAGACCTCTTCCCAGGTGAAGCTTATCTCTGTGAATGCAACAGTTACTCCCTTTAACGAACAAGCTGACTCTTTTGACCCAGAAATCTTTAAATGTGTTCAAACCGATTAAACTTGATTGATCTTAAGATACCTTAAGAGGGAAGTTTTCTGAAAGATTCTGCATTAAGAGTGGTCAACCAGAGACGGCAAACACTTGCTCTTCGTTTCTAGCGTCACATATCAATTTGTTCCTCAAAGTAGATATACTCCTCCGGCTATTGTGATCAACCAAGCCTTTCTCTCATGTATTATTACATCCTTCCCCTAACCCTGACTACCTAATTGTAAACAAATGATGATCAGTCTGGAATGCCCTTTGCCAAAGGGTTTTAATGGACGTTGAACATATCGGAAATTTATGTTTCAGGCTTATCACAAATATAAGGGTGGTTCCAAAGTCAACGAATGATTTAACGTTAGCTAGGGCTATTATATGAAAATATCGTGCATCCACAAGGTATCTTTTATGAAAACATCCAAATGTTCTGGATACCTTAAAACCTTTGGAGATCGAACACTGAAAATACTTTTTTGTCCTTAATGTTCCCATGGTAATACATTTCGGTTGGTCTGTAGGAAAGTAGGTTACGCGACATTTTTGAGATCACTATTTGCGAATTTTATAACTTGTAAATTACTGAGAGAGCTTGAAGTGGGTGCGAATTGCGGCACAGAGTTGTTAGAGCAATGAATGAGTTGTCGAATTCAAAGTCAATTAAGTGTGATCTTGCTCACATGGTTTTCATGAGATATTCCGATCTTTGGTTTACTTTGGTTTTCGACTATGATTTGCTATATGGCTTATTTCACAGCAGTAGACGTTTTTAATAATTTGAACCGATTATTTTTTCGACATGTATTGAACTTTCGTCCCAAACGCTATCGTGGATCACGTTGATAATTTATTTCCTATTTTAAAAATAAAACAAAGAAAAATCATCCTTGTTTATGGTCTCCTTGAAGCGACAAACTTTAGGAGCACATGTTGTAGTGTAATCAGATGCAAACATTGGAAATGCCCCCACTGACCCAAATGCTCACCTGTCAGCATTTCTTGGGAAATTTTGATAGCAAGTACCTCCTATCTGCTTCGACAGAAAAATTCCCTTTTAAAATGTTTCCCATTTCCGTTGAAATTGTAGGTAGACATGTGTTTACAGCTGACGTTATCTCACAAGTCAGTTCCAAGTGGGTTAAAGCTGACCGCTCTATTGGATGTTCTTCCTAATTCTTTGATAATGTGTATTGAGTTTGCGCGAGTTGCTTGTCGTTGCAACTGTACCTTTTCCTCGACATTTTAGTTGTCTTAACACTTTGATTGGTTTCGATGATTTTGCTAATTATATACAAATTAAAGGATTTGCAAGAGAAACATTATAAAGCTTCATTCATGCTCTAATAATCATACTGGTAATGAAAAAGATAATGAAATGATTATAACAATGATAATATTGTGGTATGATTATGATGAATGTAACGTAAATGATTATTATAATGATAGTGATGGTGGAAGCCATATGGATAGTGACTGTGATGGTGATCGTTGTGGTGGTTTGTTGTCAAAATGATGGTGACGGTGATGGTTATGGTGGTGGTTAGGATGATGGTGGTGGTGACTATGGTGGTACTAATAATAACAGCTTTAACATGTATACACTTTCGATCTTTCCAAAATATATCTTATTGGCATGCAGAATGGTTTGTTTCTCGTTTTTTTTTTTATTCCGCCAAAATCAGAAAAATGGAAGGTGGAAGGTGGAAGGGAAAGATGATGAAAGGAATTAAGAAATAAGAAAGAAGATGATCTGTGAGACACTCTATAAAATCTTCCCTGTCAAAATTTACAGCAAATTACAGGTAGCAGAGTTGACAGTTATTTATTAGAAATTTTACAGTACGTATCATTTATTGTAGCGTAAAACTAATTTTACAGTAAGACAACTGTAGTTTTCAGTCCCACTAAAGTTACCGTAAGTTACCGTTAATGAAAAATGAAAAATTTAACTTACCGTAATTTTTAAAATCGCAGAAGCCGATTACAGTGAGATTTAAGGTTTACTCATTCATAGTCATTATTTGTAAGTGCAATCGAATAAAGATAGAGCAAAACCTTTCTCTTAAGTTCTCCCGACTATCTGGCAAAGAGCCGTTCGGCAAAACCAAACAATAAACTGCAAGATAGCGCAGGTTGTTCCTTCTTAAAGATAGAGCAAGTCCTCCCAACCCTCTGGCAAAGGGTCGGTCGGCGAAACCAAACTTCACACTGATTCCCAAAGAAGCTTTACGTCCATTAAAGGACAGCACTTGACCAACCTCACAGCCCACAGATCATTTACATCATTGTGCTTTTTACGTGCTAAAATGGGCACGGCCAGACCGCCGAAAGGATCACTTCATATGGCCAGCAACCAAAAATACCGAACATCAACACCCATACAAACATAACAAGACCACTAACACAGCCCGCAACACCAGATTGAGTCTCTCGACCAGCGAGGCCATTCCAGCTCCCGCGCGGCTTCTTCGAGTCCGTAACCACCACGAGAAATCGGGTCATCACACCCACCGCCAACGACCAACAACAACACAAACTCAAACCAACACACGCACTCGAAGGCAACAAACACGCCCAAAGGCAACAAACACGCCTAAAAGCAACAAACACGTCTGACGGCAACCACAGCGCAGGTTGACATGGGGCCCTAGTTTCATTTAGATCATGTACAATTACTTAGCCTGGCGGTGGATCGGGAACGTCCACTTTCTTCGGGAACCCAACATTACACCATTTTTATAAAATCCTCCCGACTGACAAAGGGCCGTTCGGCGAAACCAAACTATTAACTGCTACCCGAAGAAACTATACGTCTACTGAAGGACAACACGTGACCAGCCTCAAAGCCCTCAGACCATTTATATCATTTGTCTGTCATTTATTGCTCCATTCTAGACCGGATGAAAAGAACAGATACCACACATGATCTTAGCACAAACGCCTAGAAGCGATCACTGGTTTGTCATGTATGGCTGAACTTTAGACTGGATGAAAAGAGCAGAAGCGCAGAGGATACAGCTTATATGTTAAACATCAAGCATCCGGGCTCTATGAGTCACTTTCGAATGCAATCATATTAATTGGTGGTTGAGATCAATATTGAAAGCTTGTACATTTTTCAATCAAATTGCAGTAACACATTGTGAAGAGCAACAACGTTTTTTACTTATAAGATGCTGAAACCACGAACATCTGAGTAAGAATGGATAATCCATGAGTCACATAGGAGCTGTATTTCGAAGTACAGTAGGTGTGAAACACTGCTTTGGGTGTAAGCATTTGGATGACAGAATTTGAAGTAGTCTAACCTATCACTTGTTCTGGGTGCTGAGTTCCTGGTAAGGATAAGCGGACTCTCCCGCTTCCGGATATGAACAAAGAGACTGTGTACAGGTTTAATACTAACCTGGCAGACCTATACACCTGGAGTCTAGAAGCTCAGTCAAGTAACAAAGTTTTTTTCCTTAACAAGTAACAGTTTTGGTCCTCCTAAATAGTACTTTATAGCTACAGTATTTAAACGTACCCTTTCTAAGAACAGTGCATAACAAAGAACGAGAAGCTCTACGGGTACGGGTTGCATTTGAGCAACGAACCTTTGAAACAACAGTCCAAGTATCACATTGTACAAACCATTTGATACAGTTTACTGCGTGAAGAATTCGAACCCCCACACTGACATTGTAGTGTTTGTCCCCCCCCCCCCCCCACCCCACCGTCCAGGGAGCACTTAGATGTTATAACGCTGGACAATTCTGTGTATTTTGAGAATAAGATTCGAAAATTATTGTTTTTCACTTCGAGTTTCCTTTATCATTGTTTCTCTTAAGAACCAGTCGAAGCCCGTGAAATCAGACGTAGACGTTTGCGTAACTAGTGGTATGGAGGAAGGCTCCTCGCAAATGCAACCTCACATATTTTATTTTTTGGTGCATTGTGAGGAGGCTGTGTGTTGTGTTGTTTAAATTGAAAATTTAGACAGTATAGAGCACTCTTATTAGCTGAGGCATTTATGGGTGAGATGGAATGGTATAAATATTACAACCCATCTTTGTCAAGTTTTTTTTTTATTTTTTCCTTCGTAACTTTCATACATGTTAAACAAAATTTGGAAGAGTTTTGATTCGAGGATTGATTCTTATCCTCATTATTCGAATGGACTGTTTAACCGTTCTGTGAAAAACTTGGACAGGTAATTTAATCTATATCCCTTTTATCGAACAGTTAGATTCACTTTATTAAATCTAATGGGTAAGATGCGTAACTTTTGCAATGTGGCGGAAAAGTATCCCAAGAATGTCATAGCTGTAAGGCTCCTTTTACATGACAATTTGAGCAGAACTACTCCATAATCCAGCCATCCCTCTTTTATATATCATCGTCCATCAACGTAGGTGCAGGACCTCATCATCCCTTTATGAAAAAATTGGAAATTTTTTAAACATAAAATATCAAAATAGAAAATTGTTACATGCCTCTTAAAAAGCTCTGGGTGGGTAATTTTTATCTATCTAGAAAATCTGCGCGATGCGCATTGTTTTACAAGAAAAACTGGCAAACGACAGCCCCGATTCCTAACCTAATGCCTAACAAAACAAAGAATAAAAGCGATGAAAAACAAAGGCTACAACCAATCAAGAAACACTGTGTTAAACAATGCGCATCAGGCGGAAAATTTTCATAGCGCTACACTTGGATAGTTTGACTATAGACCTTATGCATGTGATGTCACGGAGCAAAATGTAGGTCCTCGTTTGGGGAGGGGGGGGGGGGCAAAACAAACCAACACAAACAAATACTGATAGCTGATTGGATATTTTATGTGAGATGCAGCACAAATCAAAAAATTGTATTTTTGAAAAGCGTTCATCCATGGGCTTTGTGGCGCATCTACTTGCAAATTACAGAGGGAAATGAAAATTCAGGTTTGACGTTTCATACATTTGTATGTACACTGGAGCGCATGTGCATCAGCTCGACATTTGGAGACTAGTAGCTCTCATTAGGAATTCTGCCATTTAAACACTAAAATGACATTTATGCTTTGACCTTTATTTCGTAATCCAGCTGTAGTGATGTATTTTCGCGTTTACTCAGTGATTTATATCATTAGTTACTAAATAAATGAATCTTGAGCCATGAAAATCGGTTCATATTTAAAGAATTTATGCCCCAAAATAAAAAAAAAAAAAACGGAAACAGAATTAAAAATTTCAGACCACGCTGCCGAATTATCGATAGTCCTGTTTGGGACAAAACATTCAATACGTACTTTATGTTCCAGAGTTTACAAAAAAGGGTGTTTATAATCACAAACGGACACCGTTTCGTGATATTGTCACCAGTGAAGTACCGGTGCGGCTTTAGTCTTTTGTAGGGCTGTGAAAATCTGGTCAAAATATCTATTATAAACTAGGACTAACTAAAAATATTTATGTACATCATTGAATGTATCATTGGTATGGCAAAAAAAAAAAAGTAATCCATGTATATCAAGTTCATTTATATAATTAACTTTGAACTAGTATGAACTAGTAGAAATTTCCTTTGATTTCTAAGGATCTCCTACTTGCATATGTAACTAATTGGCAGGCTGCTGCAACTAACGGCTTTTCTACCCCCTTCAGTCTGCTTCAAGAAGTGCCTCCTTTGGTTTCAAAGAACCCTTGTCCAATTCGTAACTTGAAGTCAACATTCTGCAGGTACGGGGAAAGACAATGTAAGTCTCTGCCTTCCACATTTCCGTTAATATTCTATCACTTTCTGTCTCTTTAAGAAGAAGTTAAATAAAATAAAAATTATCCTTATTTTGTTGATAACTACCCCTTGCTTCAACTGGCTCAGACGAAGCCAATGAGAACCTTTGGTCTTTTTAAGACGGCAGTTCATAATAGAATTATTCGCTTTATAGCTTAGATCTCTTGTAATAGTTTGCTGATAAATCGTCATTGATAAATTCTCATGTAATATTTTTGTGAAACTTCTCATAGACAATGTCTACAGACAATTTCTATTTTATGCGACACGTGCACAAATGCATTTTGCTTATTTACGCATTTTGTTCACAGACGTGAAGAACAGTACATGAGAATACTTCTTTGAACATGAAATTGAACTTCCAAGATCCATCATTTTTCCAGAAAATCACCATCATTCATTCTAAAGAGTTAGTTGGTGTATGGGAATCAAAGTCAACAGGAAAAGTATAATACTATTTTCGGATGCGGTTTGTAGCTGGCAAGATGTCCTACCTGGGAGCTGTTATTTAATTGCTTTATTTTATACTTTTAAATATAAGGAACAAGCAATACATTCTTAAATAGAATGGTTCGGCTCTAATTTGCCCATTTTCCTGTTATTGTGAAATTCGCTTATTCATAATAACAGGAAGCGAACCAGGTACGTGTTTGATCCAGTTGTAGAGCATCCCCCTTTCCCGTTCGTTTTTTAAAGGCTTAAAAATAGAATTCAGCTATTGCCGTTGTGCAAAATGCTTCCCACAGGAGCACAGGAAAATCCAGTTTCCCGTAACTAGAACCAGAATTCAAGGCATTCATACTCGCTTATGGGGCTTAAAAATGCAGTCACTCCAATTTGATAAGTGTAGTGATCTGTTCTGTTCAATGATTGGCTCTTGAGAGCCATGTGACCGTATTTTTCACACTAAAGTATGACATTTAGGAAAGCATTATCTGAAAGTTAAAGGAACATTGCCATCCTTTCTCTACAGGGGAAAGCTAAGTGTTGTTCGAAAGATTAATGGACATATTTTCATTGTCTTATATCAAAACTCTCTTCAAAATTTCCAAGTTTCTTCCTCGGCAACCCACTTTATACTTCGTTCATACGCCTTTCATACCGTCTCAAATTCCATTCGGATTGTTCAACACAATAAGTTTTGTGAGAGATGTAGCGCAAAATGTCGGCCCCTTTCGCTTACAACTGCACCCAATGCTAGCACCGGCTGTGGGGAATTCATGGGTGTGAATACCCCCACTGATTTTCAAATTTCCCCGAGGTTTATAGGCTATACTCTTGTAGTGGTGGTGTGGGGTGTGCTTTACTTATTCATGTATCAATTTTTTTATCATGTTCTGTCACCAATGGTGAAAGCTACTAAACATTTCTCAAAACTTTGTATAATAGGCATAAAAATGATCTCCTTCTCGTTTTCAAAAAAAATTAGAAATTTTTTAAGGCACCATCTCCATGCAGATCCTGAAAAACCAGTGGCGTACGAAGGGGGGGGGGGGGATTGGGTCACGCCGCCCCCTTACGGATGCCAATGTTGTTTTTGGTTTTTTAGATCCTAAAAAATTCGTAGCTCTACTTTACTAACACAGATTTTACTTCAAAAGGTAGCATATGTGGCACCCAATTTCTCAAAAATTTTCAGAGGGGAAGGATTGTCTCTGCAAGGCCCCTCAGTGAAACCATTTTTTTAAATTCCTTTAAATAGGCAAATTTTGTCAAATTCCAAATTTAACTTAAAAAGGTAGACTCTCTAACACCTTAGCGGCACCGATTGCCTGTGAGGACATCCGTCCTTATTAGAATTCTTTAAAGGGAGGCGCCATCCCTTTGACTCCTTCCCCGGCCGGCATAGACGTAAGTGACGGGGGCATGGAACCGGAGGGTTGAGGTGCGGAGAAGCATTAGCATATTTTCAATTCTGTTGTATGTTTTCCCCGAAAAAAATCAAGACCATTTATAAAATAGTGGTATAACATTTTATGCGGTAATATTCTCATCAATTAGCATATTGCTGATTTTTATGTTATTGCAAACAAAAGCTAAACAGGAAGATTGTTTAGATTCTCTTTCCAAGCATGAAAACACAATTTTCGGCCATCTGAGGGGTCGCATTTTTTCAAAATTTTCTTTACAATTCGCGGCAATTAATGGTGACCCTCTGCCTAGATAATCTTTCGGACAAATTTACATTTTTCAGGTCAAAGCATTTTTAATAAGCTTCTGATCACTTTACAGTTTGCGAAACTCATTTTGAAGTGATCATTTTATTGCAAACAACAAAGAAGAAAGAGACTCGTTAGATTCTTAGTATAAGTCTGAAAAAAGTTTCCGGCCATCTGCTAGGTGTGATTTTTCGAAATTTCTCTACGCTCCGCGCCAACTAATGGTGGCGCTTCGCTTAGATAGTCTTTCGGCCAAAATTACATTTTCGGGATAAAGTACTGCTTAACTCTTTCATCACTTTGCAGTTGTCTGAAACTTATTTTGAAGTGAGCATTTTATTGCAAACGACAAAAGAAGATAGTGATTAGCTAGGTTTTTCGTATAAGTCTGGAAAATGCTATTTCCGTCCATCTGAGGGGTTTGATTTTTCGAAATTTTCTCTACGCCAACCAATGGTGGCGCCCCGCTTAGATAGTCTTTATAGCAACATGACGTTTTGTGGTCAAGAAGAAAAAAATGAAAAGCTTACGTTCGCCTATGCCGTTCGATGTTCTTAAATGTTGGCTCCTAAAAGTATGTAAATTTACAAAATCTTACTTCGACAGGTATCTTCAATGGCATTAGATTGAATGTACATACACAAAATTTTCAATTTTATCCTCATGAACCACCACAATTCAACTTTTAACACTGTTCATGTCAAAGTTGAAAACCTTGTACCATTTAGCATCTAGGGTCCTTGAAAAGCCCAAAAGTTTTCAAAGGGGAGGGGGCACCCTCTCCCCTAGGCCAGCGATCACTCAACATATATACTGCATGCTCCCCTCCCTACAGAGAAATCCTGCGTACGCCACTGCTGAAAACAAATCGAAGGGTCATGTAAATGATATGCCTATAAATTATAACGTATCATCGCTTCCGTCTCTTGAACCCTACTTCAGTAAGACTACGGCTCCAGCGTTTTCCAGCCAATCACCATCTTCAGGCATCTATACCACCTAGACGTAATAAATAGCTCAAAGAGGAAGGAGTTTGGGCAAATACCTTGTCTCCTCTCTCCGAAACACAAAAGGATGTGCTCCTCTACGTATTTCTCAATTATAACCACTTTCTCGAAATTTTGTACCAATATGGAGTTACTCAGTAAGATGGAGTTTTACGGCCCAGTTTCCATCTGATTGTTTCAAGTCGAGCCGGCCACGGCCTTTTTTCCAGTTGTGACTCACTGGCTTGTTTTGCCTACTCCGTTGCTTATACTGAGCACCAAGCATAATAGCAGTACCAATATGGAAGCACTAATCTTCACAGCATTGTACACAATGACCCTTCATGAATTTTCTTGAGGAGTGCGTGTAAAGATTCGATCACATTCTTCGGACAAGCCCCTAAATCAAGCTAAGGTCCAGGTCTTGGTCTATGATTGGCATGGGAGGACATTGACGACAATGAAATTAAATCAACAACCAGTACACACGATGCCACCTATCTAGTTTGTCCAATAACACGGTATAAGAATCAGAAACATAACACATCGAACTTAACATTCAGCCAGTATATCCTGCTAAGTTCGGGTGTTAAGAGAACTGGTCTATGGGGTAGGGGCCGAGGGGGAAGGGGAATTAGGAAATATTGACTCCACAATTTTGGTCTTTTCATGATATTGAAAACCAAGAAGGTACAGGTTTACAGAACAAGGTACGCTTGCGCAACATATTACGTTTTTCGTCAAATTAGTAATTATTACTCATGGATAGGTTAGAACTGAAGTCAGGATGTTTTCATCTCATATGAATGTAGTAATGAAAAAAAGCAATACGCAACTCTAATTTGCATCGAAGCCATCCGAGACAGTAAAACCGAAAGAGGGAGGGGTGAGTGACCGATCGACTTTGAACCCCTAAACCAACGGCTCTAGTATGCCCCTTCATTTCATCTGATGCTTTAATATTTTGCAATCTAGACTTATCTTTAGAATTTTATTGCAAAAGAAAACTCAAAGTGGCGAATGCTTAGATTCTACTCAGAGTTCTGAACAATGATATTTCCGGCTATCTGAGAGGTGGCGGTTTTCCCAAATTTTCTCTTCACCCAGGCTCTCCAACTGATGATGGCGCTCCAATTAGATTGGTTTTCGGGCAGTCACCACTTCTCGTTGGCTTCCCAATTTGGATAATTGGGGAATATTTACTTCATAAGTATTATCTTCTATAATATTGAAATCCAAGTCAACCAGATGACTTAACAGAGGAATTCGGCCTTGCACATCATGTTTCGCTTTATAATTATTCATTGAAAGCATTGATAGCATGAAAGTCAGGACATCTTCAAAATATTTATCGAGTATAAAAAGGAACAAATTATAGAACCATTTTGAATCAAAGCCCTTCGAGACAGGAAAAAAAAACAACAACATTTGTATATTCAAAAATAAATTTTAATACACTCAGGGACGCAGTCAAAATGGAAGCGATTAGTAGAGTTTACAGTTATCCGTTCCCATACCAAAGAATGTCTACTCCCGTGCACTTTACCAATTAACTTTTTTGCACTTTTCAGTTTGCTTATTTATTTGAAGTTGACATTTTACTGCAGACGAAAATTCAAAATAGCGTCTACTTTCAGAATGGTTGCCTGCGATTTCCGGCTGTTTTAGCGGTCACGCCAACTGATGCATGGTCATAGGCGTACTAGGCGTGGATGCAGGGGGGGGGGGGGGCTTTCGCCTCCCAATTCGGCAAAGGCAGTTGGTCTATTCGGGCAAGACATCGGCAAAACATGATAAACGGTGACATTATTAGGGCTAAAATGTTCTTGCCCCCTCATAGAAAATTATACCCCCGTACACAAATGTGCATGGTGACGCTCCGTTTTATCGTAGTCTTTCGGGTAGGATTACCTTTTTCTAACAAGTAATTCTCTACCCCAAAACTGAACTGCTTCTCTACTCCGATGCCCATCAGCAAGGATAACCGATACATCCATTTCATGATCTCTCGTACCAGACATTTTAATCTATGATTTATCTCTTATAAACATTCTTAAATGATTGCGTGGAAAGCATCTCTTTGAAGAATCCCATTCAACTTGCTATTGTGCATAGCGCACGTGACCATCCGCAGGTAGGGATTACTTCCTCACGGAAAATCAAAAAGTAAAAAAAGTTGAAAGACTTATTGACGTTGAAATGTTGAAATGGAATCTTGGATTGCAATATTAGCTTTACTTGTTCATATGACTGGGCCGTTGTCGGAGCTACCATATTCTCAGAAAAAAGGATAGATCTCGTAGTGCTAGACTTGCTTTTGTAAAGTGGTTTTGCAGAGAAGTTTATAACTGTTTCGCTAAAAAGAGAGCAGAAGGTGTCACAAGAAATAGTATAATACTTTTGGAGGGATTCCAAGCGATCCACCCAGGCAGACCAGTCTGTATCGAGGGCGCTTTGGAGCCATGGTTTGATGGCTCTCAATTGGGATTGCAGACCTTCATCGTACATGCCAGGACTCCAATGTGGGTGTGATCCGTATTTTTAGCTAACCGAACTGCATTCAGACGACACGTCAGTAGCTCTTTCATCGCCGGATGCCGGGCACTGTTCTTATACCATCAGGATTCTATCGGCCTGTTTCATATTACCCTTATTCTAGACTGGACTGTTGAATGGATGACAAAGTCATAAGAAGGATATATGTATTTTGTATTTACACAGAAAATAAAGGAGTAATGGCCCTGTGGCTCAAACCAACTTTTGAACAGTGTAATGACATTTTCTAGCGCTGTGTTACTATATGTGGGTTAAAAGAGAGCGATGACCTGAAGGATCAACTGTAGATTTCAGCTTTTCGTATAACTTTGGAGTGGATGCTTGATGTGATGTTCTAAGTATTGTTTATTTTATATTTGGCCAGATTATTTTGTTAGAAGATTTTCACTTTATTTTTGGTAGATTAAAAAAAGAAAAAAAGGAAGAAACGTCTAGTTGTTGATTTTTAATGTTAGATACTCTAGTACTTTACAGAAGTAAGACTTATCCAAGTGTTCCAGTTCAAATATTGGTGACAACAACCACTTTTATGATAAATACCATTTTTGTAATAAAGTTGACCGCTTTGGTAAAAAATTTACCACTTTTGTTGTAAATTTATATTCATTCAACCACATTTGTAATAGAAATCTCTGTTAACCACTTTTTTAATTGCCAGTCAACCGCTTTTGAAATTATAGTAGGCTTTAGCAAGGAGGGCACTGCCTTGGAGAATGATTTTGATACATGCATAAAAATTGGTACACCGGTCGAATAGGCCAGGGCCTACAGTGAGGGGAGTATTTTGTTACAAGAATTTCGGGGATTTGTCTAGTGAGAGCAATGGAGGTCATTTTGAAAGAGCTTGCTATTTCACCCGTATCTTGGTTTACTTCTGTGTATAAACTGTTGCTTTAGCCTTAACAGACGATATTTGGTATAGTTTACAATATATTATAATAAAAAAAAGTCTACAGGAATATTTTTAACATATTTAAACCTAAAATCTATTCTGACTACAGAGTGAATACTAAAAACTTATCTTTTATACATATCTTTCCCTGATCCAGGTCTACCCAGATAGTGGAAATAGCAAAACGATCGCCAATGCGGTTGAAATTACCTCATGTATTATAATAGAAAGAAAAATAGTCCGTAAAAAGCAAATGTCACGAGTTTACATTTTATCTGGTCATGTTGTTGTATTAATAGTCAGAAATGAACCAAAATACAGGTGGAGCAAAACAAAAAACCTTTTAAAATGGCCGCCATTCCTCCCACTGCGACGTCATTGCAATCAAGTGTGTCCCATATAGCTGCCTAGGGTTCCAGTCCTCCCTTAAACTGTTAAACGGAAATGTATAAAGCTCTGATGTCGTCAAACAATTTTGAATCTTAGCCGCTTATGGAAATGCACACTTGGAAAAAAGAATGGCTTTTTCATTCTGCATACTTTCAGTTACGATCAAGAAAACAACGAAAATTACGAGGCTAACTTCTCAAGTTATCATGCAACCTATTTCAGGTTATCAAAAAAAAAAAAAAAGTCACACGGGTCACAGGGAGTTTTTAGGTCACCTAGCTGAACGTTGGGCGAATGGTCGCAATTTTTTTCCGAAATCATCCCCGAAATTCACAACAAGCTCCTAATGCAATAGTATGATTCTTTGTCAGCTAGCAACCAATTTCTCAATCATACGATGCTGAATGTTATCCCATGAATTATTTCAAGGCACGGTAACCACTATAAATGCACAATATTAGAGCATAACTAACTAGACAGTTTGTACTTTCAGGCAAGTACGCATGGAAGCCCATGGCCCTTGAGTTGTGGGATCGGTCTTTGTTGAACACTCGGAAATGGCTGGTTTGATTGAGCCAGGTGGGTTTGGAACAAATAAGTTTTGACATCGTAGGAGGGGAACGAAAATTATTCCAAGAATTTTGAAATGTGTAACGTGCATTGAAATCCGATGTGTTCCAGATACGAGCAAGTAATCTATAATCCCGTCTCGAGTCCCCCATTGGTCCGTCCCTAGGTTTCTCGGGATTGTGCCCCCTTACCCGAATTTATAGTCGTGACCCTTTCCCCAGTGTCCCATAACCTAACCAACGAACCTTTCCCCAGTGTCCCATAACCTAACCAACGACCCTTATCCTAACCCCAATAGATTGCCAGGGGGACCGTCAATGAGACCAGGAGACCAATATGAAATGGGGGACTATAGAGCAGACCCATGTCATTGTACAGGAAGCTACAACTATATAAACTTCAATTTCCCCATGGAGAGGTCATCATCATTGAGGAGATGCAGAATACCAGTCGTTGGCAGGGGCATATGAGCTGCACAAATGATGTCCCCATGCAATTCTGGATCTAGGCCTACGCCTAATCGGAGAAATCAGCAAGTCGGGGGAAATCCCTCGAAAGTCAGTAGTCTGACTGACCGAGTTTGTCCGAGCAACAGCAGCTAAAATGCACAACTGATTATCCGTTATGTGTGTTTCAAAATGCTTCCACATGTTTTCAAATAGCACCATTTTGCATTTCATCCCAGTAAAGCAAACATTTTCCTAAGGGGCCTCATTCAGGAAAGCAAATAAGCAAACATTGCCAACTTTCTGTTAAAACTTCGATATTTTTCTTCAATTTGAAGGCCTAATGACAAATCAAAGAGCAATTGAATTCCCGGCCTACCCTGGCACTCAGTAACATCAGTACCTTCCCATTGGTGGCATTATGAGACATGATTTTGAGTTAGTTTTGGTGGTGAAAATATCGGTGTCCCGATACTGGACCCTGTCCACTTCAGTGCAATGGTGGGATTTACCATTTGGACCTGATTTCGGCTGCACATGATAGCCTTCTGGGGGTGAAGTGCCGCAGAATGTAAGGGGCAATAACCCATATCGCTAGCTTAACCCTTAAAACGACCCTAATGCTAATTACTCCAACCCACACTCACACTGATCCCCAATGAGTTGAGTGCGCGTATCTGACTGATTCTAACATTCTATGGCACCACGGTAACTGCACCGAATCCCGGCATAGGGCATCCGTCCCCATTTACAACATTCCATTAAAAAAACTGGCTGGAAAACAAAAGGAAACTCTTCATTCCATGTCAATGTCAGGAAGTAACAAAGCAGCAGCAGCTAGCTGCATGACCCCAAGCTCTCTTGGGAAAGTTTTGTACAATCCACATTACAAAAAGTAGTGCTAGCCTAGGCCAGCACTCGACCAGTGCCAAGTATCTATTATTAGTATTACGCTCCGAACACAGAATTGTGCTTAGGGCTCAGAATAAGATAAACGAAGTAGGAAAAATAAGCCTGACTTAAACCAATTGGATTGAAACTGAGCCATAAAACCGCACCTTACAAACTGACTAACCGATTTCACTGAACAAATTGCAATTGCAGCAAGTACCTCCATCCATGGTCCGGGAGCGAATTGTGCGTTGCCAATTTACTTGTTGATTTGAGAATTACTACGTGCACGTACACGCCGCGCTACGTTATACAATTATTACACACACGTTCATACAGTAGGCCTACGTTTCACACTTACAGACAAGTATTGTGCAAATAAAGGATTTACACGAAGAGTGGGAATTGAAAAATTGGACAACACTTCTACTTAAAACAACACTGGCGGGGGAAATGAAAAATAATTGGACAGCACTTCTACTTCGAGCAAAACTGGCGGATGAATTTTCAGAAAAAAATAATTTGGAGAAAGTGAACTGGATGAGTTGTCATTCTTTACATGTGTGTTGGCCCTGTTAAAAGAACAAAAATAGCTAGAAAAAGATTAATTGTTTATAATCCAGGCAATTTCGAGGTAAAATTTGTGACTTTTTAAATTTTTGTTTTTTACTGTTAAATAGACTTCATTTTAATTTTGGGAGGGCACCGATAACCAAACGCAAAAGGGCACTTCGGCAGTTTTGGCCGTCGGTGAGGGTAAATTTTCACAGTACACCATGACAATCACCTATAGGGCACGATGGCCATTACCGTCGGTGCCGTCGGTTATTTCGAGCCCACCATTCCAGCTTTGTCGCTGCTCACCACAGACCAACGGAGAAGAAAAGCATGGTGGTACCATGAGACAGTTACCTAACAAGTATTGTATTGTAGATAGGCTGCAATGATTCTACGAACGAAGTGATCGACCCCAGGTACCAACAGACTTCAAGGTTTGGCACTTATCCCTGACATTAGGATGAAATGCTAAAACCATTTCGAAAAGTTATTTTAGTAGTCAAATGATCCATGAATAACTTTTGCACAAATTTCAATCAGAATTTATACCGTTTGCCTCAAACCAATCTCTAAAATGTCGTACTTTTGGAACAGATAAATGAGATAAGCTTTTGCGAAGTAAGATTTATCTCTGTATTAGTATCCAAGAGAGTACATTCTTCACAGGGATGTCGTCTGTAGCATTTCGGACACACATTCTAAGTGCATCATACACACTTTCATACATATATTAGCTACCGAGAGCAGCCTTACATCAGCACTACTGACCAACCATCATCAGCTGCTACCAAGTTCATGGAGAGTCCAATACACCGGAGGGCATGCTCTCCCCAGAATCACTCTAGCTCTCTCTCGCCGCACTCAACATCAACCTCTAGTGGCTACTAGTTAACAACGACAGGACGCTGAAGTAACTGAAGCCAACGGCTTCGCTGTAACCAGGTACCTTTGTGGATATTTTACTTAGCCAGCTTGGCCTATTTATACTAGAAGTCTGCTACTTGAAATCTCGGCGCTACTTTCACCAATTACTCGTGTCCGTTTCGAAGCAAAAAAGCACCCCATTCGTTCTACCAACACTGGCAGTCTCGTGCGTCGGGCAGCAGCTAGCAGCTCGACACTTACTATTTAACTGGGACTTCCGTGTTGAGGGGAGCCATAGTACTGCTTCCTTATCAGCCAAGGTTCCTTCGCGAGGAGTTTGGTACTCGAGGTTCCGTTACGACGCCATATTGTTTCAGCGGTCGGTATTGACGGAGCTACAAAGAATACAACCTGAGGTGGGACTACCCAAATTTCATCTCTCACACCTCCACTAAACGTCTTTATCATTTTTGAAATAAAAAAAAAACCTCTCACTTAAATGTTTAAAAATACCATCGTTATGTTGCTTGTGATTTTATATTGCCATTTTTGCTTTTATTTTGTTTTCATGGAAAAGGAGATCAAAAAGAGCAAACGATATTTTCTTTTAAAATTTTACACCCCGTATGTACAATGGAGCATGCTTTGCGTGTACTCACGCAAAACCGAAGGTACTTTTTGAAAACTGTTACGATTACACTCATAGTCTACACTATGATACAATGCAAACCCGCACTTTACAGGGATCACAAAGACAGACACTATTTTCATTGGGCCAACAAACAGTTTATTTCAATAATGGAGGAATGTTCGTGAAAACTTCGCACTTTATTTAATGAAACTGCTCACAAGTTCAATGCTCTACAATTCAAAACTTCATATACTTATAGCACATGGATAGCTTGCTGCACCAGGACGTGATTAAAAGTAGTATTTCTCTTGAAGATAGGTCTGTTCGTAGGAAAGAAAAAATGCGGAACTCTTTTTACTTGCGTGACTGATAAGCTAGCCATTGGCACTGCTTACAGTGCACACGTAAGCCGTATCATTTTGATCTGCTCAAGTTGCGAGAGTAGGAGATCATTTACAAGCTGGTCAGCCCAAGCATGTAATCTGATGATCACTAATTGGGTCGCCTCAAAATATTCCGGACCTGACCAGCTCCGCACCTAACACGGGTTATAACCTGCTGCATGAGAGCGGTAAAGAAGAACGTCATGCTGTACCGGTACCAAATGTCAAGCGAATTCTCCAAAAGCACTGAGTGCCATCGTCTGTCGAAGCCTACTGTAATTACAAAAATGGTAGACTAGAGATAATTAAAGAGGTTGAGAAAGATTTCTAAAAATTGGTCAGGTGAATATGAATTTCTTACTAAAGTGGTTGAATTTTTTACAAAAGTAGTGATCAATTGCGAAAGAGGTTGTCACAGACAGATTGCATCATGAATACACTACAATAATCGGTGAAGTCGAGAAGCACAGCTAAGTGAAAGCTTTCGATGAATGATGCACATCAACCTCCGCGAGTGTGAAACGATAGATCATATCACAATGTAGGGGCCTTCGTATAGTTTTTCCCTCCATCACCTACATCGCACAACTGCGAAGGGCTCCTCTGGAATGTTTTATTGGACATTTTAATTAAAAAAAAAAGAGCCTGATGCAGTAATGATTCGTTGTCTACAAGGTAATTGTCATCACCTCATTTCTTTATGGACATAATCCTGGCTAGTCACCAAACTAGAGTATTTTTCTTCTAGTATTTTAAAGTTTCCGGTGCGGTTGAAATCATTTGCCATTGTCTAATATCTTGCATCTTAATTCATTTTGCCCAAACTCCTACATAATTGCACGATAGACTTATTATTTTTCACAGGAACTGATGAAACATTACTAATGGTTATAATAACAGAGAGTGTATCTAGTTGATGGTACTAGTTCCTTTTAAATATCTTCGGAGTGGTAAAAATGTATCCGGCTTTTACGATATGCAGACATGATATTAGACTGTTTCACTTTCAGTAAAAACTAGAGACTCGCGCCCATCGGTACATTGTTCCTCACCTGTTAATACGTCATCACAACGAAACATGATTTGTTTACATTATAGTTCCATCCAATCTTTGACTCTAAAGTGACGGCGCATGCTCGTGTATTTCCCACTTACCCTTTTGTTTGGTATATATTTAACGGACCAAGACAGAAACTGTCATAACCATTCTCGAATTGAGCAGCGAAATACGTTTGATTTCTAACTAAATTACGCGTCGTCAATATATAAGCGTTTCATTTGTGCATATATAGTAGTACCTTAATTTCATCATGTCTCTTTCACTGATGCAACCTGTTCTTTTGATATGTGTTTTGCTATGTGCACCAACTGCCCATGGGAACGGGGAAATTAAACCTCTTACCGCAGATTCCTCTGAGTTCTTGAATAATCTCTTCAACTGGTTTTTACCAGAATTCGAGCGCATGAGAGCATTTTGTCATAACAAGCAATTTGCTGTTATGACTTTTAGTGTTCTTCAGGGAGATGGATTGGTACCCCACTTCACACAGAATGTAGATTCCATTAGTTCGCCTTGCAGCTACGTTGCTACTGTGCCTCAACCTCAGGACCGTCGATGGGGACGAAAAGTACACACCGAAATACAACTAATAAGCGTATTTAATTCTTTAACAAACTGTGAGTCCGAATTCCATCCTGATACTGTATACTTATTTACTTTTAATAGTCCTTGCCTTCAGTGCGCTATGGCCTTACAGCAGCTAGCCAGGGCCAACCCTGGTACCACCTTTTACATCGGTTATGCTCAGCCTTTCCGTAACACTCTTAACCAAGCTGAACAGTACCTGAGAGAAGACAATATATATTTAGGACAAGTAGCAGACGTATGCCCAGATAGGCCCAGTACAAGTCACGATGAGTTGAAAAGGAAGCGTAGCAGTACGTGTACATCGATTTCCTGCCAAGGTAAGTTGTGTTACAGTACATGAATATAAAAGCTTTTTAAATCTTTATACAGCAATGCTGCTTATATCTATGTACAATAAACCAAGTTCTTCACATAAGAATCTAACACTTCATGACATATGAGTAATTTCAACAGAAATCTCTTACATGAAAACATGAATTGCACATTACTTGCGGCAGAAAACTAGGCATCCAATAATTCCCAGGGTTAAATTCAATTTGAAACCATTCGCGAATGGTCTGAATGGTTCCAAATGGTATTGTTCACACTGTATTTTTGGACCGTTCTGAATGGTCCTGAATGGTTCCATTTGCAAATGGTCTGCGAATGGTCTGGTACGCAAATGGTTTTTAACTGGTCCCAAATGGTGTTGAATGGTACCATTTGCGAATGGTCTTCAAATGGTCTGGTATGCAAATGGTCTTTAAATGGAATAACTGGTCCCAAATGGTGTTGAATGGTACCATTTGCAAATGGTCTTCAAATGGTCTGGCATGCAAATGGTTTTTGAATGAAATGACCGGAACCATTCACAAAAGGTTTGTGAATGGTTCATCATGTTATGCATCTCAACAGTTTCAAATAATTTAAACAGGAAACCACCCACAAATGATCTGCCAATGGTTTCTATGTGCAACTTCGAGATGGAAAATACTGTACAGTAACTGTAAAACCAAAATTAATTAAAACAATATAAAAATTTAACTGTAGTTGCAACTGAGTGTACGTTTATTATCCCCTGATGGCATTCTGTTAAGCTTACAGAACAGTAATAATGGATAGCACATCATGCAGCTGGCAACCCAGTTGAAGGATATTACATGTACTGTAATGGTTGCAGGATCTGATACTTACAAGGTAAATGAAGAACAACATAAACAGTCCAAAGGAGTACAGCTTCACTCCAAATTCAAAAGTCAATTGATACTTGGAAAGTTTATTACAAACTTAAATGCATGTAAAAACAGTTCATGGTGTCCAAAATCATGAATTACGCACTCATTTGCAAACACAATATAGACAAAAAATATAGCTCTTAATTCAAATGGAAGGTACACCTTTCAGTATTAAACTGAAGGAATGAAAAAAAAAAAAAACACTGTAGGTTTTCTTTCCGAGGAAGAAAAAGTAGAAAAATTATCGAAAAGAATGTTTTGTCCAGAGTGAAAAAAATTAACTTCTGACTTTCAAATTAAAATGAAAGGTCGGTCAAAATATTAAAATGGTCCACCAAGTAATTTATACTGTAACTTAAAGCACCATTTATTTCACATTTGCAGTTAAAATAATGAGGATTTCCATGGTAAAATGTATTTCCTGAAAAATCATAGAGTAGGCTTCAGTCTTCTCACATTTCCCAACTAAAACAGAGTTTGGTAACTGTTTGGTCCATGAAAAAAATATTCTCATGGTTATCCAAGTTGAAAAAGTAAAATGTTTGTACACAATTAAATGTCTTTAGAGGTTGCACACAGGGCACATGAAAGGTCCACGAAGGGGAAAATTTATTTTGTTTCCAAATCCAATGGCTGTATTCTTCGTCTGATCCTCCCATTGACTCATGAGTAAAGGAAATATTCCACACCGAGGATTCAACACTTCTGAATTACATCATCCTGACAGTTTAAACAAGACCGTTCAATTTATCAGATTACAATGAGGCACAAAAACAGGGACACCATCATTTCCTTTGTAAATTGGTACTGGTCCATAGCTTTCTGTAGCAAATATCTTTTTGAGTGTTGTGGTCAATTCAAAGATGCCTCTAATATGTTGTCCTGTAACTGCTTCACAGTATCTACTTCAACACTATTCTGTAGTTCTCCAACCTCAGGACTCATTCTGACTCCACAGCAAAAACATCAAAAGGTCCAGTAGCCTGCATGTCATCGATATGTTATAATTCAACAATCAGGACTGCTGATATTATGTGATAACAAAAACGGGCTTTGTAGTTTCAAACAGGAAAATTGCTATTCAAAAGGAAGCAGGCCATAAAAGGTTACCAGTACATTGGTGTCACAGTTCAATAGCAGGATAACTTGTTCAGTCCATGGCTCCCTACATTTTCTTCACTCACTAAAATGATTATGCTTTACTCTGTTACATGGTACACAGCAGTCCAGACATAAATGAAAAGTATTTAAGACACACTGAAAAAAAAAACTCCATCAGCTATGCAGGAGTCTGACAATTTCACTATGATGTCATTCTGTTTGGGAAATGAAAAATAAAATTTTAAAAGTATGTAATAAGTTGTACAACTAACTTGGTTTTAAAGGGTAAAATGTTCTTGACAAATTTAAGAAAACTTAAGCTTTTAAGGTCAAGAACAGTCCCCTGAAATTTATTTAAAAGCAACAGGTAAGCATCACAATTTTGTTCTTATCTCTCTTCAAAGAATCTTTCATCATATTTTTAGAATTCAATATTGCATATTCTGGGTAAACCAAGCAGTAGATTTCATATTTGAAGAGAAACAGTGTTGTCACATAACTCTAAACAGCCAATCATGGCACAGGACAGTCTAATACACTACTTCAAGTTGGGGTGACTCAGGCTTTGACAAATTTTTTCTTTTGTACTTGTCTGACGGGCTAGCTGTTTTCTCAATATACTTGCCCGCATAAATATCTACTTTTCCAATTCAAATCTGTTGAGAACATTTTTGAACTGTTTTGAGTCACTCAAAAGTTTAAGGCTGGGGGTACTTGCCCAGCGGGCTGCAACATTGAGCATGGTAGTTGCCCGAGTGATTTTTTACTTGTCCCAGGCTGTCCGGCGGGGGATTTGTCGAAGCCTGGGTGACTGCTTTTGTTTTACTGAAGTTTGGGACTGTGGTATAGGCCTAGGCCTGCAGTCAAATTTTGCTAGAGGCCATATACGGAGACTTAGTTGAATTCGAAAACGAATTATTTATCATACGTACACAAATAAATATAGGCCTAGGCCTGCAACAAATTGTGTACCTGTTTATTATTTAGGCCCGATGCTACGGAACTGTACATGCAGATAACGATGGAAACATGCAAAAAGGAATTCCTTTTCCATCCTGTTATTTTTGAGTCAGCACCCAAAAGAAAAGAGAGTCTTCATGACCAACCCCCCCCCCCCAAAAAAAAAGAAAAAAACATTTTGCTCCAACTATAAACTATTTTGAGTATGACTAGGCTGAGGCCAGTAATAGGCCTATGACTTTTCAAAACCCTAAATTTGGTTAATAAACTTGGATTCAATAAAATTAAGCTTGGTTCTCTTTGCAGAGGGTTTTACGTGTATTGATAGCATATAATATGTCTGTTTCTCTCTTCCTTGTAGGCTATAAAATGTCCACCCCCCTAAAAAAGCCTCTTTCACAACTTGACGTTAGTCTTTGTATACTACTACAGTACTAAGTTAGTGCTACTTATTGTCTTGTGGAACCGCTACTATCAACATTAAGTTAGGCCTGACTGTTAACACAGCAGCAACCATTCATTGATGCAGTCTTTGGCTCTTAATTTTCACTAACATCTGTTCAATGCTTATTGGTCTCTCTGGTGCAATACTTTAAAAACATGTTTCTTTACTTACTGTGCTTCAGCATTTCATAAAAGTCCTTTAAGGAAAGCAGTCTTGCCCTTTCACAATATTCTGCCATGGGTGGCACCATTTTCAAATATTTCCCATGTTGCATGGAACCGCGCAAGTTCAACGGAAATAACTTTCAAAACAACCTTGCAATTTTTATCGGTTTTAGGAAGAGAAATTTGTGCACATTTATAATCTCCGTTGATCGTGGAGAAAAAACGCCTTTCCTCTTTCCTTGTTCATCGCTCCGATTTTGGGATATAGAGTAATTTTGCTACGTTCTTTGTCCTAACCTTAATTTATAGACTCGTCACAGCAGCAAGTTTTGTGCAGTATTTTCCGAATGAAGGTGTACAGTTGGATTTTGCCAGCATTTGTGTCGTTGATGTGTTGTTGGAGTCCCCTTGTAGTTTTGTCCTTTGAATGTAAACTATGATGTCACATTTAAATAAATACATATTTGTTAAACAAATCGACGACTGTGAAGAGGTGGACACTAAATACTCATAAATATTCATACCGCTGAGACGGTCGAATTTTCCCCCGATCTGGGGAAAACGCATTTCCCCCAATACAGGTTATCTCTCTAATTCATAAAACTGCAGGTGTCAATCCTCACCACTGCCCCCAATTGTAACGTGACAAAAATGTAAGGCAAAGAAAAACCAGGGAGTTATCCCTAGCAACTCCCTGATTTAAGGTGTACTCATGAATAACTTTTATTTGACAGGGCAAACAAAAAAAACTTTTTGAGTTCAGTTTCGTGAACTTGAACTTTAAATTCTTGGAAATATAAAAAACATACAAAATAATGTAAATATGCCACGCGGCATACTTTTACTGAAGCTTAACATATAGAATGAACAACGCATTTTCAATACAGACACAACGCAAATCTTTGGTTTTCATATGTTGGCAAAGCGAGGGCAGAAGAAAAGCAATTACTGATAAATAGTCGAGCTTGCACGAGGCAAAATTATGAAGTTTCTTTTCAACATGAACTGATAAAATAAGGAACAGCTCCCGGCAATGTCCCCTTGAATTCCGAAAGAAAACTTCGTTACATGAGGTATAAAAGAAACATTTAGCCTTAGCATGATGTGCGGTATACTTTTACCAACTTTAAATACAAAGTAAATTATAGCATAAAAATTACATTCGGATTTGCTTTCATTACTCAGAACCCAAATCGAACGACCGTTTTATGACGGAAAGGATACAAACAAGAGTTCATGCAATCAACCCTTTAATAACTTTTCCTTGATTTCAAAACGAAAGTAATGATTTCCAACATGGGGAAAAGGAGACAGGCACGGTAGACTTTTGCCGCTTTCGACGAGGGTACACCATTACCAAAATTGAGCTGGAAATGTAAAATAATGCATGCAATAGGAAATAATTCAAACAAGCAGCCTATACAAGGAAGAATGAAGCATCCCCAGAAATATTTGTCGGAATGACACACGAACTGTACGCTTAGTTGACCGCGTTTTAACTGCAAAGTTAAAAAAATGTCATGGCCTACTTTTACCTTGGCAGATCGGGTTACGACTTAAACAAAAAATATCAATCAAACCCATTTGGCTCACTAGGTGACGTATATTAACTCAAGTGACAATCGTAATTAATTATGGAAATCATGAAGATTTACTTTCACCAGGGAGCTGCTAGAGTAACTCTTTGCTTTCACCAGCTTAACCTTTGGTTACAAAAGAGGGGAACTTGCCGCCTTGTCCTGAATGGAAACAAACGAGGAGCCATTCGTCCAAACTTTCTAAAACTTGGATTCAGGCCACCTGCGAAAATTTGCCGTAACACTGTCTTTAATGCTAATTTTAGTGACAGAAGTTACTGTATGCCTTTGTCACCATGGAGTCTCTTATGAAACAATCGCACCTCTGCTTTTCGAGATAATATGGTTTGTTACCGAAAATAAAAACCATGTTCTGCGAAACATACACTTTGAAACACTTGAGGCTGGAGGGCCTCAGAAACATAAAAGGGCACCTGGTTGTCCCATATCCTCTTGGCTACCTCACAGGCCCGGGCCAGGACAGAAATCAACCGGGACAGGGTAGGACACTTCCCATTACATATCCTCTACCGAAAAAGAGGTGCCCAGTTGGGACGATCATGTGGGTCATTCTCCATGAAACATAACGCAGCCGGTTGTCCAAAAGGGGATTGAAGACACACGTCCAAATGCGATTAGATGGGAAGGAGGGGTGACGGGACTCTACCAAAGGTCGCCCACTAAACTCACGAGGAAAAGATAACATAACAACGTATTTTACCGATTATCAAAGGTGTACAAAATTCAAACAGAAATCGAAAATTTGTAAAATGAACTCGCATCAACGCCAGAGACTGGGCGGACAAGTGTCACTGTACGGAATGGCATTTGATCTAACAGCCAGAAATGAGCCCGCAACTGTTTGGCCACGAAAAATCTAAGTTAATAGGAGTACATTTGATCAAAGCCTCCATCTAAAACATTGAGAAGAGGTTTAACAAGGAGGGTCATAGTTTCAGAGGGAAGGGGTCCAGCCCCAACCGACCCTCGTTTCTGGCCCTGTGAATAGACTTTTTCGCCACCCTTTCAGTTTTAACTTACCGCAGGAAATTGAAAGCAAGCTTAACCGCCCTCCTTGCAACAGGCGCTGGGACAGGAAAAACATGTGCAAGAAAGAAAAATAAAGGAAAGAACAGGAAGTTGAATATTAACACTTTCCCTAGGAGAGTGAAGTGCCGGACCCGACAGCGGGCCAAGCACGCCCTCGTTTTTTTTTTCAATTTTATGTCCAAATTGGATTGCACTGCGTTGGGACTCCCAACATGAATACCGGTAATCGTAGTAATAGTATCTCTCCAGGTGATGTTCCCTGGAAGCTTTTCCCCACAAATCCTTCAATTTGAAACCCATGGACGTTGTCAAATTAATTGACGCACCACTCGCCCTTTCAAAAGGTCAAAGGAGGACAAAAAGCCTTTTATAGTCCGCATATTGTAAAATTTTAACAACCTTTTCCCCTGACCCGGGAATTGGAAATTCTCGGATACAGTGGACAAGCCGCAATAAATCTGGTCAAAGGTTCCAAGAATAAAACATATGAAAGGGGAGAGAGGGGGAAGCTCTGGCGCACCCCTGCTCAAAATGCACAACTTTAGTCAGGTAAATATTAATTAAAATACTACTTGTTATCTTGTGATACAAAATAAGAATCCATTTACAAAACTTCCCTCCGAAATTAAACCGGAAACCGAATCAATCTTATCAACAGTTTTCTCTTGATCAAGTGAGAGGAGAGCACAGCTGCTGCCTCTCGCACGAACAAAGGCACAGATATCAAGGACAATGAACAGATTATGGTGGATTAAGCGTTAATCAAATTGGAAAGAACTTTTTGTAACCGAGCCTGCAGCATCTTAGAAAGACTTTTGTAATCTGTACGCAAAAGTGATGCGACGATAAGCCGGGATATTTGTGGCATACACATTACAAAGCCGGAGCTTCGATTTATTCTTACTATGATAAATCAACATAGAAATTAGCCTACCCCCCTGGTAACATTGGCACTGAATTACAGTGAAACTGAATCTGGGGCTAAAGGCAATGCGACAAACCTACGACCCCAATCCTGAAGAAAATTTAATATATCATCATTGCTCCACCTCTCCTTGATCACTGCTTTCCGTTGCTTCTTCCACAAGACGCTCCTCTGGCACCTTTGCTTCCAATATCACGGCACTAACCTTGGTCTATGCTTGACTCGGCCCGCCAACTCTATTTGCGAAGGGAATGGGACACTTCTGGAAAGTGTGCCCCTCCTTTCCACATACGGTACAGACCACCTGCTTTGAGCAATTGTTGGAAACATGCCTTAGTTCCCGACACTTGAAACACTTGAAGGTGCCCCTTCTCTCCTCACTTCAGGCATGTGATGGGCTGCCGGAAGTGCCCAACAGTATTGTCGTGTAAGTTTGATGGACGACGGTATGTCTTCTAACAGGGCTTTCTTGTTCTGTCTGGACCCATGAAGAGACCTGGTTTCCCTTGTAAGTCAGGAACCTGCCACACACCACTCTTCCGTACTTTCCAAAGACGTATCTGACCACATTGCCATTGAGTTCATGGGGAACATGTAGGACATCAACCACCTTTAGGTCCTCAAAATAGCTCTTCACTGTAACAGCACTGGAGGCTGCCACAGCCGGCCAATTCTTTTTTTTTCAACACAGCAAATATGAATCTGATGTCGAATTCTTTCCCGGCAGAGCCTGCACCGCCAACACGTCCTCAACTTTAAGTTCACAGATTCCAAAAATTCAAAAATGTCGGAATCAACCCTATCTTTAGGAAAACTTAACTTGATGGATTTCTCCCTGACCAACATTTCAGCGGAAGCAACTGCTGCAGTTCCATTGCTAGCTATTAGGCTGTGTCAATCGATGTTGTCTATTCACTCCAGAATTCGATAGGACTAGCAGCAGCTGCTCACTCCGGCGAGAGAAGAAGACGAATACGTCTACACACGTCGGGAAAAGAACAGAGTTCATACCTTTTTCTAAAGTCCTCCCGACCCTCTGGCAAAGTGCCTTTCAGCAAAACCAATTGAAACTTTTAACTGCTTCCTGAACAGAGTTCATACCTTTAACTAAAGTCCTCCAGACCCTCTTGCAAATGGTCGATCGGCGAAACCAAACTATAAACTGCTTCCCGAAGAAGCTTGTTACGTCCACTGAAGGACACTCCTTGAACAACCTCACGGTCCTGAGAGTATTTACATCATTTTTATGTCATGTATGGCTCCATTCCAGACAGGATGAAAAGAACAGATACTACACATGATCTTAGCCAATGACATCCCCCATGTTCTGAGACCCTTTTTCTAAAGTCCTCCCGACCCTGTCGCAAAGGGCCATTTGGCGAATCCAAACTTTAACTGCTTCCCGAAGCTATTACGTCCATTGAAGGACAAAAGGTGACCAACCTTACGGTCCTCAGACCATTTACATTATTTGTCTGTCATGTGGCTCCATTCTATACCGGATGAATAGAACAGATACTACACATGATCTTAGCCAAAATACGATGTTCTGAGACCCAAGTGAGATCAGAAGTGCTGTTCTTGGCTAATAGGATGATGTAAATAACATGAATGAAGCTTTAATATTGCAAAGCTCACACATACATGGTAAACAAAAAGGGTTATCTTATTGTCACTTGACTTAAATTAATTACTCATAGGAATTTTTATTGAAGAAAGCTGATGCAATTTTCAATTAAAATGCAATACAATAACGGTCATAGGAAGCACTTGAACTATTCAAATGACAATAAAATGAAACAAGAATATTCATCAAATACCAAACAAATTATATTATATTGCATTGAACTGTATTGTATTGCATTGCATTGTATTGCATTGTATTGAATTGTATCAATCACATCATATCATAACATATAATCATATCATGATATGACGTCACCTCACCTCACCTCAAATTGTAATATTATATTATGTTAGTCTATATTAAAATTTATATACATGTGTATAAAAATAACTTTATATAATTTAAATTTTATATAAATAAACAAAAATAAGAACGGAATAAATGACTTTTGCAGAGCTTATGTCCTGTTATTAACAACTAGCCATCAATAATTCAGGGTGGAACTAAAGCACCCACACTGGCTTAATATGTCCTTTTTTCAAGTTTGGTCCCTAGACTTTTAATGTGGTCCGTTCACACCTTTTTAGAGGTGGTTTCTGTTATATATACTTTTGTAGTAAGATATGTAATGTTCTTCTAACTTTAAATATACTCTTATTTAGAATGTTAGTAGACGGAGGGGAACAAACTATAAATAGAAACTGGTATTTATGTGAAACACTCGAAGTAACCGCCTCCCCCCCCCCCCCCTTAAAAAGCAGTACTCCTTTGTCTCGGTTCAACTCTAATACCTTTCGCTTCAAATAGGCACTCGATTGGAAATCACTTCAAAATGTAAGGAGATTTGGTTTAAAATGAATGAATTTCAATCGTTTTCGTCGCTTATCTACCTCAAATATTTGATTGAATCGCCTCTAAAGTGTCACTCTCGCTTCCTCTGTAATATGAAGACACGTTTTTATAAACTTACTTCAATTTCTGAAAAATGACTCAGCTTTATGCTTGAAACGATTTATATTGTTGGTGAAATTGTATGCTTCTCTATCCTGACTAAAAGTTGCTCAAAATCTTTCGTATATTCCCAGCTGCTTACAGGGATGACTTCCGTTGTGGCGGCACTTTTCTAGCACCTGATGGTGAAGTTGCCCAGTGTAACCCCGACGGAGAAAGTGCATGCTGCTCCAATTATGGCTGGTGTGGAAACACTGCACGGCACTGTGACTGCACCGGATGTGTTGACTACAGACGTGAGTATTAGGTACTTAGGGATCTCCTAAAGTGCCAGTCTGCATGTCATGACGTTGAGATAATTTATCTGACCAAGTTGCCATCTTTTCCTTAAGAAGTTGACATGGTTAAATAATTTATCTTACGATGTCGACATCCTTTGCTTAGGAAGTCGACATGGTGAGATAATTTATGTTACCTGGTCAACATCCTAACGTAGGAAGTCGACATGAAGAGATTATTTATGTAACCATGTCAACATCCTTCGCTTAGGAAGTCGACATGCTGAGAAAATTTATGTTACCATGTCAACATCCTAATTTAGGAAGTCGACATGGTGAGATAATTTATGTTACCATGTCGACATCCTTTGCTTAGGAAGTCGACATGCTGAGAAAATTTATGTTTACCATGTCAACATTCTAATTTAGGAAGTCGACATGATGAGATAATTTATGTTACCATGTCGACATCCTAATTAAGGAAGTCGACATGGTGAGATAATTTATGTTACTATGTCGACATCCTTTGCTAAGGAAGTCGATATGGTGAGATAATTTCAACTAAGTTAGTCTATGTATAGGCACTCAGTGTCGCTGCATGCTGCATGTGGGCCAGGGTGCATCCCACGTAAAGCCTTCGCCGGAGGTGCGCCGAGATTTTCGATCTTACGCCGGGATTTTCTGTAAGTGTGTGTATACCATGCATAACAATCCGTAGGTGTGCGTTCATACGTACAGTATCTATGACTGTGATGCATACACGGAGACCATACATTGGCATCGGATGCACATGTATATATAGTGCACAGGGGCGTCGATCTGGTTTTCAAAGTGGGGGGGGGGGGGCATCTGGACATCTGGACTTTCCTCCTGTCCTAGTAAGGTGTGTACAGCGGCGTAGCTAAACATTTTTTCGGGAAGGGGGTTGGCAAGCGTCCAGATTTTACGATATTTTGAGTGTGAACACCACTTTACTAGGGCCGTAATTTGCGGCGAGCGAAGCGCGCTGAAAGTTTTGTCATTTTCAAATATTTGAAAAATATGGAGCTTGTATTGCAGAAAAGTTTGGATTCTGGGTTTCCTATATGAAAATTAGAAAAGCTGGAGGATAACTGAAGAATTTGCATTTCCTATTGGCTAATCTGAGACTGAACGGCGACCAAAGATCGTTGTTGCTTGTTGTTGCTACATAATGTTATCCAACACGAAATGAGGCTCTCTGACGAAATTTTTTGAGTCAAGAGCTTATAGCGGAGAAAATTTTGAATTTTATGAAAGCAAATTCATGAAAATAGCACTGTAGATACTGATGTCACTTGATGATCTGGTGTCACATATAGCAAATTTCCGTTTTTTCACTTACAAAGTTCAGAGCTTAAAAAATTTTACTCAAGGTATGAGCGAGTACTTCTGCTTAGGGACCGTTTGTGGCGCGCGAAGCGCGCGGAAAATTTTGCTTCTTTGAGATAAATAATGACAAATGTGGAGATTTCGGAATTACATGAGTTGTCAAAACCACACAGTAGATGGGTTTCCAAGTAGCACATTTCCGAATTCTTCATATTTCAGAGCCGCCTGCCCCCTGTAGCTACGCCATTAGGTGTCTAAGAGAAAGGGCTCAGATGCAAAATGGTGCTAAATGTTCCAATATTTTAAGGTTACTCCAAAGTTTTCAAAACATGAACTTGAAAGTGTTGACTATTACTTCAACGGACTGTACCGTCAATTCAAAGTAATTGGAATCGGGACGAAAATTGTCATAGTTTGCGAAAGATTTGTGCAAAAGTTCTAATAGTAAGAAACCACTTGTAATGGAAAGAAGGTAAAATAAATCCATTACTTGATCAAAAGCGCACTTCAATCTACTAAGGGAAAATCACAGATCGAGGGGTGGGGAATGGTACCCACTGGTACCGTGCTACTGAGACACCGTTGCATAGGCCTACCGGTGTAAGATTGTTAATACAAAAACATTAAAATATGTTTTTTTTTCGAACGAAACGTCATCATACACTATCTGCAGCCATGATGGAGGGTAACTCTAATTCCTGATTGAAGTCTCTTATCTAGCAACATCAGTGTGATTTTACTTCTCTGATAATGGTCTAAATACGAAATGGTCGAATCTCTGTCTCAAGGAATGATGTGAGCGTGTCGAAATTTTGCATTAGAAATTAAACATTTTTCTGAAAATGTTGCATACAGACTGTTCACCGAGACATTTTCAGTTTCCTTAAAACGTGTTTGCCAATTTCAGCCTGTCAGACTGGTCCTTCACTTAAGACCACAGATTTCGTTAAAACATAGTAGGGGATGATTCCTCTTCTTCATATTCCTAAATATTGTGCTCCATCATAACCACACCTGCTGCCCTATCCACACGAACCATCGACATAATCATAGAGACCGATGAATAATGTTTGTTGATATACAAGTGAAAAAAGAACATCAATGAGACTGAAAGCGCCCGGAGCGCACGAAAATTTTGGGGATTTGCCAAGTAAACAAGTGGAATTATTGATACAGAAAGCTAGTCGATCTTAATCGGTAGAGGACATCTTTCATAACCTCCATGTATAGTCTTTTTGGTAGTACCTAATTTTTAAGTTCGTGTCACAAAAAGTGCTGGGGACTTTTACGTTATGGTCCCCTTCACTCAAAAAAGCGGGGGACATGTCCCCCTGTCCCCCCAAATCGACGCTCCTGACAGTGCACTAAATGCACTCTGGCATGCAGGCGGCCTAGGCGCGGATCCAAGGGGGGCTAGTACCGCCTCAGCCCTCCCTAATTCGCCATATCAGCAATAAAACATACGGGAAATAACCAGCGCGACTCCCTCACTTCGATGCTTTCTCTTAAGTCAGCCCCCATTTTTGGAATGTTTTGATCCGCGTCTGGGACCTATGCCACTGGCTATATATAGACTTACTTAGTTGAAATAATCTCACCATGTCGACTTCCTGAGCAAAGGATGTCAACATGGTGACATAAATTATCTCACCATGTCGACATCCAAAGCAAAAAATGTCAACATGGTGTCATAAATTATCTCACCATGTCGACTTCCTAAATAAACATGTTGACATGGTTACATAAATTATCTCGCCATGCCAACTTCCTAAGCATAGGATGTAGAAATGGCAAGATAAATTATCTCAACATGTCGACTTCCTAAGCAAAGGATGTCGACATGGTAAGATAAATTACTTAAAGGCATATTTTCATCATCCCAAACTGTTCCAATTCTCCCAACCTACTTACTGCTAGCACCTCCCACATTTATCTAAAACTCATCTTTATCCAGACACAATCCTAGTTTATTGCTTCATGGCTTATCCCAGTGGCCATACAAGTCCATAATGTGTAATCAAGACACTCTCGGTGCCCATGCTGTGTAATTTAGCCATGATGCATTGTTTGAATGTGATGCCAATCAAAGAGCTGTACCAATTGAGAGTTTTGATATATATATACTGAAACTGCAGTTTGGGGTGACGAATGACTGCCTTTAACCATGTCGACTTCTTAAGGAAAAGATGACAACTTGGTCAGGTAAATTATATCACCATCATTACATGCAGACTGGCACTTTAGGAGCTCCGTAGGTACTAGTCATAATGAAATAATCGGTCTTGCTTCCAACAAACACATCACGGGCATGTCTCACTGTAAAAACTTCAAACTTTTTCCAGCCAATTACAGGAGAGACTACCAATGCGGCAATCATCTAGCACCTAATGGTGAAGTTGCCAAGTGCAACCCCAACGGAGAAAGGCCATGCTGCTCCCGTTACGGCTGGTGCGGAAGCACTGCAGAATACTGTGAATGTGACGGATGTATTGACTATACGCTAGGTGAATATTGACATTTAATTAAAGTATCACGACCTTATCTGGTGTGAATATTGATTCCAATAAAGCAGTTTCATTGGCCGACACAGTAACGATTAGATTTTTCATTACTGTCATTGTAGCATCAGTCATTTCTTGCTAGCTTTAATTACCGAACGGCTAAATCTAAATAAAAGAGAACATCCAACATTATCCAAACGTGAGGTACACGACAAGTCGAGAAATAAGTACAGCAATCAAAGCATAGGCAGAAATATTAAAAATGTACCTGAGCTGTGCATCCTGGTAAAAAATAGTAGGACAGGAATCCGCGTGAGATGCATTGTGCCCTTTTGGAAATATTGTGTAGCCAACATTGATTGATTCTTTTGTTACGTAAATTATGGAAGGTCAAACCAACCTCGCGTAAGATAGGGGTGCTGAATGATCACTCCCATCTACCCATCGATCTGGATTGATCGAAATCGCCCCTACCAACTTCTTTTTTTTAGTTTTCCAGTTCTGATCATTCTCTGAGTATTGTCTTGAAGGAGATGTCATGTAGCTTGCAGTAAAACATGGGCGTCGGTTTGGGGGGGGGGGGGCAGGGGGAATGTTCCCCCACTTTTTTGAGTGGATGGGACACTAATGTAAATGTCCACTGACTTTTTTGACCTGAAAGTTTACAGTTATGTAATACCAAAAGTATCCTCACCGGTTATGAAAGGTATCTTCTACCGATAACGATCGATTTATGTATCAATAATGGCTCCGGCGGACACTTGTGCTTTGCGTTCTATGAACATGTTTACTTTGTAAATTAATCACCAAAACTTTCGCACCCTCTGCGCGATTGCAGTGTCATTGTTGGGTTTCTTATCAGATGCACATCAAATATACATTATCCATCGGTTTCTATGACTATGTCGATTGTTCGTGTGCATAGCTTGGCCAGGTGTGGTTATGAAGGAGCACAACATTCAGGAATTTAAAGAAGAAGAATCGTCCCCTACTATGTTTCAATGAAATCTGTATTGTTTAGTGAATGACCACCCTTGCAGGCTGAAATTGGGAAACACATTTTAAGGGAACTTAAAATATCTCGGTGCACAGTCCTCATGCAACTTTGTCATGCAGGAAGTAAAACTAATAATTCTTATGCAAAACTTCAACACACGCACATCACACATTCGTACAACGATTTGACCATTTTCTATTTAGACCATTATCAGAGAAGTAGAGTCACACGAAAGTTTTCCAGATTAGAGACTTCAACCTGGAATTATCGGTACACCCCGTCCTCCGTGTGCATATAGGGTATGAGGTGTCGTTCGAAAGGATGATGAATGCAATTTAATGTTTTTGTAACAAAAATCTTTCACCGGTATGCAACGGTGTCTCAGTAGCACCAGTGGATACCATTTTCCACCCCTCGATGTGTGATTTTCAAGCAGTAGATTGAAGTGTGCTTTTAATCAATTCATGGATTTATTTTAAACATGTTCATTACTAATAGTTCTTAACTATCAGAACTTTTGCATAAATCCTTCGCAAACTATCACAATTTTTCGTGTGATATCGATCACTTATAGAGTACACCCGGTATTCAAATTCACATCTGCCGTAGTGTGTTGAACTAATGACCCACACTTTCAAGACCGTGTCTTGAAAACTTTGTCATTTTTCTAATTACTTAAAACACTGAAGCATTCAGCTACAGGGGGCTCTGAAAAATGAAAAATTCGGAAATTTGCCATTTGTGACATCAGTCAAATACATTGTGGTTTAGACAACTCTCCTTTCATAAAATTCCGGATTCTCTCCTAAGAGCTCAATATTCTTCATCATTTATCTCAATAAAAGCAAAATTTTCCTCACACTTTCCTCACACTCGCGCGCCGCAAATTGCAATTCCTGATGCAGTAGTGCTCGCGCTCATACCTTCATTTGGTAAAGTTTTCCGAGCTCTGGAAGTGACAAAACCGGAAATTTGCTATATGTAACACTAGACTAGATCACCAAATGACACAGATAACTGCAGTGCTATCTCCGCAAAGTTTCTTTTATAAAATGCCAAATTTTCTCCAATATAAGCTCTTGACTTAAAAAATTTTGTCGGAGAGCCGCAACTCGAAGAAGTTGGATGGCATTATAGCAACAACGATCCTAAGTCTCCGTAGAATGCCAACAGGAAATGCAGATTCTTCAGTAATCCTCCAATTTTACAAATTTCCTTAGGGGAAACCGAGATTCCAAACTTTCCTGCAATACAAGCTCCATATTTCTAAAAATTTGTTTAAAAATGGCAAAGAAAGACGACCGCTAATAATCTATTTCCTGACGTAAAATGTCCACCTGATCAGATATCACTTAAGTGGTTACCAACTTAGACGGACCTACAGCTGAAATTATAATGTCCCTTTGTAAAGCTTGAAAAACGTAATGGTTCCTTTTGCTTTACTGATAATTTTTTGAATGGATAAAACAGTAACTTTTTTGTACTTCTGTTTGTTTTATCCTTGAATAAAAAGTACTCACTATTTCTGACTATGTAGGAACGAAGAGAGGTTATTTCCGGAAGACCCTGAAAAAACAATCTGTGACTAGCAAAATATGTTTGCTGGAATTTTTCTGTGCAACAGATTGGTTTACCTTCCCTCATTTTCGCACAGATTCGATTTATTCGAACCTTTTGCAATTCTCGTGTACTAATGTAGGATATTTTTGGACACTCCCAAGTTAAGGCAATTGCGAAGAGAAACTCAGCTAAGAAACCACAACGATCACTTTATTGTAATACGGCACAGGCTGTACGTGGTAGACTCTACTCATAGGTCTAAAGTTACTCGTATACAATGTACGACTAATTCGCTGCCGTTCAATGTGATCAGCAGTGAAACTCTCAGGCGCATGTATTTTCCTTGATCGAAATGGCTCAAAACTATTATATTCTTTTAATGACTTTATCTCAAACTCAACGGTTAAAACGTTTGTAAGATGAGTAAAACACTGGACAGTCGCACAAGAAGTATTAGGGACGTTTGTGCACACCAAAGTGTGCAATGGGTGCAGGTTTGACGTCATTGTGGTGTTACACTATGGGGAATTTCGGAGAAATATGGTGATTTGCCATGCATGTCAGACTAACCTCGGGAAACACAAACGTTTCATTTTTCTCGAAATTGATTTTTAATGATGTCACACTGCTTGGAATAATTATACTGAATTTTCTGTGCTGTCTAGATTGGCTGTACAATTGTACCGCTTGTTGAAACACAACCTCAAATATTTTTGAGATTGTATGGAAGTGCATCCTAAGCTAATGTTATTCAAAATCGTTTTACATCTCTTTTGTAATCAGCCAGTTACAGGAATGACCTCCGGTGTGGCGGCACTTATCTAGCACCTAATGGTGAGGTTGCCAAGTGCAACCCCGACGGAGAAAGCCCATGTTGCTCCAATTTTAACTGGTGTGGAATCACTGCAGATTACTGTGAATGTGACCAATGTGTTGACTACAGGCGTGAGTATTTCTTGACACAATCAAGATGTTGGACCTATATTTTCAAAACAACCACGATCTCGTCTGTTGTTTAACGGAATGCCGATTCGAAAAATGCAGTTTTATTCGCCGACCCAAGACTTCGTAGCTAAAATTTATTCATGATTGTCAGTTAAGTCTCAGTCATTTCTTGATAGCTTTAAACACCAAAAGTCTGTCAAACGATAAACTCTGATTTTTCAGTTAATGCAGCTTATTTGTGTCGGTGTGTTGTTGTTGTTGTTTCGACAGTATGTTCCCAGATTTACCCTTTTCTACGCAATTACCTCGACCATGACGTTGAAGAAACTGCTTATCACAAGTGTAGCCTATTTAACTAGGACGTGCCGCTAACTATGTTCAGTCGATTTTACTCAACCTATTGCAATGTTAACATCCTGAACACCTTTTATGAACTATGTTTTCTTCATAAGATGACGTTAGCAGTTCTACCCTTAAACGGGAAAGAGAAACGGTTTTAGCTGTATATCACAAGCTTGTCGTGTATAATGAGAAGTTTAGGGTGAATAATTAATACCACCTTGATGCGTGTTTTTACGTTTATCTTGCATGTTCATTATTTACTTAAATAAAGGGGAGAGAAAATCAAACATTTTCCACGAGTGAGGGATACTTGCAGGGTCAAAGAAAGATAAATTAGGGAGTTGCTAGAGAAGGAGATACAACGTTCTATAGTCTTTTCAAAACAATTTTCGTTTCTGACGATAATCTTGCTTTTTGCCGCCAAATTCTTGTTTTAATTCTTCGACCAACAAAGATTAGTGACGCATTATCGACATTCCAATGAAGAGATGTATCCCTTACACTATACTCGTTAACATTTCTTTGCCAGCCGTCATGGAAAATTGTGAAATTTATGTCATTTGACGCTATCCGAGACCTATTGTTTGATTTGAAGACAGCAACAATTTCTATACAAATTACTTCGATTCTTTTGTTTCCTAATGATGACAAAATTGTTTGAATCTGAGGGAAATGTATGGACTTGAACAATGCCTCTATCCCATGACGAAAGGGTTCAACTGAAGCCTCTAGTTTAATTATTTGTTTCCAGTCGCTCTAAACTGTTAAACTGTTAAATTACAAGCTTCTCCATTGGCGGAAACAAACCTCAATATCAAAGGGTATACAGACAATGCCATTAGTAAGGGGTTACTGGAAAAAGAATGGAAGAGATGATCATTAAAAGGACTGAATCACAAAGGTTTTAACAATAGAAGCAAAAGGAGCTGTCAAGAAAATAGTGGCATCTCAAAAGATGTAATCCGTTTCAAGTACATATTGTCCGAAAAACGTTATTCGTTGTATCTCCTTCTTAAGCAACTCCCTGGGTAATTGCAAATTACACCTTACGAAGAGTAGTAGTTATATTATTAAAATAGTAATGATAATGTACTTGAAGTGTGCAACCTGGTCAAATATTGTTGAAGCGGAATCGTCTGATGCGGCATTATGCCTTCTTCAAATCTGGCAAAATTTTTAAACCGTCCTAAAGGCCTACCGTAACTAGTGCAAAGTGAAAGAGTAAACTTTGTGATTGCTCGACGACCAACTCTCCAAGCATTAAGATCGTCTGTGTCAGCCAAGAGTTGACTTAATAGCTTTTGCTATTAAAAGTTATGACAGGTCCAACCAGCACTGAAAACGAACGACCCTGTAATATGCCAGTTCAAAGTAGTTACTTCGTATGCGCTATGATTACGTTCTGTACCTCTGTAACCTATGATCTAAGGAGACTTCACGCACAGTGCGTAGGTTCGTGCACTGTGCGCTCTGTGCAGCGTTGGTTTTAAAGAACGCATTTCCGCCTTATACGCGTTGGCCTTTATAACAAAACGGTATATCTGACCAGGTTTATTGTACCTATCATGGTGATTGCAAGATATTCTGCTCAGTCACTCCGTGGTTAGATTCCCAACTCATCTGTTATGGTTTGGATAAGGATGGGGATGAGGGCTAGTATAAGCAGCCATTCAGTGAAATCCTCACTAAACACCCCTTCGGCTTTTCGTATTGAAAAGAAATAACTTAAAATTCCCTTAAAATGGTTAACGCTTAAAACAGTTGGGTAAATAGCGTTGAGCAACGTCCAAAATGCCCAACAACAAATGAGTAATCACCTGTACCCATATTGTTGGGTTAATTAAGGTTAGGTGAATACCAAGTGTTGGTACAAGGTGTCGGGCAAGTTTTAAAGTACCCAAATTCTGGGTAAAATATTGTTAGGCAAAACAAAATGTAATAAAGCAATCAGATAGTATAAGATCATGAAGTTTTCGAAATATTTGTTTTAATAAAAGTGGTTAATTCACATCTCATGGTTGAAGAAGACTGATAGTGTAAATAAAACGTCAGCCGAAGAATATCAGTAAAAATCAGGACGAAATAAACCTAAAGAGCCATGGTAGTACAGAAAATAAAGCTTTTTTTACCACATAATCGATTTGACAAGAAATACCGTCTTCAATTGCTCGATAGGGATTCTTGCTTCCAACTACAAACTTCATTGTTTACTCAAATTTCCTGTCATCATTTAACCTTGCATGCAAGCTAACGGCTGTTTTCGAGGCTTGAAGCTACTGTTAATAAGATCAATTACCAATCAGTATTCAGACAGATCCTGCAATTGGGCACCATTTGGATAGATTTAATGACCAACTGTGGGCATGAGGGAAAGTGTGCCCAGCATTTTGTTAAAAAAAATGCCCAGGTTGGGTAAAGCTTTACCCAACTGTTTCTATGGAGTACATGAATCTGTCTTCAACTGTACGACCACTCGCCTTCTTTTGTGTATTACAGAGCCATATTGCGAATTATGGGGATTATGGGGCGACTGCAGTCAAACATGTGGTGGTGGAATACAATATCGCTACAGAAGCTGCGTTGGAGGGCATGACTGTTGTGATTCTACTACAGATTCAAGGCAATGCAACACCGATTCCTGCCGTAAGTAACCACGTCTCTTTGTAGTTGGCAGCTATGCACACTCTAAAAACTGTTGGGTAAAAAGTGTTGGGCAAAATACAAACTGCCCTAAATGGGCAAATTATTGCCCAACAAATGGGTACCCATATTGTTGGGCAAATTAAGGTTGGGCAAAATCCAGGTGTTGGTAAAAGGTGTTGGGCAAGTTTTAAAGTACCCAACAGTTGGGTAATATGTAATTGACCAATTAGATGATTAGTTAAAGATCAGTTAAGTTTTACAGATAATTATTGTAAAATAAGTGGTTCATTATAAGATCTCATGGTTGAATAAGGTTGTATTTGGTAAATAAAAAGCTAACGGTAGAATAGCAGTAAAAATCTGGACGAAAGTACTTAAAGGGCAATGGTCGCATAGAAAAAAGAAGTTTTCATAGCTACATAATCAATGGGAGAAGAAATACAAAGTTCACGATTGAGTTTGATACTTTAAACTACACACTTAACTGTTTACCCATCAAGTGCATCACCGCTGGTGCCCCCAGCCGCTTCTCGGCCTTTTGGCTAAGATCATGTGTAGTATCTGTTCTTTTCATCCAGTCAAGAATGGAGCCATACATGACAGACCAATGATGAAAATGGTCTGAAGGCCGCGAGGTTGGTCGTTAAGTGTTGTCCTTCAGTGGACGTAATAGCTTCTTCGGGAAGCAGTATCAAGTTTGGTTTCGCCGAACGGCCCTTTGCCAGAGGGTTGGGAGGACTTTAGAAAAAGCCCCCAGCCACTCTTGGAGAATAAACGGTGTATGTGTTAGCCTGGGTACTTTGTAATTATATATCAGGTTATATTGAAATTATTGAAATCCAAATAAGCACCCAACATACTGGATAGTTGCATTGCTCAACACCATTTGCCCAACAGTTTGCCCAACAGTTGGGAGGACACATATATACCCAGTGTTGGTTAAAAGTTGGTCATTCAGTAGTGCCCAACTACTGGGTAGTTGCATTGCCCAACACCATTTGCCCAATTGTTGGGAGGACACATATATACCTAGTGTTGGTAAAAAGTTGGGCAAATATTTGCCCAATATTTTTTAGAGTGCAGGCAGCACCGCAATTTATACAAAAATCCGAGTTTTGGTTTGCAGGGTGTCTTTTCCAAGACGGGTTGTTGTATCGGAGATATGCTATTATCCAAGCTGTAGAGAGGGGAGATTTGTAGTTAGATAGGTGGATGGATGGAGCTTTATGGCCCAGTTTCCAACCCATTGGTTCCAATCTAGCCGGCCACGGCTATATTACATGGTTAAATGGTATAATGGGTATTTTGCGTCCAATGCGTGGACGGTGCTATTTATAGCCTTGCGTCTGTTAAAATGAAGATTTTTGTGGACCGGTTGCCTAATAAGCGAGTTCGTTAATTCGTTTTGGTGGTTATGCACATGCGCACATCATCCAAATCGTCGGTATAAGCAAACCAATTCCGCACCTACAACACGTGTTCCAAAATTGGAGTTAACATGAAAATTTGGTGACATCACTCTTACCTTATCCAACCATAACACAAGAAAGAACCATAAGTTTCTGTGCACTGCACTTTGCCTTTTTGGTCTGTAAAGTAGGCACTTTAATCTGCTGTAAAGTAGGACTGAGTCCCTATTTTAGTTCGGGTTGGCTATTAAGATTTATGCTTTGTAATGTATGCACGCACTGCACGAAAACAAGGAAACGCGGCACACGTATGTGCGTAGCTCGGTTTGTTCATCCCACGCTGTGCACCATGCACAATTTCATGCGCCCACGCATTACTGAAGAACTAACTTATTATTTTCTCACAACGAATGTGAGCAGATTGATTTTTTCAAAGTTTTCCTTTCCACCTTATTTACATAATGGTTAGGTTTAAATGTTAGACATGAGTGAAGTGCTACAGGATATTTCGCTTTGGGAGATCACAACGAATGCTTTTTGCTAGTCTAAGCCTAACAGTTGGGCATAGGCCGCCAGTTGTACTAGGATGAAACAAGGCCAAGTCACCGTTCATCTAAAATCACTGCCAGGAATGCGATCTGGTGTGAACGTGTCAGTGGAGTGCAGTCTTGTAGTACTCGAGACCGGTCCTCCATCCATCCATCCATCCATCCATCCAACCAATCATCCATTTATTCATATTTATAAAATGAATAACACTTGCAACTTAATCAACAGACTTATCATTTATACAGATTTTTAAGCAAGAAGTATACACCTAATACATTTTTACATGTGAAGAGGCTTAAAAAATACCATAAGGGTTGCAATTACAGTTTACCTCACATAACAATAGGAAACTTTACATTTAAGTGGTGAAAGAAATACGCAGTTTCTCTGAGTGTTAAGTTAAATACCTTAAAAGAGAAGGGCATCAGGACCAGATCTTCGAACCAAGACCCTTGGACCTAGGATGGAGTTATGGAGTTATGAAGAAAACACTGCCAAAAGTTCCACGTCTGCTGAGAGGGACAAGGTGCAGAGAGTGTGTGTCCTGAAAACTATTGGAGAATGGACGGAAGGGGGCGGGGGAGCATATGTCTTTCTCCTCTTCGTAGCAACATTATTTCATTATGGATTACATATTATGGATAATTTGTGAAAAGTGTGCTAGCGTTTATATATGCATAAGGAAGGGCTCAAGGCAGTTTTGGGAGGGACCAGAAATAAGTTAATTGTGAAAATTTGAAATGTCTGGTATGATACATGGGAACTTTTTTTTCATTTCCTTAACATGAGCCAAATATTTTCAGTATTTCTTGAGCAAAACCTAAAATTTGCGCGTTCAAACTGTTTCGTTCCCGACGTTTTTCGGAATATCTGACAAGGTTTCACGCTGCTGGATCGCTGCCCCCTTTTCGTATATCCTTGAATGACTTCTTGCAGAGTCTGTGAGCTGAATTTCAATATATGGAAATAAATTTCTTCGGAAATGTCGTCATGTTTCGCAGGTAAGACTCAGAGTCGAAGTTGAACCAACTATATGTTTTCAATCATGATTAGCATTACATTTTAGCAGTAAACTATTCCATTTAAAGCTAGGAAAACGTTCAAAGTTAGTTTCTGTGTATTACCACTTGGGGATTCACATGACAGCCTCCTTGACTACTAGACTTACTTGCCTAACGTGATGACTAGGAAACTGGATTTGAACTCGTACCACAAATTTTCTCTTTATCATGAAAAAACCCTTCAAAGTAAAAACACTGTAACAACCATCTGCATTCACTGACTTGCTATTCAAAGTCCTGCTCAGAGCTTTTGCAAAAGGAGGTGAAAAATTTCACAACAAGAGAAAAAAAATTTGCGCCCTTCGCGGCAGACCGTATAAGCCACACATTCACAGATAGGCTATCTGTGACAGACCTGAAATATCATGTGTTTCTCACAAGCAGTGGTTATAACATAGTACAACTACTAAATATAAACATGCCTCTTCCTCGGTGACCCTACCCTTGGTCAGAGTTTCTGGTTACTCGCCTATCGTTCGTAAAAAAGCCCTCTCCCCCATATCTGAAACAGATCGCCGCCCTTGGTGAATTCCAACTGTTCTGATGTATACAGGTTAATAATACCATAACGCTGGCGTGTGTGTGTGGGTATGTGTGTGTGGGTGAGCGTAGAAGGGTGTATAGAAGATCGTCTTATCATTTCACACAATAAGAAGAATTTTTTAAAACGTTCACTTCGACACCTCCTATCTATACCCTGGCGGAAGGTGATGACAGGTGCAGTGTCCAGTTGTACTGTAACGATTCAGTACCAACCAGTTACTTAGTTCTAAAGAAAATAGACGTTAAGATTAATGTTTTAGATATTATGCCAATCATGTTTGTCTGCGGACGTGTGCTTTGCAATGGCAGGAAAGCAACCACGAAGCTGTTTCTATCATTCACTGCCACAAGGAGATATAGCTACTATTGAATATGGCTTTCGTCTGTAAAACGAGCACAATATGACTTTGATTGATGATCCGTGTCAGCCTACAATTGCTTTGGTATTTTCTTTCTTTTTCCTTCATATTTTTTCGTGAAATATGTGGAGGCCCCTTGCTGAGGAGGTCGGTGGGCAACTGCCCACGTTTTTCATTCCTAAATCCGGCACTGGCATTCTTTGAGGGTGCGAGTAGTCCGTGTTCATGCTTGGTCCAACGGAAAACTTTATATTAATAATATAGAGTTCTTCGACTCATTCTTCTGTGGGTTGGAAAAACTCACTTTCATACATCAATCGGCATCAAATTCACAACACCAAATACTTGTTGAACTGACTGACTTCAATTTGATGAGTAGGGCCACCTCTCATATACGGCTCGACTTTTCAGCTTGCATGTAAATAACCGAGTAAATTGTTGTACCTCGACCTGTTCATTACGAACTTCCTTTTGAATCTGGGCGGAGTTTTCACAAAAAATGCGACAATTGTTCAAACAGAGAAGGTTAAAAACACAATATCTATCTCATACTTAGTACGTGTTTTCAATTTTGGTGGAGTGCAAAGTTAATTTGGTAGGTGAAAGGTCATGTAGGGTCACCAGTCGTCAGAAGGTAAAAATCTTGCAAACACGATGTATCCAGCAAGGGTAACTGCGAGGGATTTCATGTATTTGTTGTGGCATGGGTATTGCCCATATTAAGGAAGTTAACCTCATCCTTTTGGTTATTTAGGAATCACTGTCAATTTGAGAAAGCATAACTTACACTTCACCAGCATGGAATCACTAAGACTTTTTAAATTAGGCTTTCTGGTCAAAATATAGTGTGAAGCTGGTGCAAGTTTTAGACTGAATATCAGCAAAATGTCTGTAAATTTCCACAAACATAAATTTCTGAAAATGGCTATGCTGTGCATGTAGTAGCGTTGCACGGAAATGACCGCTTCCACAATATGGGAGTTTTATTGGCAACAAATCCCTCTTCGAGAACGCTCCTTGCGAACTAATGGTGGCGCTCCTCTTCAGCAGTCTCCCAGTGAATCCCACTCAAAGGTAACAGCTTTGGCCATTTAAGCAGCATGGCATGCATATGCAATCATATGAAAAAGACTGCTCACCAGCAAAAATTGATGTCAGCCTTCATGAAATTTGACAGCTCAGCCCCGTGAAAATTTCCTGGCTAAGCGAGTGGGCACATGTCTACGCTCAGCATTCGAGTACACCCATGACATCATATTGTGGCCACTTCCCCCTACATACTCCCTTGGACGTCCTGGGATGAAAATAATACTTAAAAAGATTTTAATATTTAGGGTTTTGAAATAAAATATTGGCTTTCACGCAAAGGAGAAGATAGAAATAGTTTCACTTATAGTGGCTAGGATAATCTGCTAGCAAAGTTTTATCTGACTAGCTCGGGAGATAGAGTAAAATGTATATTTTTTCCACTGGGGCTGATGCGCACTGTTTCAGAAGGAATTTCTTGATTGGCTGTTGCAGTTTTGTTGTATCGATCCTTTGCTATTAGCTGTATCGTTAGCTGGTTAGGAAATTTCTTGTAAAACAATGCGCACTGGTCTCATTTTTCCAGACCTGTGCCATGTATTGGCTTTTTAATATCCTGTCTAAAATGTTTGTATTTATACTACGAACGCGCGTACGTTACCTTTCAAGTTTATTACCGTTTTTTCAAAATAATACTTTTGATTTGATCGCCAGCATCATGTTTTGCTTCCGACTCAATGGTACGAGTGAAACTGCTCACCAACAACGGCCCTCTTATACAACGCAAACGAATTGATGAATTGAAAGTTGGCGACCACGTGGAAAGCTACAACAGGGAAAACAATTCGGCAACATTTTCGGAAGTGTACTTCATATCGCATGATGGTGATACCGGCAACTCATCTCGATTAATCAAATTAATTGTAGGGTACGACCATGGTAAGGAACTGTCACTACGTCTACACGCAAAACACCTCGTGTACTCGTGCCAAACAAGGAAAACGGATAATGGAGCCAGTACGGGGTACAAAGAGGACACATGTCGTCACCCTCCGAAGAATCCTATGACCGCAGACAGCGTGAAAGTGGGCGATACCTTGTGGGTCAGAAATTCCGCCAGTGAATTCTCGCCACGACGGGTAACCGGAATTGGAGAATCCTGGAGTGGGGTTAGACACCCAATGACTCTTAACCATTATATTGTCGTAGATGACGTTCTGGCATCGGTTCATATGTATGACGAAGGCCTATACAGGCAGATTACTGCACCGATTAGGATTGCGTACGGTATTAGTCCATCTATTACCGACACTGTGCTGGTTAAGAAGTTGGTTCAAATATGGGATTCTGTTGAAGACAAATATTTCTAAATGGCGCTAGACATGCACTTGAAAGACGGTTGATGGTCCCACTGTTTTTATATTTGCTCAACTTGACTATTGCCTTTTCTTAGTGATAGATCCGCCTTGCGTTTACAACTTATTACATTAGCAGTCTTATTAACATGATAAGGACACATTGCGCGGTAGAGATGTCCAGACGGCAATTGACCTGTAAAATAAGAGATATTGTGCTAAATGCATCGTTCTTTCTGTTCAAAGGACTGCTTTTGCTTAAATTTCTTTAGGATTCGTTGATAGTAAGTATCAATTTGTTTTTCAAAGGAGATATACTACTTAAGCTGTTGTAATCAGCCGTGCTGAACTTCTATGTATCATTACGTTCTCCTACCGTATCCTGATTGTTAGACATGGTAACTCTGGCTACCGGATTATGAACACTGATGATCGAGTCTGGAAAAGCGTTTGATGACGGATTTTAATCAAAGTTGTACACAATGAAGAACAGACTAATCATATATTTAAGAGAGGTTACAAGTTCATTGGGTTCATGTTAAAAATGTTGCATTTGAAAGAGTTTCATTTACGAAAACATGTCATATGTCTATTAGAGGCTCTCCACATGATCACTTACCGTAAAACCACTGACCTGTATATATTGTCATCATTTCGTGGAAAGAAGAACCTATATTAGAGCTTTTTCAATTAGATTCTCACACCCCACATTCAAATCATCATTTCATGTCCAGTCATCATTTTATAATTAGCATTGTTGGCTTGCGTAATAATAGCTTACCCGATAGACGTCTCTCTTGTTCATAACCCCTCTTCTTTCATATCACATCAGTTGCAATACTTATTGAAAGTAATAGTTCCATGATCACACGAAGATGTAAACTTACTCCTTGATCTTTTTGACATACCCCATTGCTACTGAGAATTACCCACAGAATCACTCGAACGTCTACTTTTTACATTTTGACCATTTTTCGTTGTCAAATCTAAATTAAGCTCTTGGCCGCGCACACATTGCTACAGATAGAATAGCTCTTGACAAAACAAAGGACTTCGTGTCCGGAGCTTCCAGGATACGGACCTTTCAGTTAAAGTGACGTTGTTTGGGGCGTAATTTCCATTGACTGTACAACGTTGCAACAGAAGTAACTACCTGGTTAGACCTGGAGTGAAATTTATCGACGAAATTTTTATCAAGTTGATAGAAATTTTACACAGAAATCACTTTAAGCAAGAATGCCTGTTTCGTTCAGGACCTTCATTGCCGAGATTATCCATTCCATTGCCAATCCAATGGCCGTTTATTCTCTGTGCATGTCACCAAAAATACAAAATAAATGTTCTAAGTGTGGTTTTTCGCAAAGGTTGGCTTCAAGTTACATTGAAACCGTTGGCGATCAAACACTGAAATATTATTATTGGCCTCAAAATTTACTTGTAAAGACGTTTCTGTCGCCCTGAATGAAACTAGGGTCCACGTTGGTTTTGATGTCATTCTGTGCAAGTTATAGAACTGGTTTCATCCTGGTCTTCCGTTAAAGCTGTACACAGCTTAGTAAATAAGAGATTATCTTACTTGAACGACAGGAGGGGTAAAACTGAAATCTCCCACACCAGTGGCACTTCAGTTTCAACACTTTACAGTCTGGTAATCAACTTCCAATTTGACTACAAGTATCTCCTATCTGGCTGTACCAAACACTCTCATTTTTTGAAGTTGTTGGCAGACATGTGGTCAAAGCTGAGGTTATTACATCACTTCGGGAAAAGGTTTGAGCTACTGCACCATTGGTGCTCTTGTGTTCTCTTTTCCGAGGTTCCGAGTTAACCTTGCAATGTTCTTATATGATTACTTTGTTTGTTGAAACTAATTATATTTTCCCTCAACATTTTAATTTTCTTAACACTTAGTCCTAAATTTGCTTTTATGATTTTGTTATTGATTATGTTAATTATGAAACGTTTTGCGCCAAATCTTGTAAAGCTTCGCCGTGTTCTCATAACAATACTGCCAATGCTAATGATTATGATAATGATAATAATGATGAGTAGGTAATAATAATGATAATGATTACGATAGTGATAGATATGGTGTAGCGAAAACGATAGTGATAGTAATTGTTGACGTGGTGGAGGTGCGGTCATAATGATGGCGATTGTCACGATGATGGTGATGGACTGATGGTTGTGCTTCCGATAATGAAGATCACGATGACAATGATATTCCTACCAATAACAGTTTTAAACATTATATCCTTTCGATATTTGCAAAAAAATATATCTTCGTCGCCTGCAGAATGGTTTATCTCTCTACTTATTTGTGATTGCATTGAATTTGGAAAACGAACTAATCTGCCAATAGTACAGTAGTTAGTAAGTTGGTTGGATGCCGTTTTACGGCTCAGTTTCTAACCGATTGGTTTAAGTCGGGACGATCTTTTCTCCAGTTGTTTCCCTACTCGATTATTTATGCTGAGCACCAAGCACAATGGCAGTAGTTTCCTTGGTCTTCGGTATGACCCGAAAAGGAAAGAATAATAAGGACAGAAACGAGAAAGGAACACAAACTTTGGAGGGGATGAGAGTTTGGAAAAGAAAGTAAAGACATCTGCCATTCGATCCCTTTTTTCATAACTATCAAAAAGATGGATACTTTAAATCACTCTCCTGGTAAGGATTTTTTACAAGTCCGACAATGTATTAAAACGGGCCAGTTGCCAGAAATAAATAAGAACAAATCTATGGAATGTGGCTGTTGTTTCAAAACAACAGATTGGTAAGATTGGTTTTGCACTCAGAGAAACAATTCCAATATCAACAGGGAGTTATTAAAACCTGTCTGAAACGATCGACAGCTCCTTTTGCAGATCATTGATTTGCTAGGAGGTTTGAAACTTCAATTTCAGAAACGATCGAGAGTGTGTGAACTTTAGGGGCGATGCGCACTGTTTAACAAGAAATTTCCTAACTGGCTAACGATAACCCTGATCCCTAACCTAATCCCTAACTCTTACAAGGAATACAGTTGATATGATGATAAAATACAATGGAAAAAGCCAATCAAGACATTTTGTTAAACAGTGCGCATCTACCTGAACTTTAGGCCTGTACTGGTACACCATTGATGAGAGGGGAACAGGAAGAAGGAAATTTCGCTAAACTCGAGTTTAAGAGCAGTTTATCAGTGATATTAATGTTGATGGAAAAATAACTTGATCAAATAATGGATATGATTGGTAACTAGCTGTTGCAAAACGTGGAAGCGTTAAAATTTCAAAAGAATGTTTAATGTTAAAATTTAGCCAAACGTTTGCTCCAAATTCCAGTGCCTCGGCCTCCGGCCTCGTGACTCGTGACTTCAGAATTTGAAGGACTCAGCCAGAGGGGTTGATTTTTCCTCATTGAAAAAGTATAGTGTCCGAACCGGACTCGAGTCCTTGAAAGGTGAAATTGCCGGACTCGTGACTCGAAGCCTCCGGAATCGATTACTACACTGGCAAATTCATTCATATATTTCTTTGAAAAGTCATCTTGTCAAAATTTGCGTACTAATAGTAATGTCACTTTTCCGCACAAAGAGCAACTATATTTAGAATAGTTCGGAGCAAGTACTAACATTACTTTTTGGGGAAAGAATACAAAAATAGGACGGTTTGGTAATTCGTTTTCGGGGCTATGCACTTGCGCATATCATACACATCGTGGAGGTAAACATGCAAACTGCTCCCCCACCTAAACCTATAACACTAGCCAGGGGAGCCGATGGTATGTTCTATGCCAATCATTGTCATTATTTCCCATATCTTTTCGGTCAAGTGTTAACCCCACATGTTCAGGCGTTGGAAAAAATAATTTTCCTCCTTCAGATGACCTTTGACCTCCACCAACAACAATAGGGACCATTTTCCCACCTTAGTGTATCTCCATTCCAAACATGAAATCCTTCCAATTTCCTACCTTGATCTCGAGTGTCAGAGATGATCCGTAAGTTGATCTTCACCTGATACATTAGAGACCACCTTAGCCATAACAAATCCATACACAATATACGAGATCTATCCCATTCCCCACATTGACATTCTGTGAATAAGTTTTGAGAGATTGACCTCGAAAGACCTCACATGACCTTTAATCGCCACCAAAACAATGGGGATCATTTCATCACCATAACGCATTCACATTAATATATGAAATCTATCCAATTTTGAGATATTGTTAACAATTTTATCAGGGTTTAACCTTGGGTGACCCCAGATGAAATTTGACCTCCATCAAAAACGAAAAAACCATGTCTTAATCAAAACGCATCCACATAGCAAACATGAAATATATTCAAGTTTCCGAAATTCAGATATCGTGTTTACAAAGTTTCCAGAGTTTGACCCCTGTTGTCCTCAGATGAAATTTGACCTCTACCAAAACAATATGAATCGTCTTCTTACTTTAACATCTCTACACCCCACATTTGGAATACAAGAACAATACAAAGACAATGATATTTTTGTTGTTAACTTAGCACCTCTTTTGTATCTAAATTATCCATCGCGGGTTTTTTTAGAGATCGTTAGTATTCACTGGCGATAAGGCTGATGAGTGTAAAATGAAGGGGCTTAGTGCCCAAGATTGGTACCATTGTGATTTCGTTTTGTCTGTCTCTTTTTTAAGGTAATGTGTAATGAAAGCCAACAGCTTTATGGCGAATGATCATGCAACAGAATCACCTTGTATTTAACAAAACAAATAGGGAAGTATAGCGGCTTTGGAGCCTTGTATTGCAGACATTTTAGGATTCTGGGTTTCTTGTATAGGGAAATTTGAAAAGTTGTGGCTCACTGATCGAAGAATCTGCACTTCCTATTTTGACAAATCTGAATATGATGGCACGGTGATCGACTGAAGATCGTTGTTGCATAATGTTATCTTGAAGGTCTACGAACTGAAGCTCTTCAATAAAATTTAAAAAGTTTCCGAAACTTTAGAAATTGTTGGAAGCGGAAAGAGTCGCAAAATTTATTTTTTGAAATATTCGTCTAACATTGGCAACCTTTGCCCTAGTAAGAAAGACGATATCAAGAATTGATGAAAAACTGAACTCCGAGCTGGGTTTGAACCAACGACCTACTGCTCAACGTGCAGTATGCTCTACCAGTTTTGCGTTCCGAAACGCAGTACGCTCTACTACTTTTGCGTTCCGAAACTTTGTTGTTTATTTTAGACAAATTATTTCAAAGTCAAGAGCTTATATTGAAGAAATTTGGAATTTAATGTAAGAAAATTTATAAAAATTGCACTGAAGTTGCCGGTGTCTGGCACTTGAAGATCTGGTGTCACAAATGGCAAATTTCGATTTTTTCATTTCCAGAGCTTGAAAAGGTTTATCAAACTGATTTAGACAGCACTTATGCATTGGGACTTCGCACGCGGAGAATTTTGCCTTGTTGAAACAATGAATTACAAATTGTCGCTTGTATTGAAGACAACCCAGAATTTCATGGAAAAGAAGAGTTGAGAATATCACATAAATAAAAAAGGGGTTTTCTGATCAGGGAAGTGGGGGCATGCTTCCGCCTCACCTCATTTTTCACTGGGGGGGGGGGGGTGTAGCCCCCCCCCCCCCCAGTGAAAAATGTGAATTTAACATTTCTCTTTCAAATGTGAAATTTACTAGAATTCATTGCTTTTTTCACCTTGGATATGCAATTTCGAAGTTATAAAATATGTTGACAGATATTTTGAAAAGAAATAAAAAGAAAATTGTGATATTTAGGTGTTTGTTTTTGGGGTTTTTTTGGGACTACTTCTTTAATTTAAGCCGCCTCGAAATCACATATAGTTCATGATTTCATATAAAACTTAGAGACTGATGCGATAAGTGACATCCATGCTATTGTTAATGTACGTACGTGAAAAATCGATTTGGCGGATCAATGATCTATTGGAAGTTAAAAATGAGTCATTTTACTGTCAGTTTCTTTAGGTGAGATGCACGGCAGTACAGGCGTTACTCTGATCAGCTCCTTCCTCCCATGAATTTGAAACAGGGCCGGTTGCTCGTAGCAGGGAGCCGCGAGTGGCACGGCACTAGCAACTGACTTCCTAGCCTTTTACTAACGTCAACTTGAACTGCATTCTTCTCAATTAAACCCATGTACATGACATGAATATATACATTGAATGTTTTGTCTTCATCATGTTTTTTTAAGACTCCGTTGACCCCCTTAATCCCCCCCCCCCCCATATTCCCCCTTATTCGTAAAATACGGTTAGAGTTTCTAGGCCACGGCACATATCCGAATATTTAAGGAACCTTTTCCTTCTTTCCCTACAGGGGAAAGCAAAGTGGTGATCGAAAAAAAATAGTGGATGTACTCTCATTGCTCTCTATAAAAAATCCCTCCGAAATCTTCCAAACTTTTCTTGCGTGGAAGCTCACTCTTTTCTTTTAATTTTAATTGTTCTTTTTTTATTCTAATTGTTCAACGCAGTACGTTTTGTAAGAGATGCATTGCAATTAAATGTCGGCGATAGTCGCTTGCAACTGCCCCCAATGTTAGCATCGGCTATGGGAAATTTGAGGGTGCGCATGGCACAATCGATTTTCAAATTTCTCAGGAGGTTTTTAAGTTATACCATATAAGTACTATTGTATCGGTAGTGCGTGGTGTGCTTTACTTATTCATGTATCATTTTCTGTCATGTTCTCTCATCAATGGTTAAAGCTACCAAACGTTTCTTCAAAAACTTTGTGTTATAGAAATGATATCCTTGCCGTTTTCAAATAGGTTCTGTTGAGGAATTGTTAAGGGAATATCTGTATGCAGATCTTGAACAAAATGGAAATGATGCTTATGAAATGCAAAATATCAACGCGCTTTGCACGCTTTCGTCATTGTTGCACTCCGTCTCTTGACAACTAATTCAGTAAAAGTACGTCTCAAACGTTTTCCAACCTATTACCATTTGCCGGCATCTACAACACCTAAACGTAATAAACCGAATGTCTCCACGAGGAAGGAGTTTGGGCAAATATCTATCTCCTCTCTCCGCATCAAAAGTTGTGGTCTTGTACATATTGCACAGTTGTAGCTACTTCCTCGAAATTGTGTACGAATACAGAAGAGATAATCATCACTGCATTATACACAATGACCATTCATAAATTTTATCGAGGAGCGGGTGAAAAGTTTTGATCACATCCTTCGGACAGGCCCCTAATTTAAACACTAGGGAACCGACCTTCGTCTTTTATTGGCATGCAGGGGCGTAGGTTGGGGTGCGGGGGTGTGGATTCACCCACCGACGACAAGTGACGTTCCACCCAAAATAAACTTTGGAAAAGAACAGTAACTTGAGAAGAAACTTTTAAAATAGAAGTTAAAATTGGACCGGCGTCCATGCCGCCTGCTACCCTAGGCCTCTTTCCCTCGGCCACCAACTCATTCTATAAGTGCGCTCTATGCCAAAGTAACAAATGAATGTAACCATCAACTCCATTCGTGTAGGTCAGCTGTTGTATGCGCCGTATACGTACGCACTGGTTTTAAGTACGATACCCCTTCCAGCTGTTAGCACCGGTGATGTGATACAACTAGTAGGGTTGTACAGTAGTAACATTTGATGCGGCCATCATCAAATTAACAATTTGAGAAAAGACTTCATCGAAGAAAAATGTGAAAACGAGAAGCCATGACTTTGAAAGCTAGGAATTGCTGCGGGTATATTTATCATAAACATAAGCGTTCGGGAGCAGTTCAGTTTAGGGACAGAGGATTTTTCCCCCAAAAAATGTTATTCTCTGAAGGAGGATCCAAGCAGCCACTATTTTGATCAGGGAATTAACGGATAAAATTTATAATACAACTACCATCAGATGAAATTGGCCTGGTATCTTTTCGGGGAAAAAATATAAAACGGAATTTCAAACATGCTTATGTTTTTTTAATGTATTGCGATTGGTAATTGGAGAAAACCAGTATATACTGAATCGCTAAAATGGTCCATATGTGATTGTCTGAACTCCCGACTGTTAGTGATTCTTAGTAATGTTAGTAATATTTGATCAATTCTTCATCAAAAACTCTAACTTTACTTAAAGACCACAATGTTCCATGTTTTCGTGCGGGGAAATCACCCCCTGTCGGGCAAATCATGGTTCCTCGCCTTTAAGCTCTTTTCTAGGAGTGAAAAAGTTCTTCTAATTCCATCAATTAAAGGTTTTGAACCTTCTGATTTTCCTTCGGAAGTCCATGATAAAGCAGTTGCATTGCATTAGCTAGTACAAGGGCACATGAAAAGAATAGTATAGAACCAAATTTATTTTTGATACGTTAAGCTGGAACATATTTTAAGCATTCTGGTGCAATTTTTGTTTATTTCCGATGTTCGGTGCTCAATATATCAGCAACTGAATACACTCTAAAAAATTATTACCCAACCTGGGCAAAAATAACCCAACCGTTGGTTCCGTAGGCTTCATGACCGGAATTGGTTCAAAAACTGCCCAACTCAATTGGTAAAGTGTTTTACTCATTAGTTGGGCAAAAGAAATTACCCAACCATTTTACCCAACTAATTTTGCCCAACAAATGGTTAAAATTTGTACCAACACGTTTGCTCAACAGCTGTACTGTTGGGTGCTTGTTTGGATTTCATTATAACCTGATATATAATTACATGATTTGGACAAGAAGGAGATTTAAAAAAGTACCCTAAAACTTACACCGTTTGCCCTCCAGGACATTGGCGTAGCTACTGGGGGGGGGGGGAGGGGGGCAAGTTGCACCCCTGGAAGAAAATTGGGGAAATTTGATGAATTTTCCTTATTCTTGAAAATATTTCTCAAAAATTTTGGTTAGAATAGGAAATTGTAAGGCATTTCTCATACATAATTCGTATTTTCGTGCAATAAATTAACCCAGATTTCGCCAGTGTCGCATGAACCACAGCTCATGTTCCACAGAAATGTCATCGCCGCGTAGCAGATTGAATGTGCTCTTGTATACGCGCGGGTGTTATGCTTATGATCAGTGCATTTCAGCGTACAGGAAGCTGTTATTCAGGAATTTAACAACTTGCTGATACAGTACAACTAACACTGAAAGGCTGTAAACCCGAACGTATCCCCTTGTACACAGTCTCTGCGTTGTACACTTTGGAAATTAAGTAAAAGGATGTGACAACTGACTAGTCACTAACGTAGAGCCCGAGGTTACTATATTGTCCTACAAGCTAGTAGCACCTGTGCCGATTTAACTCTGTGTACATAACGATGGATGGGGCTGAAACAATCCATGACCAACGATAAACTTAAAGTTAGTCTAGAAATTAGAATGAACGGGATCCATTGGCACACTTAGATTTTGTTACTTATAGCCTAGTCCTTGGAGGCTTACAGACTAGTTCGGGAAAATAGCTTTCTGCTCACTTGGGGTGTAACAATAAACGGGTCCATGAGTACCTTGTAGCCTTCTACACCTAACAGACTGCTGTTCTAACAGGATATCCTGTGTGATCGAGCCACTATTAGGCCTCCTTTTAGTGACGTACGAAAGGGGGGACCATTGGACCATGCCCCCTCACAGATGCCATTTTTTCTTTGTTCTTAAAAATACGTAGTCAAAGTTTAGTAACACAGATTTTACGTCAAAAGATAGCATATGTGGCACCAGACTGCATTATAAGGACACCCAATTTTTCAAAAATTTTTAAAGGGGAAGGATTGTCTGTGGAGGTACTTCAGTGACGCCAATTTTTTAATTCCTACAAATAGGCAAATTCTGTCAAATTCCAATTTTTACTTAAACAGGTGGACTCTGTATCATACTGGTGGCATCGATAAACTAAAGACTACATTTTTAGATTCTCTTTACAAGCATGAATACGCTATTTTGACCATCTGAGGGGTCTGATTTTTCGAAATTTTCTTTACGCTCCGCGCCAACCAATGGTGGCGCTTCGCTCAGTCTCTTGGGCAAAATGACATTTTTGGGGTCAAATTACCTCTTAACTCTCTGATCACTTTGCAGTTTGTGAACATGTTTTGAAGAGGGCATTTTATTGCAAACGACAAAAGAAGATAGCGACTGGTTAGATTCTTCGTATAAGTCTGGACAATGCTATTTCCGGCCATCTGAGGGGCCTGATTTTTCAAAATTTTCTCTACGCTCCGGGCCAACCAATGGTGGCACTCCGCTTAGATAATCTTTATGACAAAATAACGTTTTGTGGCCAAGAAAAACCAAAAATCTTATACCGATCAATGTTCTTTTATTTTGACTCTTAAAAGTGTGCAAATTTAATGACAAGTTTTACTTCGTAAGGTAGCATAAATGGCGATTCCACTTTTAACACTGTTCCTGTCCAGTGGCGTAGCTAGGATTTTTTCCAGGGGGGGGGGGGGGGCAAAGGTATGGAATTTCCCCAAAACTTTTCCCGGTCAATGTGTATGTATTTTATATAAAATATGCAAACTTACAAGTAGAACAACATTACCATGTCATTTTGTAATATTACCTGCATTTAAATCTTAAAGTAAAACATAGAGCAATCGGAAATAACAAAGTATATTATTTTGGTAAACAATATCTGGTTTATTTGTATGTACTAACGTAGTGGCGTACGCAGGATTTCTCTGAAGGGGAGGGGCATGCAGTATTGTCTAAGGGGAGGGGTGTCCGGAAATTTTTTGACGTTTTCAAGGAGCCTAGATTCAAAATGGTGCAAGATTTTCGACTTTGACAGGAACAGTGTTAAAAGTTGAATCGTGGTGATTCATGAGGATAAAACTGAAACTTTTGTGTCTTGACATGCATTTCCTTATGCCATTTATGCAACCTTACGAAGAAAAACTTGTAATTAAATTTGCACACTTTTAGGAGTCAAAATAAAAGAGCATTGATCGGTATTTGTGGTTTTTCTTGGCCACAAAATGTTATTTTGTCATAAAGATTATCTAAGCGGAGCGCCACCATTAGTTGGTTCGGAGCGTAAAGAAAATTTCGAAAAATCAGACCCCTCAGATGGTCAAAATAGCGTATTTATACTTGTAAAGAGATTCTAAACATGTAGTCTTTTTTATCGATGCCACCAGTGGGAAACAGAGTCTACCTTTTTAAGTAAAAATTGGAATCTGACAGAATTTGCCTAGGTCTATTTGTAGGAATTAAAAAAAAGTTGGCACCACTGAAAGACCTTGCAGGGACAATCCTTCCCCTTTGAAAATTTCTGAAAAATTGGGTGTCCTTATAAGCAATCTGGTGCCACATATGCTATCTTTTGAAGTAGAATCTGTGATAATAAAGTTAGACTACGTATTTTTAAGAACAAAGAAAAAACGCCACTAAGGAGGCCTAATAGTGGCTCGATCACACAGGATTTCCTGTTAGAAAAACAGTCTGTTAAGTGTAGAAGGCTACAAGGTACTCATTGTCCATTTATTGTTACAAAGTGAGCAGAAAGCTATTTTCCCGAACTAGCTTGTAAGCCTTCAAGGATTAGGCTAAGTAACAAAATCTAAGTGTGCCAAACGGATCCTGTTAATTCTAATTTCTAGATTAACGTTAAGTTCATCGTTGGCCATCATGGATGTTTCAGCCCCATCCATCGTTATGTACACAGAGTAAAATTGTACAGCTACTGCTAGCTCGTAGAAGAACATAACAACCTCGGGGTCTACGGTAGTGACTTGTCAGTTTTCACATCCTTTTACTGAATTCCCAAAGTATCACCTGAAAAACAGCTTCCTGTGCACTGAAATGCACTGATCATAACCCCCCATGCGTATACAAGCACAAGAGAACATTCAATCTGCTACGCGGCGAGGACATTTCTGTGGAACGCGAATTGGGCCATTTCATGCGACACTGACGAAATCTGAGTTAATTTGTTGCATGAAAATACGAATTATGTATGAGAAATGTCTCACAATTTCTTATTCTAACAAAAATTTTGAGAAATTTTTGTAATAATAAGAAGATTAATCAAATTTCCCCATTTTCATCAAATTTCCCCCAAAATTTTTCCAGGGGGCAACTTGCCCCCCCCTGCCCCCCCCCAGAAGCTACGCCACTGTTCCCTGTCAAAGTCGAAAATCTTGCACCATTTTGCATTTAGGCTCCTTGAAAACGCCAAAAAATTTCCGGACACCCCTCCCCTTAGACCATACTGCATGACCCCCCCCCCCCCCTCAGAGAAATCCTGCGTACGCCACTGCGTTAGTACATAAATAAACCAGATATTGTTGACAAAAATAATATACTAGGAGTTGTTATTTCCAACTGCTCTATGTTATACTTTAAGATTAAAATGCAGGTAATATTACATAATGACATGGTAATGTTGTTATACTTGTAAATTTTCAAATTTTATATGAAATCCCTACACATTGACCGGAAAAAGTTTTGGGGAAATTTCATACCTTTGCCCCCTCTGGAAAAAATCCTAGCTACGCCACTGCTCCAAGAGTGGTTGGGGGCACCAGCGACGATGCACTTGGTTAATAAACAGCGAAGTGTGTAGTTTGAAGTAACAAACTCAATCGTGAACTTTGTATTTCTTCTCCCATTGATTACGTAGTAGTGAAAACATTTTTTTCTATACGACCATTGCTCTTTAGGTAATTTCGTCCAGATTTTTACTGCTATTCTACCATTAGCTTTTTATTTACCAAATCCAACCTTATTCAACGAAGAGATCTTATAATTAACCACTTTCATTACAAAAATTATCTGTAAAACTTGACTGATCTTTCACTAATCATCTGATTGGTCAATTACATTTTACCCAACTGTTGGGTACTTCAAAACTTGCCCAACACCTTTTACCAACACCTAGATTTTACACAACCTTAATTTGCCCAACAATGTGGGTACAGTTGTTTACACATTTGTTGGGCAATAATTTGCCCATGTTGGGCATTTTGTATTTTGCCCAACGCTTTTTACCCAACTGTTTTTAGAGTGTATGGCAAATTGTTTGCATAGAACGAACTTGTAGCAAGCAGGCGTGATGTCATGGATTCACATTTTTAACTAATGTTTTGTTTTTATTTATAATTTACCATCAATGATGTGCAACAAAACTCTGATAGCCTTTATTGATACCATAGGCGCTTCCTGAAGTAATAGAGTTTTAAAAATTTTACAAGTCATGGGGTCAAGGTAACATGCCTTACTAATTCAAGGTCAAGCTATAAGGATGAACAATAAAGAAAAACAAAACCTTAGCCAACAATGTGAATCCATGACATCACCTGTTTGCTTAAGGCTCACTTTGTATAGAAAATGTGTCAACTTCAATTGCTAATGTCTCAAGAACTGAACATGGGAAAGGTGGAACTTCCAGCAGAATGCTTAGAATAAGTTCCTCTTTTTTCAAACTTGAATTTGACTCTGGACTATTCTTTTAAATGTTTTCCACGCAGGGCAATAGCGACAAACTCCATGGTTGGACAGATTGCATGAATACATATCAATAATGGGTGAAGTCAAGAAGTGACAGCGAATTAGTGAAAGCTTCCGATGAATGATGCACATCAACCTCCGGGAATATAGGAGTTAGGATTGATTTTACCCTAAGCACCTACATCGCACCACTGCGGAGATATCCTTGGAATATAACTGTAAGGAAACCGCCTGATGACTAGTTTCCCAATAGGTAATTGTGCAGCCCATTATTCCTCTATGGAAAAAATCCTGGCTCAACAAACTGCAGAGTTAAATTTATTACACTTCTATAGCATTGTAAACATTTCCGATGTGGTTGAAACCTGGGAGTAATAATACACTGGAGACAGCATAACGTCATTTTTTGAAGCCAGTAGTGTAGCATGTAAGCCATATTGGTACACCCAAAACAACATTTCTTGCATGGAATCATTGTTTAATCACGTATGTGATACACACAGTGCTACAGAGACAGAGCTGTTACGAATTAACCGACAACCTTTGTTTCCTCACTTCCAAAAATGCACTGGTGTTACCAAAAGTCCTGATCAAGAGAGAAAAATGAGAATTGTGTTCCATACATAAGTTTAATAGAAATAAATGAGATGTGGTAGGCCAAACGAGAAGTTTTATTGTGCGTAAATTTTAGCCCGAGATAAATACAAATACTATTGTCAACCATAATAAGTTACAGTAGCTACCTAAAGTAGGCCAAGGTTTAATTAATATTTACTAGGCCTAGTACTGTATATAGGACTATTCTACAATTAGTTGAAATTGGAGACTGTGTATGAACATTAGGCCCAGGCCAGTTGCTCATGTGTTATCGTTGTCGGACCTGGCCTACATATATTGTTAGTCTGCTGTGTCTATGCCCAATGGCTCTTTGTGCCTTACCAATGATGATGATGGACAGGCCGATAAGGAACAGGAAGGCATAGACTAACCGAGGGGGGAGAGTCGGGGCATGAACCAGGGAAACACGTTTGGCATTTTGGAGGTCCTAGGATTCCTGCTTGAAGTTATCATCGACCCATCTCTGTAGGCGTAACTCGGCTCCTGAGTAATTTCATCTCCCTAGTTTTTCTCCACCTATACCCAGTCTCCAACTTCCATGTCTAGGCGCAGGCTTGGGCAAGGGACCAAATCTCATTATGGTTCGAAAGCTCATCATAATCCAAAATTGTTAATTTACAGGACGTATTTCATTCGAATGGAGAACAATTTGGTGAAATTTTTTCCCCATTAAATAATGAATGTTCGATATTCCAATTAAGTGCTAACCTTTGTGACAATGCTTAATCTTTATGCAGAAATTGTATAACTGTTAGGCCTAGTTTGCATGGTTGTCAGTGAAATTTCCGCTCAATGTTATTAGCCTATTCAGCTCTTCTCATCTTTACATTTGATTCCGTTTTTTCTCTACTACAAGGGGCTGGGTTACCCCCAAATTCTCTGGTTATACAGGAATGTCCTGCCTTGAGTAGTTATAGGACGGTTAGAATTCCTAGGCAATTCCCCTTGTAGTGGCCAAGTGGTTAAAGCATCCAGCTTGTGGCCGGATCATACCAAAGACTGAAAATGGAACCTACTGCTGCTGCGTTTAGTGCTCAGCTTAGGCAACTTTTGTGGAAAGGAAACAGCCAGTGAGCCACAAAACTGAAAACATAAATTCGTCACTCACCTGATGGACTTGGAAAAATACTCGTCAGTATGTTAGTCAGTCCTCACTGACTAATGTAGAGGGAGTAGACTAGTTAGTGACATTATTCGGTCAGCACTGAATAACGTTAAATATGACTGACTAATTTTTACTCAGGGACTAAAGTTAATAACACTGATCGACTAATGTGTGTCAACTGACTAACATCACTGAATATTTTGGACAGACTAACTTGACCGACCAGCGTCGACCGACTAACCTGTCTCTACACGATTGATATGACGAGTTTATACATAAACAGAACAAGCGTATAATACTATGGTGCAGGGGCTTCGATTTTCCCGCATGGTAGGGCATGTATGAGCGTGAGTTTATATTTCCAGAGGTGGCAATTTTTTTACAAGGTACTTCCCAGTTTCAAACTTGAAATTGTGTGTGGGTGGGGTTGGGGTGACCAAACCGCCCAAGTGAGTGTGTGAAAATAGTAAAATTAAATCCGTCCCGACGTGGAAAACATGTCCCTGACCCCAAATCAGCGGCGGCATCATCCCCCGAGGATGCCCACTAGAGCCGTAGTCTGGTAAGAAAAAAACTATAAGGGGGGGGGGGGGTGGGGCAGTTCACACACTCCCTGCGTAGAGTACTATCGATCATTTATCACGTGGTTTATGTACGATTTGGAACTTGATCCGGGTTGCCCCCTGAGATTCGAAAGCTACGGTCCTGCACCTAGCCTATACGCTCTGGGTATGCTATGTAAGTCCATGCCCTGTATATCTTTAGAACGGCTCCCATTTGACAGTAGTCCAATGGTTTTCCTGATAGGCCTAATGTTTTTTTCAGTGAATTCGACCACCACGAGAAGTTGACTCTAGCTCTTAGTGATATCCGTCTTTCATTGTCGCTTTTTGTAGGGGAGCTGCAGTCTTAGGCCTATTGCAATTCGATTTTGTTCTCCAGATCCCACCAACTGAGAGATAAACTTCATATAGTGTTAACTTTCATGGGTTATGAATTACTAGGCAATGAATTGGAAATAAAGTAATAATGAAAGGGGTGAAATCGAAAAATGAAAATATCATCATTAGGGTGCTGCCACTCTAGAGTGACAGCTCCCTGCTGTAACACGCCCTCCGATCCACAACCCTATGCACCATATACTACCAAGTTTGAGTCAGCTGCTCAACTCCATAGAATTTTTAAGTCTTATTTAAAGCAATGCTGTGTTGGAGGGCTATGAACCAAACATGGTCAGTCCATCTATGTTGTTTCTGTGTTATTCAACAATGCTTTCGTTAAATATTCAAATACCAGTTAAACCTACTCTTGGACTCCGATTCTAAAAGGCAATTGGTTTACACATACACAGGTTTACACATACACACAACGCTCTTTTATGGCAAAACAAAGTTATCATTTCTATGACAAATGCCTTTTTGGACTAGTGTATCGTGGAAAAATTTGCATTTTACGCTGATGTAACACTACTACAAAACAGATACTATTGAGCAGATGTAATTAGTGTTAGCTTTTAAGATCAAAAGTAATTATTCATAGCTTTCTGTAGATAAAAATTAATCTAGCTAAAATTTCGCTCTCCTAATTTTACCTTTTGTTGTGCGTACATGACTGTCCTTAAAGGCCCAGTTCTCTCACCCCAAACAGTACCAATTCTCCTAACCTTCTTACTTAAGCCCCTCCCGCAATTGTCTTAAATTCATCCTTATCCAGTCACAATCTCAGTTTATTGCTTCAGGGTGAGTATAAAAAAGCTCAATGTGCGTAATCAAAACACTCTCAGTACAGTTCATGCTGTGTAATATAAACTTTGGCACTCTGCATTGTTTGAATTAGGTGTCAATCAAAGAGCTGAGCCAATTGAGAATTTCCGTACCCGGGTACCTAAATTGTAGTTTGGGGCGAGGGTTTTGGCCCTTTAACTTGCCAAGTGTTTTTTCTTCATCCTGGCCAACATAAGTACTAAAATGTGCAGCAAATTGATTTTATCTGTGAGTAAACTAGGATGAGGGGTTGCCAAGTAGTTAAAGCATGGATCTGTGAATTCAGAGCTCCATCAGTTACAACGTTTGTAACATTGTGCATGGGAATGTGTCCCCTGCGGCTAGTTCAGTTGGCCATTACAGGTGTAAACCTGTTTGAGAGCTAGAATTAAGTTTAGAGGAATCACATGAAAAAGAATCAATGATCTTGTGCATGAATGAAATATTAATGTAAGTGACGTTTAACATTTACCTTAGCCCTGAGATGTTAGTACTTAAAATTTAGTCTATGCCAGTTAGAAAATGTCCCTCATTTATATTTATATACAAATCATACATGAGTGCCATTTTACGAATGTATGTTCACTGCCAAATGGCCTAAGTGTTTTTAAAATGTGGTACATACTAAATCTAACAAAGGAAACTCTAGCAATGTCAACCTGACTCAGAATAGACCTTAAAAGTACATCTTACATTGATGGATTAAGTATATCTCAAATTGTCATATAAAAAGTGGAAGTATGTGTTTGGTAAGAAATTGGTTTTTTTTTAATCTCTTATAGTTCAGAATGAAAGACAAAACGGACCTAACATTTAGTGTGGCCACATCTTGTTTATCAGTCACATCAATGATCAGGGAAGTAAACTGAGTTTGCTTTGTTCCTTTTAAGAGGGGATTAGAAACTTGCTACTAGCTGTTCATAGGTATGATTAAAATTATCTTTAATTTTGCACCATTTTGATGTTAGAACCAGATGCACAAGTTACAATGTTTAATAAAAATTCAGAAGTTTGGGCCGAAATTTTATGCAAATAAGGATTATAGGATTTGCTCAGAACTACACATTCCAATGGATGACATTCTCCCACAAAAAAGATTCCTGTCCTGTGCACTTTTGTATCCTCGAGTTCTACTGGCATTTGCACGTTGATTGATTGGAGTAATATTTTTTACTTTCTTGCTTCGATTCATTCCAGTACTTAGATGCAGATGTGGGTAATTTGTTAGAGAGTGATTAGGTAACACGGTTTTTGTCTTATGAAGTGTTTTATACTAACTGAAGTTGTCTCTGTGTAAAGTCTTTCATTGAAAATTGCTGTAATTGTTACTGTTCCTGTTAGTTATAGTTGTTTTACAGACCTTAGTGGTCCACACATAGTTTTTTTAGTTTCTTTTCATAAGAACCCACATCTACCAAAAAGAATCTGTTGGTATGTTGAGCAGATAGATGAGGGAAGACTCCACAAATGACAATGATCCATGTGGACAAGAGTTCTAGGAGAAAAGGTAGACTCTTAAATGGAAGGACTGTTGTCTGGGATTTGGGAGCAATATGTGAAAAGAGAATAGAGGATATATAAGGGATATGAGATGGAAGGCAGTCAGTAGTGAGTCTTTTATTGGCTCTGTGTTGTAAAGCTTTTGAAGTTAGAGGTGTTTAGAATTATCTCCAAACAATCGTGGTTTTGTGCTATTGTTTCAGTCTGTGGTTATTAAAGTTATTTTTGAAATTAATTTTTTATTGTATACTTAACATAGTTAACATAATTTTGGCACAATTAAAAAAAACTCATTTTACTGAAGATTGTGAATGCATCTCCATTTAAAAGAGTATGGTTCACTGCGTAATTGTTTTGGACTAATCTTAGTTTGTTGACAAAATTCGAGTCAATTGCTGTTTTTAATGCGACTTGAGTTGAGTCAGTGACTGGATTGACTGTACTATTTCAATGAGGAAAATTATGTTACAATTCCCTTGAGTCATTTTCCTTTGAAAATGGGTTGATTAAGTCATAACTCGGTACAACTCTGTTCTTGTGCTGTTTCAATACGGGTATAATGTAAGAAGCTTTATCTCGATTTTGCATCTAGCGATTTCTGACATTAAATCTAAGAAGTGAAAATAGCAAAAACACAAGACTGGTATTCTATTTCTGATCATTTTGTAAGTATTCTTTTCCATTTTAGTAAACATTTTTGATGTATATAAATTAAAATATCTTCAATTATCTTTTCCACCCTGGTAAGCATTTCTTGCGTGTATTATTATTATTATTAAAATATCTTTCCATGGTGAATAATTTTCCTCCCAGCCCAGCCGTATTTTAAGTACTATCCATTCTACTAAAAATTTGTTAATAAGAGCATCTTGCCGTAAAATTTGCCTTGTGGTATCCAATAAACTTCTACTCAATTCCTTACTGTTTTTAATTTTTGCCTTGTCTGTATGTTACTCACCGACTAACGTTCTAGTTAGTCTAACAATTTAGTCCGTCATTTTCTGAGTAGTGTAGTTCTTAGTCGGTTTATACCGACTAATTTACACATCCTAAGTTAGTCCGTAGAGGCACCACCCTGACTAACGTGTTTATTAGTCAGTTGCCATTGTTAATAAGTCGGTCGCTTACTGACTAACCTGACCGACTGACTTGTATTGGACCGACTACTTTATAATTAGTCGGTGGAGTTTTGTAGTTAGTCAGTCAAGATTGTCCATCATGATCGACTAATTACATTCCTAGTCGGTGATGATTGACTAACAATAAGTTAGTTAGTGGAGGCACCATATAAACTTACTTATTGCTAGTCGGTAGACCAAAATAAGTTTTCAGTGAACTGGAGAGAAATTATTAGAAATTGGACTGTTTCATCTAACTCCGTAACTGGTAGGCAGTTGGACCTGACCTGGTGGCAGAGGCTGGTACGTCACGTCAGGGAGCAACAACAATTTTATTTTCTTATTTTAGGAGAAGGAAAAGAGAACAATCTTGGAGCTTGAGACACTTGGTGACAGAAGTAACTGCTTGAAAAGTTGGTGAAAAATATTAGAGTCAAATTTAGCACCACCATGAAAAGGCTTTCAAAGAAGGAGCCATCCCTACCTAAAATAGGGAATGCAAAGTTTAAACTGTTAAAAGTCGAAACCAAGACAATCTTTTCAGGGCTGCAACTGCTCAAAAAGAGTGGCTACAGCTTTCTGTGAACATGCTTACTTGCCTTGTGTTTTATTTACTGTTATCTGATAATACTCACCTGCTCATTTTGTAGGCATGTACCCACATGGATTAATAACACTCTCACATTGGCTTTTATATCTCGGGTATTTCCATGAGATTCCAGGAGTCTTGAGACTAAATGTAGTCCCTTACCAGTTAAGGATTTTTAGAGGTGTCCTGGCCGTCCAGACCGTAATTTAACAAGGACTACCATAATTAAAAGATCTTGAGTAGTAGGAAATTTCAAAAAATGAAATGCGTTCACCAATGAAGTAATTAAGTCAACTTGTAATTTCCTAGTTTTCAATGAATAACAGTTGTAATCACCACACAACTCTTTTCTTCTTCATTGAGTGTGTGACTTGAGCAATCTTTTGACGTAAGCTACAGTAGCATTTCTGAAAAATCAGGAAGATTTCCTGCAGGAGTACTGGTTTTACTAAAGATTGTCCTGTGGACGACTACTGTATATCGTTTTCCTGAAAGGCAGACACCGGTTATGCCATCGTTACTGCATATAGTGTCATACAGTTCAAACACGATGCAAGTCCTCACGTTTAGTCGCCAATTACGACAGGCGGGGAATGCCGTGGGCAAATTTTACAACCCCCAGACCACACGGGGCGGAAGCAGAGTGAGACGTAGGAGGGTCACAACTGGAGAAATTTGGATTATTGATACCATCGCACGGCTCTAATGTATAATTTACCTGGAGGTGATATTGAGGAGCAGGTGCATTGTCCTAAATACCAACTACACACCAAGCAACTAGGGTCATTAAAATTGCACTTGGTATCTCAGCAGACGGTCACTTTCAAGGAGGGAGAAATCAACCAACCTCATTGTCACGAAAGATCTACTCTTTTGTAGACAATTTTTAGACAAAATTCCATTTTGGCAAGCACTCGACTGGTTTCCAGAGTACCAAAAATTCTCGCAATTATGAGCCCATAAGATTGACCAATTAATCCAGCAACCACTGTGCCTTCGTTAAGCAATGTTGTACGTCTTTTTTCATCATGACATAATTATCGCCTGTATGCAAACCTGAAGAAATACCTATATAGAGTTAACCTTACCCCACTAAGGAGATTTTTTTTGGAACATTGAGTACTGCGCGAAATGTGCAAAAGTTTTGGGTGTTCCAATACGGCTTCAAGCCCGCCCACTTGCTTCAATTTACAAGCACACAGTGAGTAGCTCGTGTTGTCTCCAGTCTATTTTTACTCCAAGGTTGAAACCATCTTTCATTGTTCTACTATTTTGTATCTTCATTCGTTTTACCAAATTCCCACATAATGGCAGGATAGGATGATTATTTTTCATAGGAACTAATGAAACATTATTGATGACTATCATAACAAAGAGCTATCCTTGCAACTGGCACTAGTTCCTTTTAAATATCTTTGAATTAAGATGTTAAAATATATCCGGCTGTTACAATATGCAGGCGGACATTGGACTGTTTGAAATTCACTTTCGGTAAGAACTAGTAGAGATTCGTACCAATTTGCCTGTACGTACATTGTTCCTAAACTGTTAATACTTCACCAGAACGAAACATGATTTGTTGATATCGTTGTTAATCCAATCCTTGACTCTAAAGTGACAGCGCATGTTCGTGCATTTCCGACATACCCTCTCTTTGGCATATTTTTAACGAACCCAAGCAGAAAACTGCCATAAGTTACCATTCTCGAATTGAACGGTGTTGGCACATTGGTCAATCTAACGGGAGAAGTATGGAGGCAAGAAGGGACGGTAAGACGCCACCTACTGTAGTAAATACCTATATCTACCCCACTAAGGCCACCCACATGGCCACAGCAACATGATATGGTCCAAAGGTTTGCACGCCCCTGCCTATAACATACTGAACCACCGTTGGAAACTCAGACAAGACAGACGCGCCGACCGTTCACAGCCGCTATATTGCACACATGGGCTGACGCGCGACTATGTGAACATATGTCAGTCGGTAACACTCATAATCTGATGACATATTGGGCGACAGCTATTTACACTATTCAAATCTTGTTGTTGTGGCCAGGGAGTTGCAACGGCCCTGTTTTGGCGAAGGCAAGGCCTTAGGAAAGTAAGTAGATAGCCTAACTTCATGCGAGGTTCGTGTGTCTGGATTTGTGTTGTGAGGGAAAGGATGAGCCTGAAATAGCCTTCTTGAATATTCTCGTAGATAAACATTATGATTATTTTAGTGTATTTGCTATGACGGGACGAAAAAAGGGGGGGGGGTGAGGCCGTAAAATCCCCCGTTGGATCCGCGCTTGCTTAGCTCCTTGTTTAGACTACGTACACAGGTAAGATAAATAAAGTGAGGTATATTATGATGAGGATTTCCCAAGAATTTATTCCCTTTAAAGTTTCGTGCAACAGTTTGCTAATCAACGGAAATTGGTGGATCCACAATAGTTCCGTGAGCTTTACATAGGTCATTTCTAATCTATGTTTTATGTCGGTGCTTACAAACATTTATTATGTTTCTTCATGCATAATGGTCACGTGGCCAAGATGGAATACAAAGTGGACATGAATTTCAACTTCCATGACGCATCATCTTTCCAGAGAATAACCTTCGTTCACCCTTAAAAGCCAACAGCTCACCCCAGAAAGCCCAAATTCTCCCCAAACTGCCTAAAACTCATTCTCATTCAGACACCATCTCAGTTTATTGCCCCAGGGTGGCGGTTTACAAGACTAAATGTGTAACACTCTCAGTTCACTTAATCCGACTTGCAGAAGGAGGTCTGGAGTTCGAATCCTGGCCGGGTCGTACAGAAGACTTTAAAAATGAAACTTTCTGACATTGTGCTTGCTGTTCAGCATATAAACAATAAAGTAGGGAAGAACCAACAAACCAGATAGTCACAACTAGAAAAGAGACGGTCTGAGGCCGGCCAGCTCGCCTAAAACCAATTTTAAAACTGAACCTCAAAACCTGATCTATCTAACTGACCTACCTGACTGACTGACTATATGCTGTGAATAGGAGCTACAACACGTTGTATTTTTTATTTGCTGTCAATCAAAGAGCTGTGCCAAAAGACCAGTTCAAAGTTTCTTTAAAGGGCCAAACCTCTCACCCCAAACCATAATTTTGGTACCGGGGTACCGAAATTCTCAATTGGCTCAGTCATTTGATTGAAAGCTAATTCAAACAATGCAGAGTACCAAAGCTTTTATTACACAGCATGAACGGTACTGAGAGTGTTTTGATTTTATAAATTGAGTTTTTCTTTACTCACCTTGAAACAATAAACTGAGATTGTATCTTAATGAGCATGAATTTCAGACAATTGTGGGAGGAGCTTAAGTAAGAAGGTTAGGAGAATTAGTACTGTTTGGGGTGAGAGAACTGGGCCTTTAGGGAACAGTATTGCTCAATAGATAAAGGTCAGCAGGTAACCCTTTCATGTGCTGAAGCACTTAAACCACTAAAAAGTATGCTATGCGCGACCGACGCATCGCTAAAATGCTGCCCAGGTATAAACTTCGAACTTGTGCAATGAGAAATTCTGTAGGCTACTAAAACAATTGTGGTTTTGGGTGAGAATTGACTGCCTATATAGACCGGGAGCTAAATTCTGTAGGGGCTCTAAAAATGGAGTTGGTACAACCGGCACTACATCCAAGGTTTGACACCACAGCAAGTTAGTATGGATCCCCTACAACATCGCCAGGTAGGTAGCACAATCAAATTGTGGTATCACTTTTTTGCTACAGCATGTTATATACATGCACTACTAGACCCGTAAATACACAAAATTGAGGGGTAAGGGTAGCTAACTACGCAATTTCTCCACTGTTGCTTCATTAGTGAACAACAATATGGAGTCAGAAAAAGGCTGACGGATATCTCTCATATATTTTGCACATATTTTACCTTTTTATCGTTACACTGAGGTGCCGATATTTGGTCAAAAGGCCATGACATTACAACTAATTGTCATAATTTTCATTTAATCTCGACATTAGTTTTTCAATGGATTTTAGCTGAAAGATTTGTTTACAAAAACGTTTCTTGGTGTGTTCAATATTACACAAGGGTTTTGTTCTGAATGTTAAATCAAATTACCCATTCTTTCGTCACTAAATTGACTAATTAGTTACTACTAGACTACAAGAGAAATACTCATACACGTTATTTTAAAAGTATCTGAAACTGAAATAGCGTCATCGACTCATTAACTTTTTCTAAAGCCCTCCTTACACTCTGGCAAAGAGTCATACGGCGAAACCAAACTATAACCGCTTCCCAAAGAAGCTATTACGTCCACTGAAAATGACAACTTGTGACCAACGTCACGGCCCTCACACCATTTACACCATTGGTCCGTCATGTATGGCTCCATCCGACTCATTTACTAGAAGCTTTTTCACCAGTAGATCGGTTTTGCAAATAACGCGCAGTTCGTCAAGGAAAGGACAGGAAAGTGCCAAGGTAAAGAGTTGGTTTAATGGAGTTTTACGGCCCAGATTCCAAATAATTGCTTTAAGTCGGCCACGGCCTTCTTCCAGTTGTGGCTAGCTGGCTTAATTGTTTTCCCTACTCTCATCGCTTATGCTGAGCACCAAGAACAATGGTAGCAGGCTCCGTTTTTAAAGTATTCGGTATGACCCGGCCAGGACTCGAACTCCTGACCTCGATACCGACTACAGGTCTGATGCTCTAACCACTTTTTGGTATAGTTTGGTATAGTTGGACCTCTAATATGAATTGTAGGAATTTCGGAAACACTCGTTTGAACCTTTCCCTTGCCTAAATGGACAAATCAGTCCAGCTTGACTGCTTTCTTTGCCTGTTCTTTGGAGAAAAATTGGTCAGGAAAACTTAAGGCAAGGAGAAGAATTAGTGAGAGGTGTGGGTATTACAAATAATAAACAGCAGTATCAGATGTTGTTGTTATTTGCAACTAGCATCTGACCATGAAGAAGCAGGTACCCTACTCTTGTTGCATCAAAAGTATGCCTCGATCTCCCGAGCACAAACTGATATGGATTTGCTTTGAGGCTAGGTCAATGTATAGCGATTTTAGATGCCAGCAAAAGTGTTTTTCACATACTGGAGTTAATTAAATCGAGATATTTTAAAATGCATAAGGTGACAGAAAAAACGGGAAAGTTGCCTGTGTGCCTGACGTAAAGACTTTACTTAAGAACACGGATCTCCCCTTGTTCTGGTCTTTCTCAAGGAAAGTATAGAAAGTCTATAAAAGTACAGAAATTTCTGATATAGCTCCCGCATTTGCCTGGATATTTATGTGAAATCTTACCCATCTATTCCATTGTAGTTAATTTTACTACAGCATCGCACCTCTTTCATTTCTAGGTGACACTATATAACACAATCTTTTTGGTGTGTCGTTAATCCCATTTTACTGGCTCACTTGTCTATCAGTCTATGGGCTGCCATGCCTTCATCCAGTGCCCTTCCAGGCTATAATCTGTCAAGATCATTTAAGATGCAGGCATTGAAAGTCTTTGCTAGTGAGCAAAGCATATGAGGAACAATTTATAATCCTTGGAATGGAACTATCACGAACTTCTACGAAATAATCATGGATGGGAATTTAAAGGTCACACCACGAATGACCCAGCACAACTTGCCTACTGTTGGTGTATTTTTGACGCCTCCGCATACTGTTTGTGCAAAGTGTATTTTCTGGCATGTGCAGAACCTTTCCGGTGCATCAAATCGGCAAAGGCTGTTAGAACCCATATCAAAGACTTAATACATCAGTCGGATGAAGATGATTAGAATGGTTCACTGCTGGACATCATTACGGTTGGGCTTCAAAATGGAACAGTATTGATGTACATGACATTAGGTCTAGCTCAATAATATGCCATGCTCTCCCATGAAAGCAGTCTACTTTTTCCATGATGAAACCGTTAATGACCCTTTCCGGTATTTTCTGCTGGCATAATGGTGGTTCACAATGTGTAATATGCATCTGAAGTGCTGAAATATGAAGGTGTAATATGTTTACTGATAGATACATGTGACATTGCCATTTCAGCAAAGCAAATAAATATTGGTATTCATGTGAAGTAGTGTTGTGCCTACGTATACATACAAGGAAAATGCCAGGGGCTGGGCGATCGCAAGTAAATGTGAAAAGGAAGGGGAGAAGGGGAAAATAAGAAAAGGAGCATTCAACTAATCCCTTGACTCCTATCAAAATATCCTGGCGCTACCCCTGCCTAAATAGTACCTTCCAGATGAATGAGTTATTATACTGCTACCAGATTTACGACTAGTTATGAATAGAGTCACCAATTTTCAAAATGGAAATGACTCGATGAAGTACATCTTGATTTTTCTCATAGAAATAATACAGTGACCCCTGCCACTAAGTGGACTCGAGTAACATTTAAAGTAGGGAATTAATTCACTCTACTACAAAATTGGGTGACTCGTTATACCTCTGTTGCCACATAACTTGTGTCAAGAAAAAGGCTTTTATATATAAATTTCAAAAGTTGATAATTTTTGTTATATGGGCCCGCTGCCAAAATTACGTGCCATTTTGCCAAAGACATTTGACCCTTGACCCCAGGTTACATCAGGGCAGGGTCAGATGGTGATTTATATTGAATATTCTGTTAGAGGTATTCATAAGCAGTGGGTCAATACCATAATATTGATCATTAAACAAATTATGGTAGAAAAATCGCTTAGGAAACTACCCTTTAATTATGAGATTGTACGGGGAATGGTATGCATGTATATAACATGCTGTAGCAAAAAAGTTATACCACAATTTGATTGTACTACCTACCTGGTGATGTTTCATGGGGTCCATACTAACTTGCTGTGGTATCAGACCTTGGATGTAGTGCACGTTGAACGACCACATTTTTCACAGGTAACTGCTCCCGGTCTAATAAGAATTGGATGATGTTCTGTCGAGGTGATACAATAGGGGATGTTTGTTAGACACAATGTGGTAACTTTTCTGGGAATCAAAATCAGAAAGGAAAGTTTAATCCTAGTGAACTGCTATTTTTTCTAACTATCTTAAATAAAGAGGAAGGCTTGGTATATGAACAATCATGATTTCGTACCAATTTGCCAGTTTTCCTGTTATCGTGAAATTCGCTTATGCAACACAATCAGAAGAAAACCAGATGTTTGGTTTAACGGAAGGGCATCCGCCTCTTTCGAAACTTAAGAAACTTAACCTACTGCCCTTTTTGTGATGATCCGCATGAGAAACAGACTGGGGAAATGTGTCCAGGGCACACAACTAGAACCAGATAACAAAGCATTTATACTCGCTAGTGACGCTATTAAAGAAGAAATGAAGTCACTCCATTTTGGAATAGTGCTTACTCATGTGTTTGGTTCCATAATTGACTTCTGAGGCACATGTGACAGTATTTTTCTCACTAAAGTATGAAATTTCGTAGAGTAACTAATTGGGTGTCAAAAGTTCTGAAATATTATAAAAGATACTTGGAAGTGAAGTAAGAAGAAATCTATGGACTTTGGCTGTTGTTTCAAATAAGGGATTGGAAAAATTGTTTCCTATTTTTAAGTGCACCTACAAGCAGAGAAGCAATATCTAATATGAACAGGGAGTTGCTAACGACTGCTTGAAACGAATAACGGGTATTTTTGCAGATCGCTAATTTAATATGAGGTTTGAAACTTCAATTTCAGAAAATGTTGCCAGTATTGAAACTTTATACTGGCACACCATTAGAAAACAAGAAAGAATGATAATTTGTTTAACTCAAATTTTAAAGCAGTCTAACGATAATACGAACGTTGATGGAAAATTTGACTTGATCCAAAAAGGGAGTGGTGGTAAATAGCTGTTACAAAACGTGGAAGCGTTTGGATTTCAAAAAGATTCAAATGTTTCGTATCGAAATCCAGAGAAACCGCGGTTTCGAAATTTATGCCCATATTATTGGAAGTATACCAAAAAAAATTTCTTTACTACTGGCAGTTGAAATACCGCGGAGCAAGCACCAACTTACGCAAGGAGTTGAGCAAACGAACTTGATTTGACCTTGGACACTTCTTTTCAATACAAAAATAAGTTAATATCATTGCTGCTCAGAAGACTTCTTTCTCTGCTTTAATAGTTTTTATTGTTTTTACAAGTTCACATGAACGCCGAAACCAAGGATACACTGCTGGGGCGTAGGAAGGGGAGAGGGAGAATGGCTGGGCGACAGCCCCCGTGAAAGATCAAAGATGTGAGGGCGGAAGTATTCCCCCGCTTCCCAGGTCAGAAAACCCCTCTTTTCATTCGTCCAAATCTCAGTGAATCAATACAAATGATGGTCAAAAGCATTCAGTCTCATTGTTTTATACTCGTCCCGGTTTTCCTCATTCTTGTACCTCACGATAGTTTCCCTTGAATTCTAAACTCTTGAACCAGTTGGGAAAAAAGCGTTGGGCAAAATCCAAAGTTCTCTACATGGGCAAATCATTGCCCAACAAATGGCCAAACAGTCTACCAATATTTGTTGACTAAAATAAGGTTGGACAAAAATCCAACTGTTGGGCAAGTTGTTAAGTACCCAACATTTGGGTAAAATGTAATTGACCAAGCAGATGACTAGGTAAACATCAGATACGTTTTACGAATAATTATGTAATTAAAAGTGGTATAAAATTGAATTGAATAAAATTGGATTTGGTAAATAAAAAGCTAGCGGTAGAATAGCAGTAAAAATCCGGACGAAATTTCTTAAGGAGCAATGGTCGTACAGAAAAAAGTTTTCACTACTACGTAATCAATGAGACAAAAAAGTGCACGATTAGAATAGTTAGTTCAAACTATACACACTTCGCTTGTTATTAACGAAGTGCGTTATCACTAGTGAAAGTTTTTGTTTCGCCCAACGGCCCTTTGCCAGAGGGTCGGGAGGACTTTAGAAAAAGTGCCCCAAACCATTTTTGGAGGGCAAACGGTGTAAATTCTATCGAACTTTGCTTAATCTCTAAATCTTCTTCTTGCCCAAATCAAATTAATTACATACCTGATAAAATGAAAATCCAAACAAACACCCGACAGTACAGTTGTCGGGTAAACATGTTGGGTACGAGTCTGAACCATTTGTTGGGCAAAATAACTTGAGTGAAATGGTCTGGCAATTTCTTTTGCAATAAATGAGTAAACAGCTTAACCAGCTAAGTTGGGCAGTTTTTACCCAATTCCGGTCGGGTGGCATACCGACCCAACGGTTAATCGTGTTATTTTTTGCGAAGGTTGGGTAATCATTTTTTATAGTGTATTTCATAGGCGGTGCGAAATATTTTTCCAAGAACATTTAATCACTAAATGTCGTTTCCCGAACGTACACACAGGCGGCTTGACAAGTCGACTTCCACAGCATGTGTAATGCGCAACGTGCGACTATTGCTTAATTATTTGAGTATGCCTCCCCTGCAGGCGCTGATCCCCGGGTGGTCCAACCCCCCCCCCCCCTGCTCTTGATCACCAAAATTTTTGAATAGCTAATCTTAACCATGTTCATCACAAGGACAGATATCAATACACGTCTCTGAAACCGTCCCCTAAGGAGACACCTAAAGTAGTGACAAAGAAATGATCCTCAAACGTGTAATTATCGCGGTTATGCATGAAGAAGTACGATTTACGCAGTCTGGGCAAGAGGTATCTCATAACCTCCGAATAATGACAACATCATCTGTGGTACCCCTAATTCTCAATGCCGGGTGTGCTTGCAACAGAACTGCATCCTTTTCGGCCGTGACCAAGAAAAGTACATCGTCACTGTATGATAGAGGAAGATGATTAAAGCTTTGTGCCAACCGAAGATGGAGCCTACCCAGCCTTCTCATGTACTGTCACGGGCAAATAATGGTTGGTCGGTCGGTCGAGTTAGATAGAGTTAACGGTCCAGTTTCTTACAAATTTGTTTGATTCCGGCCATACGTAATAGCTCAGCTCCATTATTCAAATAAGACCTAGGCCAAGGTTTAGTTGCACCGAACGACACTTTGGCAGAAAGTCGAATACGTGGGCTTTAGAAACACGTCATCCTTTTACTTTTAAGCCTTGCAACAGATTTTGAGGTACTTGAAGAGTTATTCGTAAGATATGAAAGAAGCTAGAAACATCTTACAAACGAGAATTCTTTCATTGACCTTGCAGAAATCATTTTACACTTTAACATGGAACTGCTACTTTCGTGAAGCAAATAGTTAAGCAGGAATGCTACGTGAAAGATCTTAGAAGGTTAGGCAATTGTCCACAGACAACCAGTCTTGCGCTCTCTAATGATATGCTTAAAATTGTCTTGCTCAGCCGAGTGGACGTTACTCTTCATGTTTTGTCCAGAACGTAAAGCGAGTGAGACGGTAATGTATCTGGAGTTCGGCTTTTACCTTTTGAAAATATCAGTATAAATAAACGAGTAAGTTTTCATACAGTGGTTTCTCCAGACTTTTCATTCTAGGGGGCACTGGGGGCACAACAATTTTGCAGGGGGCCCTGGTCGACTCCACTCATGGCACAGTAGGTGCGAAGCGTGAGGCTCAACGGAAAGGGGCCAGGAGCCCACCGTAGAGCCCCTAGTGGGGTCCAGGGCTAATGTCCCGGTGTGGGTGCAGCGGCCAAAGCCACCGGAAGCCCCTAGGTTTTAGCCTGTTTGTGAGGTAATTATGTCGATAATAAAGGATGCTTCTAGTGATTTTAAACTTGTCTAAAATAACCTCCAGGGTTACTTCTAGTAAGACTTTTGGTAAAAACAAAAGCCAGTGATTCAACAGCCATTAGCGGATCCGACTGACATTTTGAAAGAGGGGGAGATGAACTGTAGAGAAAAGCTGATTGGCAGTTTTCGGCGGGGGTCCAGGGGCGAAGCCCCCGGAAGCTCCTGTGGTTTAAAGGGTTTGTGAGGTATTAAGATCGTAATTTACGGATAATTCTCTTGCCTTTACACTGGTCTTAAAATTACTTCCAGGGCAACTTCACGTAAGATTTTACTGGTTACGAAACTATTGAAACTACTACCACGCAAGGGGCGCTGAACTAGAAAGAGAACTTAGAGAAAGCAGTTGATGTGCAGTTAGATCTAACCCTCTCAAGGAAAAATGTAGGCTAAATCCTGCTTGAACGGTTACCTGAGCTGTGCGCTACCTTCAATTGGCGTAGTCGGAAGTCAGCAGAAAATTTTGAAAAATAACGCCACCCCTGAGACAGTCGGAAATGGCATTTTCCAGGTGTTTTTGCGATATTTTCAGTTGGAAAGTACGAAAATAACTGCCTTTTCTTGTCAAAGGAAGAAGCGAATCTTTAAAAATTCATAGCCACACTCTTACTACAGAAGACATATTTTTTTGGAAAATCTCAAATCTCAGTTGAGGAGGGGGACAAACGATTTTTCAGGGGGAGGCATGTGCTTCCGTCCCCCTGGTTTCGCCACTGTTTTCATGGCAAGCTCAATGTTTTACATTTGTACAGAAAAATCAAAAGTCTCTCAAAAATTCCTTAAATTTGACCTCTTATGTTGAAGGTGAACTCTTACATTTATTAGTAATTTGTGCTCTTTTACAGGTCTTGATGACGACGTGCTTTGACTCAGTTTTTCAAAGATGGTACTTCCCAGTTTGTTTCTCTTTTTCAATCTTTTTATCCCGAAAATTTTCAGACCTTCACGGTAGTTCCTCTCCATTAGGAAAGGTGGTAAAACTAATCGTCCCATTTCTATTTTCAGAGTAGTTTCCAGAATTTCAAACGTGGAAGGGTAGTTCCTTTCCATATAAAGGGTAGTAAAACTGATCGTCCCATTTCTTTTTTAAGCAGGACTTTGGAAAAGGTGGTCAATATAAACCAAACTGAGAATTATTATGCTATTTTTAATCTGGATTCTGTCCCAAGGTTTTCAACGAACACCTTTCTCTTCTACGTAAATGATTTTATCAGATCTGAAATGGGTCTTGAAAACTTCCCTTACATTGTTCTCATTCACCTGCAGGAAGCTTTCGACATCGCCAATATATATTTGTTGTTTAAACTGTTAAAGTAGAGCAACTTGAATTGGCCTATTGACTCCTCAGATTCATGTGACAAACATGTGATAAAATTTAAAGAGAGATTTACATGGAGAAACTGCTTGATTCATCCTGAACATGCAATATCGACACCCTGGTATAGTTTGACAGATACTGTGTAGAGAATAGAAAGAAAATGTTGATATTGCTGTTACTTAAAAATAAATTTTAGCGACTGTTCTCAAACATGAAGTTGAGGTATGTAGCATGTCGGGAAGTGTTTTTTCATGGTTTAAGTCTAAGGCACGGACTTGTATACATGGACAGAGCATGTAACGCGTACGTCCTATCCGTAGCTGGTCTCCACCGACTGAGACAAAAAAGGCGCACCAAGATGGCCGCCGTGAACCTATAAATCGTCTGATTTGAGGACGACCCTGTAATATTTCAAGCAAAAGTTGAACTTGAATGGGAAAAAGTCTGTGTTCCTGCAATACGTAAAGTGATTTGGACTTAACCTTGCCATATTTCAAAATATTTCAACTTTCTTGCAAAATATGGTGATATACTTGAGCAAGTCCAAACTTTGACACAAAACATAGCAGACAGGCATCTTGGTGCGCATTTTCTCACTCGTACGGTAGCGACAATTTACCCTGTAGTAAGCTCAGTCCATGTATAGGAAGTCCGTGGTCTAAGGCTACTTAAAAGAACCCAAAGAGAGAAATCTTTTTGACGTGATGAAAAAAGGATTTGTTTGATATTGGATTGGGACTTGCATTTTCATCTCACAAATAAAGGTCTTAATCTTTAAGTTCCCGTAAAGGGAACCTTTAACAATGAAGAGATCCATGCAAGTTTTTATCTTCAAATATGGTACACCCCTCTAGAAATATCACTAAATCCTCTACTATACAACTTTTTAGTTACTTTATGGTGGCAATTTTTTCTAATGTATAGTAACAATTTTGTGATAACATCATAGGATCTCAGGAGATATTATATTAATATTTTGGATTCTCTACGAATATTTTGCAATAGGCTGCTTTCTTCAAAGCATGGTTGAAGTTTGAAGAGAAATTCTTTATGCTGACGCAGTGCACTCTTATATTGCCCACCTCTAAAAGAAACTCTGCTCTCCGACTCGGGTAAAATACTGCAAATATTTTTCCACAGACGGGATTTACGGTAAGTTGTTGTAAGAGTGACCCAGTGAACCAAACATTTTTTGGAACAGTTTCAAAATTTGAGCAGAAACAGCAAATAGTCGGACAAAATTTTAAGTCTAATAAAATTAAAATAGGAAATGTGATTCAGGAAAATGTAATCAAATTTTATGAAGGAAACCCTAACTATCAGTGGCTACAATCCTGGATAGAATCTTCCGTGACAAGTCCTCTGCGCCACATCTAAATGTTGGTTTCGAGGGTGAATAAAAGTTGCCCGCTTTAGCAAAACTCGTACTCTTCTTTTTATCAACCTTGAATAAGGGGTGGCGAGAAAAACATGTTGAAAATGTGTGACAGGTCAGGAAGTGTCTCAATAATTTTTTGCAGGATTCAGTCCTAGACTAAAATATCTGGGACGAATCCCCCACTCTCCATCTCAATGTTGGTATCGAGGGTAATAAATGTTGCTCGCTTTAGCAAAACGCGCACTCTTCTTTTTCTCAACATTGAATAAGGGGGGGGGGGGGGTAAATATTTTAAAAAAATATTACAGGTCAGGAAGTACCCTAATAATTTTGTCCAGGATAGCATGGCCATTCAGTATGCTAAAATATATATTATAGATGGATCTCAAGAAGTTTTTTGATTAGACTATTTCTGTCACTCAGAACTATCAGCAGACGTTATATTTTAGTTGAAAATTTGTGGGTCTGGAAGAATAAAACAAACTATTGGAAGAATTTGAATTGGAGGAAGGTATTGGCCCAATAAATGGGTTGAAAGCAAAGATTAGTACTTAACGGTTGTGGACTTCTCAGGCGGGTATGAGGAAAGAACAGAGTCTGCATGTTGGCATGGAAACCCAGTGGGAGACTGCAGATAGGGACCGTACTTTATGATTAGCAAAATTTACAAGTACTGAAAGTGGTACTGGTTATCGGAGACTACCTTTTGATAATTTTCTTTCTTCTTTTGGTCAAGATTTCTCATTTTAATGTAATTTTGTTGCAAATGTTGTACACTGTATTGCTAATGGCTTCATTTTCGATATTTGTAAAGTTTGGAGTGACGCCCAGTCCTTTATTACCACTTCTAATGATAATTATGGTTTCCAAAATCTTTGAACAACTCCTACATTGAAATTGATATTTTCATTGTTTTTGACAAAAACTCCATGGGCCGTTGTCACTTTTGTTGAGGATTTGCTCGTGGCTGATGTTTGTAAATTATCTTCTGAGTTTTTCGAAATAAATATATAATTTTGAGTGATCAGTTGTTCTCGATAAGGATTAGTATTAGCCATTCGGCTTCGTAAATTGATTCACTCTGTTCATCAGGAGGACCACAACAACAATGATCCAATTGATCAACTCTATCAATAGTACCAAGTAGTTAGAAACTGGGCCGTAAAACTCCATCTAACCTAACCCCTCTATCATTAGAAATTCTAAAAATTCTCAAGTTAGTGTACCCTTTGTTAATGGAAAAGATTATCAGTCGGCCCAAAGCTTATGTTTAGTGGAAAGATCAATTTAACATTTCACGTGATGGCTGGGTTACAATCTTTATGATTCCCCTTTATGCTGTTTCTGAAGCTAGGATGAAATAATTTCAATGAAGATTCATTTACGGTATCTTAGAAACAAATACGATGTTGTGCTTAATGTGAAAAATGATACCTATCATTGTACTTACCGCCATGTTGAAACCAAGTCTTTAGAGCATCTATTCTGGTCATGTCATGCAACCTCTAGTTTTTTTTTTTGGGGGGGGGGAGTAGAAATTGATATTGCCTAATATTTTTCTTTATTGTTTTTGGTTATTTTGGAGAAAAAAATTTGCACAAGAACCTTCATATCGATGGGGATGTTAGAGGTTATTTTCCACTAAATATGATGCTGCAGTGTTACAGATATGATACTTACTACATACACGTCGTAGTTACATTCATGATAACGAAGGCGACGAACAGACACGTCACAATGGAAAGGGTGATGAGTTATGTGGAGGAAATTTCATGTAGAGCTAGGGAACATCATTCGGAAAAGCTCACAATACTTGTAAGATTAATTGTAATACTAGAAGGGGTGGTGAAGATATGTCTAAAGGCCTTGAAAGGGGGTGGGGACTCTCCAAAAACTCAGAAAATGTACCACACAGAGAGATATCTTAGCTTTGAAAAAAGTTTGTGGGACTCTCCAAAAACTATTTACATAGGAGATATGTTCGGGATAGATGAGTGGTTATATTAATTAGAATTTATTAAATTAAACTTCTGATGGGGATTACCAAATACCATGTAGTTTGTCTTATCAATATCCAGGGATAACTTGTTAGCTTTAAACCAATCATAAATTTTATCAAGTTCATTAATTATACTGTCTTCCAAACTTTTGGGATTGTCCCCGGAGAAAAAACTGTTTGTGTCATCTGCGAATAGTACAAGGGAAGACGCCGTTGGCCCATTACAAATGTCATTCACATATAAAATAAACAACAACGGGCCAAGGATTGACCCTACGGTACTCTGTATTTTATATCTAAGAGATTAGAGCTTTCGCCATTGAAAAGTGTGAATTGATTTCTACTTTGAATGTAGCTTGGTATCTCCTATCTTGGCTTTGCAGCTCTTAATGTACGAAATAATTATTACGTACATACGTAATAATTTTTTTAACCATGCCCTAAATAGAGCTTCGTAGCTAAGATCTGTAAATTGTTGAAAGATACAAAGTATACCTTTTTTATTCTGGGAATGTCATTTAGTATAGACATCGTTCTTGGGGTGTCATAAAGTAAACATATTGTACCGAGCATGTCATTACGTGTACCAAGGATGTAGTAGAGTATACATATTGCACTGGTGATGTCACAAGAATTTCAATTGTAGTGAGCATGCCATATACATATTGTACGGTGGATGTCAGAACGTATTCATGTTGTATTGATGTCATAAAGTACACCTATTTTACTGGTGATATCACAAGGACATATATTGTAGCGGGGATGCCATAAAATACACATTTTGCTCCGGGAATGTCACAAAGTATATATATTCTGTACTGGACTTGCCATCAAGTGCAAATGTTGTAATGCGGTCGTCATAAAGTATACATTTTGAAATGGGGTGTAATAGAGCATAAGTCAGGTGTCACAAAACCTGTAGTTTGTATTAGAGACGTATTCTACATAAAGGGGTATAGGAAACTAAGAAACAACCGAGAGGGGTCCCTACTTTAAGTTTGAACACGTGTAAGAGTTTTCCTTTGAAGTGAATTTGCATAACCCTGTTATGAAGAGCGGAGGAGATAAATTAGTTCATGATGTTACTTATTTTATTATGAAGCCATTGCAGTCCATTAGATATTATAAAATGCCTGTTCCGCATCGAAAATAGCTCAGTTGTAAGTTTTGAGGGTCATGCTGTAGTAAGTAGGCTATACTATAGAACATCAATTCGCTGAGTAATGAAGGAATTGAATACAATCAATATACTGCAACTTCAATCTAGGGAAAACTAACAAAAAATGAGCTTCTTATTTGCACACTTTTTGTATCAAATCGCCCACAAACAACAGCTCTTGACCAACCAGTGTTCCTCGAGGAGGATGACTAAAGAAATCGCGGGCCCATTAAGGGACCGGGGCTGGGCAGTTTTCTACATTCTAAAAGAACCATTGTTGCTTTCAGTGACCGAATTATTCTTTCTCAGGCGTCCCTATGTAGTGTTAGAGTCAGTAGTGCACCATCTTGCATAACAACTTGTACAACTTGTACTGAAAGGGAACAAAAATATTCTGACAAGAAAAAATGTGTTTATTTCAAGTTAGTTAGTTAGATGGAGTTTTACGGCCCAGTTTCCAACCTATTGGTTCGAGTCGAGCCGGCCACCGCCTTTTTCAAGTTGTGTATCACTCGCTTGTTTATTTCAAGGTCATCAAAAGAAACTTTTAATTTATTCATGAGACTTCATCCTCCTCTTCTCTGATAAATGAAGATGATTTTCGCAATCAACTTTTGATATGTACATGAACACGAAAAGTGCGCGTGATTTGTACATATTTCAATTTCAGCGATTGTAGGGGCAGAAGTCTCTAGCCCACTCTAAAATATGTGCCGAGTCCCACACGGTTACAGTTATTTGGGGACGCCCTCTTTAACTGCTATTCTAGTCTATGGTCACAACTGACATGACATTTCGAAAAACGTACCTCATCAATTTTCTCCCGACCAGCCCGGAAGCGCCTACTGTGCTCGAAAAAGTGGTTTACAATGTATTTTTCTTTAGTGGACGTAGGGCGTTTCGGCCTTTTTTTTTATTACACTATTGATTAATTCGCCAAAATTTTCCCCAGGTTGCGAATGGACAAATCTACTTTCCGTGATTTTTCTTGTTTGTTTGAGGATCAAGGTTGCGTCTTATTTCACGATATGCTGACATAAATTACATGACCTTTTTCTTTCATAATCCGGTGTCAGAGGTACAAAAAAATTGTTAGAAAGCTATGATTTGGACACTCATCTCTAGGAAAAATACACAGATGCCACTATGACATGGGGACGTGCAAATCAATCGCTTTCTTTTTAATCTCAGCTCCATGTGTGCCGTTACGTTACCTTAAGCATTATGTGCAAATGCAAAACCCGCCTAGAGAACTGGTTACGGAGACCGTAACCATTGTTTATGGAAGCGCTGGTTAGGTAGGCCATATGCTGAGTGCAGTTTTTTGGAAATTGCGGGATTAGGACTAATTTCCTGCTTATTAGCACACAATTGGGGACAAACATTCATACTTTTGCTGGCGAGCAAATCATTTTTTTTATGGGAGATTGTATTCATTCGGCTTTGGATTTTTCTCTCAAGTTGCATTGACATCAGGTTGTGAAGCACAGGTTTTTGGCTACTGTCCATTGGGTAATTCTTCTCCACCTCGTTCACGGCATTTGGGAATATGGCTAAAGATTGGGGCAAATACTCTTGTTTGTTTATTGGTGATGCCTAATTGCAAACACTAGGGTTTTTTTTTCTTTGTTTGTTTGTGTGCTGCATATAGCCAAAACTCCATAAAGGTATTTACACTTTGGGAATCATAATGTCATACAAATCTCAAAGATAACAACATTATCCTCCAGCATTGGAGCATCAACCTCACCCAAAGTACGTAAGGTTTATGAGTTGATTGGGCAATTGAACATATTAACCCTTTGCCGTTGTGCTCCGATCGGGGCATATTTGCGCGCCTCGGGGGTGGGCGGAAAAGCGGACGTAGCCCGCTCCACATCGGCTTCCGTAGGTCATTGACCCCGTGACCTTAAACTACACAGAAAACAAATTTACTCAAATAAAGTAGTAAATTAAGATCCCTGAGATTACTAACATGGTTGGTATTTCTAGTAGGTGGGAGATCAGTAAGTGTACTCCCTCTAGTATACTAAGCTCACTAGTTTGTTTGTACTTTTACAAACCTTCATGTAAATTCACTACTTTTCATTTTGTCCCTCGTTTTACTCACTGCTTAGTAAATCTACTTTTGTCTGTTTGTTGGTTTGTACTTTTACAAACCTTGAAGTAAGTCCACTATTTTTCATTTTGTCCCTCGTTTTACTCACTCATTAGTAAATCTACTTTTAGTACTTTTCACCTTGTTGGTAGAATAACTAGTTTACTAATGATTCTACTGCTACACATTTTGCCCCCCACTTGACAAACCAGTGAGTATGTTTACTTGGAAGGAGTTGTTGGGGGTAAAATATCACTAGTTCAAATGTGGTATAAATGCTCAATCTACAAACAGACCTATCAAATATATATATTTGATCCAACCTGCATGTTTGGTTTGCCATGTTAAACACACAATTAAACCATTACAACTTCTAGATTCCCAGTGAGTAACCCTGCAAGAGAGAGAGAGAAAACGACCAATAGATATTTTCTAATTTCAAAACACTTTTATTAATCGTAAAAATATTAAATACATGCACTTTCAAAACAAGATGACATCTAGTGACAGAATCCTGTAGCAAGATGTTAGACAAGTCTCATAGGTTTCACCTGTCTGTACCAGTCTGTATCCTTACTACTTTTCCAATGAAGAACACTGTAGCACTGAGAATATCACTAAAAATATACATGCACATTATTGATGCAGATGAAAGACCAGAATTGTATACAGTGTTTCTTGTAAACTGAATCCTTGTGAAATAATTGTGAAAGTTTCTTACATGGGGTACATATTTTATGGTATCTGCACCTCCCTTTTGATCTGATAGTGGATTTCAGTCTATACGGTACATCAATGTGACTTACGCCTTCGAATATATCAAGTTAAAAAATAAATCAGTGGATCTGGAAGATGATTTGTATGATGCTCATGAGTATCTGCAAACAGTAATAACAAATTCAAAATGCAGTAAGAGATGGCATGTTGCACATTAAAAGGCATTAATAGGATATCTTCTTCATACTGATCACTCCTTGGGAAGCAGCGTATCTCTACAAAGACTTCATAGTTTTGTTTTTCTGAGGAAAAATGGGCTGACACAATTTAAATGAAATAACATAATGCCATCCACCTCAAAAACTCCCAACATTTCCCACTTCTTAACATGAAATCAATAAGAATTGATTTTTAAATTCCTCAGGGAGCAGTTCCCACTCCAATAATTCTTTGATCAAGTTAAATCTTACTTATTTAACAAGAAATGAACATGAAACATCACATTAAAATTGCTCCACGCAAACTTAAACAACAATAATTCAAATGTCTCTAAAACAACGATAACATATTCAGTTGATAGTTATATAGTATGATAAAACATGCAGACCAATTTCTGGCAAACGCAAGTAGCTATTAGTGAGGCTCAAGAAGTTTCAATTGACAAAGTGCAACACATCAGAGTCATTAAACTTTTCGAGTTTACTACTGTGCAAGTGACTCTTTACTCTTTCTAGTCAGGCCAGCCTACATAAAACACAGTACAGCTAGGTTAACAAGTTACTTTAGGCCAGTCAATGTAGGCAAAGTTAACCTGGCAGCCACCCTGTCTGTGTTGAACATTTCAGTAACTCACCACTGTTTAAATTGAAAGTTACAGAATAAATTACAACTGTTCAGAGTGACAATGTATCCACCTTTCATGACTCACAGTTAACTGATCCACTGCACACTCACATTCACAACTATGGACAGTAATATTACACAAGGAATCAATGAAAATGAAGTATGATCTTCTAATTTCTCCACTTCTTGAACAGAATTGACCCATGCAGAAATTTGAGGCCAGATTGCATAGTGAGTGAATGTTTCAGCAACTACATGTAGTGTTATTTACTTTGGGAGAGTTTTAAATTACGAATTGCTACTACTCACACTTTTTTCATCAAGTAGATTCTTTCTGAATGAAAACCTAATAAACATAAAATATTACCTTCAAATTCCCCTTTAAAGTAAACTTGAACAGTACATCCACAAACTTGAAGCCCCAAAATACTGAGCAGATATATGTGATCAGACAAAGTGATTTCCTCAGATATTTGCAATTAATTCAGATTTCTGTGGTTTGAAATATCATTGGAGAAACAACTGGCACCTAATGGCTTTCAAAGTTTGAAATTGAATTAATAAAAATACAACACATGATCTTCACTTAAGAGAAAACTGCCACTGTGACAGTGCTAGCTTCTACAATTTTCTAATGACCAGAAACAAAAGTCAAAAGCCATAGGGATTCCTTGATGCTAAATGAAATGACTCATCAAACTTCCTCAAGTTAATATAAAGTGTTTATATTAGTTTTAGCCTTGTGATCTGTAGAGATCATCCACTCAATGTGGATCACCTTGAAGCTTCCCTGCATGAGATGTAGATATTTATAACGTTTTAAACTCATGACATTTGGTGACCCTCAAATGACCTTTGACCTCTACCAAGAACAACTGGGATCATCTTTCTATTGTGGGTCATCCACAGGCCTAGTAAAAGATTCTCAAAATTACCCATGAGTTTTTATGAGCAATTTCCAAGTATTCATCATTTGACCTCTGGTAACCCCAAATGACCTTTGACCTTCACTTAAGAAATACAGATTATCTACTGGATAAGGGGTATCACCATGCAAGGTATGAGTTCACTCAAGGTTATCCTTCCGGAGATAGAGTGTTTACAAGCAACTTAGTATTACATACACCCATACAAACACCCTTACACACATATGCACCCACACACACAAAGTATCACCATCACATAGATTCCTTTGTCTAGTTCAGAAATCAAAACGACCAGATAGATATTCAGAAGCACCCTTTCTTACACCCGAATCAATTCAACAAGACTTTTGAAGTGAAATCTAACTGAAAGAAGAAAATGGCAAGCATCAAGGCACATAATCTTCTAAAATGCAAAATTATATCAACAGTAACACATGAATGTAAAGCTATAATAAGTGGATGAATGCAGTCACAAAATGAACTTTTAACAATAAACAACTAACTACTAGAGGAACTATTAATGCCTGAATCTAAAACCCACTACATACTCTTGAGTTGAGTATAAAACGTTGCCACTCTGCGAGGGATTCTCTTCTTCTCCAAACCAACAAGTTTTTCCAAAAATGTCATCGTATTATGAATATTCTTTGGGTATGTCATGTCAAAGCAATAATATGCTGCCAGCATGCACTCAAAGGCATCTGTCACTGATACTGCATCACAGATGTTGAGGTTTTCTGAAATCAGTGAAAACTTTGTTGACTGCAGGAAATCTTCTCCATTTGCAATGATAATAGGTTCTGACCGAAGTAAACATGGTGTTTCCTGAAAAAAAAAGTACACACAAATTTTCAAAGTGGTTAATTTCTACACGACATTTGCTTTCACAATTGCATATTATTTTGCAATAAATATGCTGTCAATATGCCTGCTGTGTTCATGGATCCTACAAATATCTCATCCTGTCTCACCAGCTGAGAATAAGTACTACTTTACTTCAATTACATGGCCTGCGATGACTTACAACCCATGATTGTGACCACATCATTAGGGTGGCTCATAGTTGTGTGGAAACACTCAGTGGCATATCTGGGGTCACTTGTCGGGGGAAAGAAAAAGATCACATTTTCCTGCAGGGTGAGAACTTCACTCCCGCCTCCGTTCGCAAAGACATGACATATTATTCAGAGGCCGAGGGCTATTCAAATTTTTGTAAGGAACCTATTTGAAGATAGGCCATAGGCATATAGGAGCATTTCAGTTTGGGAGCAGGATATTTTTCTGCCCCAAATTTCCTGTCCAAAAAACTATCTAAGCAGAGCACAACCATCTGTTGGTGTGGAGTGCATGTACAGAAAATTTTGAAAAACTGTGACACCTCAGACTGCCGGAAATTGCATTTCCCAGTCTTGTAAAGTAGAATCAAAGCAATCATTACTTTGAGTGTTTGTTTGCAATAACATGCTAACTTAAATACAGATGAGCAAATTAGCCTTCAAAATGATAAAAAAATTTCCACTTAAAATGTACCACTACCATTTTTGGGGGGCAAAATTTTTAACACATGTATACACCTGGGGGCCGTTCCACAAAGAGTTACGCACAATCTTAAGTTTGATTCACCATACTTAAGCCAACAGCAAATCATACTTAAGATCGTGCGTAACTCTTTGTGGAACGGGCCCCTGTACACAGGTCTTCCTGCAAACATAATCTTGCACTTGGAATCATCTTGAAACATTTTTTGCAACTTTTGTCTTAATCTTCTACCATTTTGGGCAAAGTGTTGCATAAGACTATGAAGTGAGGATGAGGAATAATTCTTCTTCTCCCTCTCTCTCCATTTCTCCATTCCTTCTTTCCTTAATTTTTCCCTTTTTCACCCCAGTGGATTGAGCTATTTTCCCGGTTGAATCTGTCAGGGAGCACTTTGCTTTCCCCCCTCTCCCTGGCAGGTATGCTTCTGGAAACACTGGGTTTCTGGCCTCAAAATCTTTTAGTTTCTGGCACTGCTCTGAACCAGTGATGATAAATAACGTCTAATGTCTACTCGTATTACTAACATAACACAGGTAAGGAGCCAGACTGTGAATTTCCCCCGATTGACATGGAGAAAAGTCTACTTAACTAAACGCAAAATGGTGCCTCCTGGCAACAGGGGCATAGCCAGGAATTTGTTAAGCAGGAGGGCAATAGACTCTCAGTGTTCCACGCCATATGGGTTGGCGCGAAGAGATACCTCCCAGATTGCTGGATACTTTCAAGGCTTATTTACTGCATATAAATAGGGGAAACACAAGCAAGCAATATTGTAAAATATGAACATTATATCAAACATACCAAAAATATGCTCAAGGGGGGAGGAGGGCTCAAGGCCCTATAGGCTTTGCACCAGTATGAAGGCACCTGTAAAAATCTTTTTAAATAAATGTTGTACCATTGCATCAAGAAATTCTATTTAATGGTTAACCTTTGGAAGGAAAAACAGCTTCTCAAAGGGGGTGCAAAGTTTGATTGTTCACTGTCCTGGAGGAGGCGTCTATGGGGGTGTCCCCCTCCCCTTCGGAAAATGCTTCCTTTGGAAGAGGGCTGAGATGCAGAATGGTTATCATTATTTTGAGATCCTGTAGGTTAACTCCTGGATATACCTCATAATTATATTGTAGGTCCCTTTTATAGCTTGGACTAGAGTACTGGTAGCACTTTACTTTAGTAGTGGTAGGCAATTATGAGTGAACCTGCACTTCATAGAGTCAGCTAGAGCTGACCACTGCAAACCACCGTAGCTACTTCCCTGTGCCTAAGTACTATTCATACACATTGACAGTGTGTATGCATTAATACATGTATATACACAAAGGACAATTGAATGCATAAGTTGTAGCCCAACTGTGCATGAGCCATGTTGAGTACTACAGATGTACACATGACATTGCAGGGCATTAAGGTTGTTTTAATGTGAGAGATTTACACATTACAATATTTTTTCATTATATTTTATGACTGTTATGATTTACCCCTCAATTTTATGCTATTTTATGCTACTTGCCATTTCCAACCTTATTTTATGAATTTTATGATTTTATGACACTCTGGGAGGCCTGAATTAACATTTCTAGCAAAGAAACCTTGTTTTCCTCATTCCATAAGAGAGATAAGGATGCAGCATTACATTAGTTGTTCATTCTGAACAAGCACAAATAACTGTGTGGCCACATGACCTTGCCCTAAGCCTGCAATCCGTCAGCTACTTTGAAGCCTCTAGAATTCCCTCAGTCTCACCTTTGAGGTGGGTTACAAATCCTGCTCTGGAACTCACGAAGTGTCAGGTCTGTACAACAAGAAGTAATGCCCTGACCAGCAGACCCTCACAACAATCTCATCAAGGTAGATGCACTCAATGGGTTTCTCCATGCCCACACATACACACAAAATTACAAAATTCAATTTACCTGAGATTCAGTCACAATAAAACTGCTGATTTTCTCATTAAGATGTGATGGCAACACCATAAGTGTAGTGGAACGTCTCACATCTGTTGACCAGAGAGGAAGAAATTATGACTGCAACGATACAAACAATACCATAGGTGTAGCAAGTCAGGACTTACTGATTGGTGGGTTAGATAGGTTTTAGCAGCTAGCTCTCATTATGCTATTGTTGAAGTACCCCTCTCCACAGCCAGTGGTGCACAAGGAAGAAAGAGGGGTTATTGTTGACATTCATTCATTTCACCTGTCAATCCTTTTCAAAGCAAAAACACTCTTATTTTAACCAAATGGATAATTCGTATGCAAATCTCTCACTCTGAAGTATCAAAAGTTTTGTTCCCATCTACATCGATCAGCTTCATTAACATGAGCAATAATCTGCCTTGGTGGTAGATAGGAAAACTATGAAAAAATTTTAAAAAATTTTAAATTTAGCATACATACATATAACATATGGGCATACATAAAATACTAGCTCTCCATGTGACATAGTTCTGTCAGCCAGCTGACAACTACTTCTGCCACAACAATGCACTATTGTCTTGGTCTATATATGTACTGAAGGTCGGTGGTGGGACATCATTTCATTAAATGATAGTCTGCTGAAGAGGGATTTTGGTGCCACCAATGAGGAACATTTTGCAGAGATCTATAGGTAGGAATTGATGCTGACACCACTTACTAGCAATTTCTTCCAGATCATGTAGTCTTGTTAGAGCATCTGTGTGGAGTTTCATGATGTCTTGATTTCCATCTTTTATGTGATTCAGTATTTCAACTGGCAGATTTCGAAGTGCTGCTTTTACTCCTGTGACTCTGAAGAATTCTTCTTTGATCTGGAAAATAATGAATACTTTATTCAGAGCAAATCTAAATGAGCCGGGGTATTTTCCTCATTTTAGCTTCCTGCCCATGAGGTTATGGATTCTCATACGCAATACACATCTGACTATATTATCTGTTTTCTTTTTAGACTGACTGAGGTTCATTAAGGAGCCCTTGCCATATCTACATCGATCCTCATTCCTGAAATGGCTCCATCACCACTGGCTTGAATTATATGAAAAAATGCACCCTTCTCCAATGTTAGTCTAAACACAGTTTTTCCCATCGGAAATATCACCCCACCCCCATCCAGAGTTTATAGATACCATTGCATGTATGTTTACCTGCCCTCGTCGACGTTGGTCATACATGTGCCAATGTACAAGCCACCATGTTTAAGTTCCTCTGTCCCCTATCCTCACCTGAAAGTTAAAAATTAGTTCCCCAAGTAGCATCATATTACCATTTCATGTCAGTTCAGGTTAATTTTAGACATTATTTTAGGCCTATAAACATTTTGTTCAGGGATCTAAGAATGAATAACAGCGTCGGATTTTAGATTTGCCACTCGCACAGGCCTACCCATACAAGTGATTGGCTTATGTGCTCGAAATGCTGATGTTCAGGAAACCTGTAAGTTAATTACCTTTACTCATGTTAGAATAAGCCTAATTGCCAAGAGATACAAATTTTTTCCCTTTATCTTCTTGGAAATAACGAAGTCACGGAGAAAGTGTAAGTATAATGCACTGGGGCAGATTGCTCAAGTCACAATTGCGCAATCTCACACAACTGGTACTGCACCATACGCAAAATGGCCACAGTTTCTGTAAAGGTCTCTATTACTTCAAGAAAAGGTCCTGAACAGTATTTTACTCGGTTTCATCTATCCCATATCATAACACCTCTGGCTTACCTGTTCTGCACAGAAGAGGAAAGGGTACCTCTCTTTGAGTAATTCCAGTTTCTGTGGGTTTTCTGTGATGTCTGTTCGTCTGGACAGGAATGTCTTTTCCATCAGGAGTCTGATTTTGTCATGGTCCTTTTTACCCTTTTTCGCCTCCTCAATAAGCCACCTGAACATATGAAACAAACAACAGAAATTATGTCATTACATCAAGCATGGATCACCATGGAGACCATTTCTGTTAACTGTTGTGGGTGTAACGAGATGTAAAGAGGAAAGATTACACCATGCATAAAAAAATGATACTCGCAGATGTGGGCCTTTGTGCAGAAGACAGTCCTCAAATTCAGTGGTTTAAATGACTGGTGCATTGCATGGAATGAAAGTCGCTAGACAAAGTAATGTTGCCATGGAATTGCTTGAATGGAGAATATATGACTGACAAGTGCAGCATACCAATTACAAATGAAAACCATCAAGCTCAATCATGCATGTAGGAAGTGAATATATGGAACCAAGCAGGATATAACAAATATAGAGGATGATGAACTGAATTTAAGATGACATTAAGGTACCATATTAGAAAAATGGGGAAAAGTGTGAGGGTAGTCTCACTGTTGTTTGGTACGGTATGTAAAAAGTACCCTCAAAGAAACAGGAATTAAAGCTGGATGTGGTAGATATGAAAGTGGCCCAATGACCTGGATGTTGCAATTGGTGAAAAAGAAAATGTGGCTGGGTACAATGGAAAGGCAGGAATGAGCTTGTATGGACATGTGAATAGAAAAGGCAAAATTGTAACAAAACAGTTAGACCCAACTGAATCATGACTGAATCATATTCAGTTGACACAGAAAACAGTAAAACATCTGGATCAGCTACTGTACTGCACCAAGACCATTTTTATAACCCTTTAAAAATGCCATGATATGAAACCTGGCAATAAAAGATAATGGCGATATCAAGAATATCCCTATATAAACTCTTGCTATCATAACCCAAACAGGCAACATTCTGGTGGGACCTTTCTAGTCCATTGCCACCAGGAAGGCATGGTTGATCCTCTGATGAACCCAAAGTAAGAAGATCAATGCGCACAATAGGGTTATTCCATTTTACTTGGGGATGGGCTGTAATGAAATGTTCATTTACAACAAAATTTCTTTTTGGTCTTTTAAACGAGAATATTTTGTATGAATGAACAAGGTTAAACAACTCTGAACCTGTGCATTAAATAAAGGACAATGCACTCTCACGGTTTATGCTATCGCTGGATGCACTTGGGTTTCGCCCTGATGCATCGCTTGTATTAACCCACACTTGTGCATAATTATCCTTCATTTATGCACAGTCCATCTTTGTTTTAACCTTTCGTTACACAAGTTTGATCGTGCTGGATATCAAAGGAGTAACAAACATCAAAGTTTAAGGCACTGCATTACATGTACCACCTCATTAGCTTTGTTAATTATCATGATTCATCTCAATTACCAAAAACAGCTTAACTTGGGTGTCTTGGAATCAGGCTGGCATATGTGTTGGTATACAAAGAGCTCTAACAGGAATTTTTATTTAATGCTATGCATGGCAGTATTTGTCAGGGCACATCACCACCCCTAAAGCCTTACTACTATACAAGGGAGAAGCTCAGAGGCATTCCTCTCCTCACATAATATCAATAACTGTTTCTTGAAAATGACAAAATCTGAACTTGAAATCAAAAAATGAAGATCGCTTTGATGCACAAGATTTGAAAAGTGCAATTTCCAGTTATCTGAGGCTGATTTGTGCAAATTTTCCATAATGGTGGTCCTTTGCTCTCACTGATGTTGCCATCACCAAACGAATAAAGGGCCCTACAACAGACATGCATGTCAGACGTACAACATTTATTAATGCTCTTTTCAAATTTACTTGAGCTCTGTTGAGGAAGGGGGTGCCAGAGGGCAATGATTGAATGACATGCTCCCCTGAAGTTTTGGTCAATGGCTTACTTATCATGTTCACAAGAAGTATCACACCCATACACATATGCCTAAAAGCATACATAAAAAAAAACTGCCTGCTGTAATAAGACTTTAATCCTTTTAAAGGGGAATATTTGATCTGGTCGACTTACTTCTCATGTCTCTTAAGACTTTCCACATCCTCACTGCTCTGTGGGGTACAAGTTTTTTTTGTCTTTGACCCAATAAATGTAGCTGGTTTTTTGCGCTTCTCTGGAGGGAGGTGTTTCCTTTCATTTCTGTATTTATCCATAATTTTGGTTTTCCAGTACAGCTTTGAAAGAAAAAAAAATAAAATCACCATCTTTACTTAATTATCGCAGCACAGTTCAACTTTCTTGATGAAACAAGGATTTATTGGTTGAAGTAATGAACGATCACATCAGTCTCTACACTTGAATCCTTTATATGTTGAGGGCCCTGCCCTCCTTCCTCTGCCAGGTGGAGTTTAAAACTGAAAGGAACTCTGAACAGCTTGCTTGTGTGTTGAGGTGTGACAAGAACATGCCAACCAAATGGCCATTTTAGTAAAGCAAGAGAAAAGCCCTGCATGATCTTTAACCTCAAATTTCTTAACACCATAAACTACTGGTCAATGAGTAAACCAACTGAATGTCATGGTCATGTACTAATAGCTGTAGGAAAAGCTTGACTGTTTCACTGAGCAAAGTAGTAGCAAATGACCATTAGCTGGTGTCTTGTGACGTGTAACTTCTGGAACACCCAAGATGCCTCTTGGCGATGTGATGACTTAATAATTATTTGCCAAAGACTTTATCCAATCGTTGATTAAAGAATGAAAGAATGATACAAATGTTGCATGATAGCATAAACTGATATGAGCTAGCAAAATATTAGCAATCTCAAATGGAAGTACTCAACACTGCACAATACATGTATTATCCATACTTTACAACCAGCTCAGTCTGGCTCATTTTGCTGACATTCCCTGCGCTTTTACTGCATTACTGAGCACAACTTGTGTTGTATGTACTCACATATGGGACACTGGAGAAGTTTTCATTACCCAGGACAGGGTATTCCTTCACTAATGCTGATGCTACTTCAGTGTATTGTTCAGATGTGGGGTACCTGCCAGAAATGAAAAAAAAAATAACAAAACTTATGAACAGGAACAAGATGGGAATGAGGATGAAAAGTATGTTCAAGTACAATGCATTTCTGTATACCCTGTAGCCTGTAATTAGCACTGAAATAATCAAGTTCCCTTACAAGCTTCAGTAAGAGAAGTCCTTTGTTATGAGTTATGAGGCATTTTAATTGGGAAATCTGCAAGAATTTAGCTGACGTCTGGTCAGAGGCTGTTTGTTTATGGTTTCATAATTCTAGTAAAAGTTACTGGTTTTTAACAGTTTATCATACAGATGTACAACCATACTCACTGGGTATTATCCACCTGTTCTAATTTGTTGGCTAATTATATCATAGTTTGTCAATAGGGTGGTTCAGCTGAACCCCATCATTGAGCATTTGTGTAATTAAAGGATTAATGAGTGGCCATGTCTGGCTGATTAGTGAGCAACTGAAACCAAATGACCTTTGGGCCAGACCCATAGGATGTAAATTCCCCAGCTCTTACAGCACATTACAACCTGCCACTTGAAGTTTCCACTGGTAGAAACAGGGAAAGCAATCAAGCAACTGCTATAATCACATTACATGCTTGGACTGGCCAAGGTGTTCTGCAAGCAATGGCCCACCTGATTTGCCTGTAGCAGCTTAGAAGTAGTAGACCAGTGCACTCAGCAGGATTTTTAAAAGCAATTAAAGGAGTAGGCTACTCACTAACAATGCAAATAACTGAGGGCAACAGGCAATTCCCTTATGTCTACAAAATCGCACTGCAAAAGTGAAATCACAAGGGCAAAAACATAGGGAGGACATACTCATTTCACAGGCTGGGCACCTGTTTCAGTCAAAACCACAGTGATGTAGGTTTCCCAAAAGAATACCTGGTGTTGAAAAACCCAGGCTCATGGATTACACAGTTAATACCACAGAGCACCACAACAATGGCGATAGTGCTGAATCACACATGATATATGACCACCGATCTTCCAATCAGATGTAGAGGAATAAAATAAGGTGTTATAAAAGATAAACTAAAAGTAAGTGTGCTGATTTAATTACTCACACAGCATATTCTGACATCTTCATGAAAAGAAGGTTGACTATAAGTCTCCTCTCCCTTTCACCTGGAAAAACGTTGTTGTGCATCTTTTCAGCCAGTTTTCTTGGCATCTTTGGGATCTTAAATACCCTTGGCCACTGCCCATTGTGTAAAGTTCTGGGGAATAGAAAAAAGTGATTAAAGGCAGTCATTTGTCACCCCAAAGTACAATTTCAATCTACAAGTCTCAATTGGTACAGCTCTTTGATTGGCATCAAATTCAAAACATGCAGAGTAGCTCATATTACACAGCATGCATTGAGAATGTTCTGATTTCACATTAAGGAGTTGTATACTCAGTAGGATGTGCCCTGAAGCAATAAACTAGGATTGTGTCCGGATATAGATGAGTTTCAGATAGATGTGGGAGGGGCTAGTAGTAAGTAGGTTGGGAGAATTGGAACTGTCTGGGATCATGAAAATCTGCCTTTAAAGAGTGCAAAGACTGGCACATTTGTAAAGGCACATCTAGAGAGACAGAGAGACAGACAGACAGATATATATGTATAACCGCAATTAACAAACAAACACAGGACACACAGCATACTGTAAAAACGATCCAAAGTAAAATTTAAAGAACTGACGTTAAAACATAGATCGTGTCAATCTTCAAGGCAATAGAGATATTAAAAGTTGGTAGAACGGATAAAGTCTAAAAACTTTAAAAACTCAATGTTTAAAGGCAGTAAAATTCAAAATCAAAATACACGATGTTTCGGAAGGGTACACCCTCCTTGTTCACGTGCTACTGTACAAGTAGACTGAAACGGTTGTAGAGAAACAAAAAAACATATAAAGAGAGAAAAAGAATTACAACATATCAAAAACTAAGTCAGGTGCACTCCCTGCTAAGGCTTACGTCTTTGACACTCATGCCCACTGGGGTGGGGGTGTTGAGCTTAAAACTCCAGTGAAGCTCTCTTTCTTCCTGAGCTTTCTTGTTGTTGTTGTTGCAAAGCTTTTCTATTGCTATTAGTTCAAATTGTTTACAGTTTTGAAAATGTTAACCAATTGGAGTGTGGACTCTTTTAAATTCTTGCCTATGACCCCTATGTCTAATCCATGAGCATCATTCCTATGGGAGGCAGGGGACATGTCCCCCCTACATTTTGGGAATACTCCCACTGACTTTAGATTTTTACACAGTAAATTTTTGACGGAAGTGGCCATGCCCCCCCTACACTCGAGTAAAGTTTGATGCCTATGGTCTAATCCTTAGTTCAGAGTCCATCTTTCCTACATACTGTTTTTTACAGTCCAGACAGTTCAAAAGATAATTTACACACACACACTCACACATATATAGCGAAAGGGTTGTAATAATATTAGATCATGAATTTTATACCAATCCAAGATAGAGTATAAATCTTATCAAAGATATATATATTAGTGTTTGCACCGGGTACCTGACCGACGTTTTTACTACCCGGGTAGAAAATAAGTACCCAGGTAGCGTTTTCCTATGATTTCTTTTTGATCTTTGTAAAATAACATAGTTGTTGAAACTAACAAAATGTATTTACCCACATCTCACTCACAATTGTGTTGAAATGAAGTTTCTGTTATTTGTTTCTGTGATGCACTTTTGTTTAATTGCACTTTTCCAGAAACAATTCAAACACCATGCACTTAAGTAAGATGTTGCAAGGTTTATGGTCGGGTACCCGGGTACCCGACGGGTAATGCCCTTCGGGTACCCAGGTACGAATTTCCTACCTGGTGCAAACACTAATATATATGTACACATACTGTATATCATACTGCATACACACATACTGTATACACACTGCAACTCACTCATTTTGGTGACTCCTGTCTTCATCCTTCGAAGCCTCAGCGTCAGCTTCAGATGGTAATGTTGATGGGGATGGTAAAGTTGGGGAGGGCAAAGATGAAGCCACAGAAGATGTTGATTGAGTGGAAATGTAATTTTCACAAAGATTTCTGCTTTCATCACATGATGCCCCAAACAATGGCAGTGACTCAAAGGAGCTTAAAATACTGGAGTCATCAGTATCATCTTCCAATATAACAGTTGAATCTGACCCAGGAGTATGTATTCTGGCACTTTGGAAATTAGAGTTACTTTCAGGCGAAACTTGTTTAAGTCTCATACCATTTTCTAGTTCACACATGTCATGGATATCAACCCAATCATTCCACATATTATCAAATCTCTGCAGCCTGATTTTAGTATTTTGGGGTTGGTTGAATGCATTGCAAATTTCTTCCAAAACTCTGTCTCTATTTCCGAATGTTATAACCTGTTTGAAGTCACCACAGGTGACATGGCATGTGAATGCCATAATGCCTCAGTGGGTGTCCCTTATATTTTAGTCAATGTTTATGAAATGGACACGTGCTGACATACTTTTCTCCAGTACAACATTTATAATGTACAAGAATGATGTCAGATTATAAAATATAGTTGAATCTTTTTCCAGAATTTGTGCTTTCTGTACTTCAAGGTGGTTCAGTTGACAAGCAGTATGCATCTGAACAAAGTCCTCTTTACTCTCGAAAGAAATTGCCAGCAACATCTGAAAGTATGAAAATATGCAACTTATATAGGAAGTGCTGGAAACACTGGAGGGTCTGAATAATTATAAAAGGCTAAAGAAGATCTTGCAAAGTGTGGTGACCACCCTCCCTGGTTCATTTTCTAGATGACAACCACTATGTTCCCTACAGTCTTTATTTTACCTTCAAAAGCACAGTAATTATTTCAGTCACCTCATGGTTTAGAATTCATTTGGAAGCTTATACTTCATTGTGATGAAAGATACAGCACTTTCATGATCTGGAATACTATACCCTGGTAATGCATACCAGTCAAGAAGTTCTGCTGGATTCAAAATATTGAGACAACTGCCTTCTTCAGCAGAACTTTGAACCATATAAGAATGAAAATGATGATCAAACGATATTGTCTTTCCTGATTGCACCACAAAATAAACTGCTGAATTGTGAAGAAGTATCATTTTCACTTCACTGAACTGACACATATTCTCCACAATGCTGGAGACAACATAGCACCCGACCACAAAATCCCTGTTCATAGTGTGAACTGTTCTGACAGTGTAAAGAGTGTCCAAGTTTTCAAATTTTCCTTTTATCAGGTTCTGCAAAAATAATGGTAATTCGGAAACATTGACATTGGTACCACCAGTGTGTTGTATCTCTTCATCTAGAATTTCCCTACTGGAAAGTTCCACAGCTTGTGAAAGCTGATGTCTTTTAGTCAAAGTGAAAAGTAGATTTTTTTTGTTTTGAGTAGTCCGCACAATCTGTTTGAAAAAACTATGTTTTGCCTCAAATCTTAATGTCCAGCAGGTGGCCAGTGGGCCAAATGATCTGATCTGTTTAGGATAATGCATCAAATAGTGCATCTTGGGCTTAAGTTTATCACCTGGGAATAGCATTACAAACAACTCTAGGAAGTCGACAACAGTTCCCTCTAAATAGGCAATACTCCCATGTGAATGGACAGGAGCAGCAGCTAAATCGCATATTTCTGCTAGGTAAATGAGTAACTGCCAGTGAATGTCACCTTGTGGGATAATTGCACCCCAAAAAAGAAACAAAAGACGCATCAAACACCACATTTGGGCAGCCTTCTGCTTGACAATAACACAACCATTTGACCACATGAGTGGAGATGGCTTGTTTGATTTGTCAGTGAGCATGTAAGGAAACTTTAATATAGTGTCGTTAAGAACCTCGATGGTAAACATGCGTGCAACAATATAGTAGGTGAGGACTTTTCCCAAAACATGTGGACACACGCCTTCAAAAAGGTCGTGCGCAAAATCCGATGGCAGGCCATTAGCCACATGGAAATATTTCAGAGAATTGAATGGTGAACTTTGGCAGATTCCATAGGTTGTTTTCATCTGGTCATCAGTAGCAAGTGCAGCTTGCTCATTGTAGGAGGAAACTGTTCTCTCTGAGAACTTTCTGAGGAGATTAGGTTTTGAAAGTTCCTGACTGGTACACATACAGAATCTGCATATACGGAATCCTGAAAAGCTCTCATTGAAACTGCCAATACCGTGGCTACCAAGATTGTCAGCAACAATCATGGAAACAGTGCCTTTAAATTCTTCCCTTATTCCATCAATATTCAAACAAATTCCCACAGTTTCTAAAAGAGACAGATCAGCAATGAGACGAGAAGAAATTTTTTGGAGACCGTATAGTTTCAAATCTTCAGTTCTACAGAGCCATACTAAATTTATGAGCCTCAGCTTAGACCTGTACATAGGATGAACATTTCCCAGAGTGAAATAACAAGCATTCAACTTCTGCTTCTTTGCATAGGATCCTAGTGGATTTAGTGTCTCAAAGTCATCAACATACAGCTGTATTTGTAGAGCACATGGAAGCTGACATTTATAAAGGATTAAGGCAAAAATTTGAAAATTGGTTTTCTTTTTAACCTTAACCTGACAAATGTCTGTGATCGGGTAAAAGAAAACTTTTAGGGGTAGTACTGTAAAAAAAAAGTCATTTTAATGGTTTTTTACAAAAATAAACAAATTGTTTGACCTTTTTTTTTTACCACAAATTTTTTAGGGGGTCTAGCCTATATTGACTTTTTTGGGGGCCAAAAAATGACAAAATGAGTTGTTTACATTCAAAAAGGAAAGAAATGCAAAAAATACCAAATTTTTTGAAAAATTCCCATAGGCAGAAGAAAGTCTCACCGTATTTTTTTTCTGAATGCCAAGAAGAAGTCAAACAAACAAACAAACAGAAGTGACTAAGTGGTAGGAGCAAGGGATATCTTGGTGAGATTTGAGCTTAAAGGGCAGGAGCAGTCATCCCAAATTGAAGCAGTGTAGTAGACTGTCCAGTTTCATGATTGGCTGTTGGAAGTCACGTGACAATGTTTTTTCTCTTCAAATCTGAAATTTATCAGAAATAAGTACTTGGTTTACCTTTAATATGCAATAGTAAAGTCATAAAATGTAACTAAAGATACTTTGAAGAGAAATAAGATGAAAATTGAGTTATTTAGCTTTTTCTTCAAAATAAATTTGGGGGGGGGGCTGCTCTTTACCTTAAAACATTTAAAATGACCCAAAATTCTCAATTTTGAGCCAAAAACATGGCTGTCAACTCCCCCAGTATATGTTTGCATACAGAACAATGATAGCTTCCCTCTTATATGTGAGTGATTTGTGCACCCACCAACTTCGCATTGGCTTGGCATTATTAATTGAACTATTCTTCGATTTATAGTCAACCTTTGCTCCAAGATATTTGTCAATTAACCTGTATCAATGTTACAGTCATATCGCCTCTGCACTACGTGCAACGTATAGTACTTGCTTTCAGACTGTGAACTGAAGGACTGTGATTGTTTTCACTCCAGCTGAAGTTTTCCCGACCTAGGTCACCGTGACGTAAATACCGGGAGGTTGGACCGACAGCATTGACACACACACACTAGGCCCTTTTTACTTACGCTGTGTGAATCTCTCATACCCTAACGTTCAAGAAACACAGCTGTCGCATTGTCGAACTGCACTATGAGCTTAACATTAGGCTAGCTCACGCTGGTTTCTCAGCAACTATAAATTTGGCACAGAATTTCACTTACATAAAGAATAACTGTACAACTTGATGCTATCGTTATGAATTCAAAAGCATTATATTCTTATTTAAGGAGAATAAAGCACACGATTGAGTGAATTTTCTATGGGAAAGTTCAAAACTTACCTCGCTTCGTTGTGAATATCTGCTTTCCACCTCGATGGGCGCTGACCATTGTACCTACCTGCTAGTTCGTAGTGTTACTCATGACGCTGTTTATGTTACGATGTTTGACTACCTCCTGCTTAGCCCCACGAATTGTTGCCTACTAATTCTACCACCGGCTAGTTTTCATACAAGTTTCTGCCAAGATTCAAGCTTGGTGAGTTTACGCACCACGAGTTAATGGGGTTATGGTCTTGGTTTTTCTACTTTCCACGGTGAGTCAACTTGTAGACGCACCAACATGAATTTCATCTAACAAGTTTATGAGATTAACAACCGCAGTGAATCTAGTATGTACCATTGGGCTATGTTTAGGTTTACAAGGCAACTTACATAAGATTAGCATGATCCCCTAGAGAAAAGAGTAAAGTATCTAATTTCCTCGTTGATATACTATTTTAAGTTGTATAGTGTTACAGTCTAACGAGTAATTGTGTTTTCTGTGTACTGTCTCTCTCGTTCTTGTGGCCGAATTTTCGGGTAGCTACTCGCAGTTTCGAGCTCCGCGTGAAACAGTAAAGATGGGTGACAGCCGAGCTCTCCGCATGGGTCCAAAAGGACCCAAACAACGGTAAAGGGTTAAGCCTATATTTATTCCAAATAGGACTTAGACGATGAACAGCGTTAATGTCAAGGGTTCTCCTCTGACATTTTCACAAGTAGACTGGCTACTGCTACAATACTAGTGTAATAGAAATTGGGTAAAACCGTCAAAGGGGAAACAGAACTGAAGAAACTTTAGTGTGATTGTGAACGAAGTGTGAGGTAAAATAATCCTGAAGACATTACAGCAGATGCCATTCAAGTTTGACATACCTGAAAAACAACTCTGATTTAAAGATGTTGTAACAGATTATAAATCTCTGTGGTGCCTTGCATATAAAATGAAATTCAATATTGCTGCCTTAAAGTTTCACATACTCCTAGGTTTTGACTGAAGAAAGAGTGTTTTAAAAATCAGGAAAGTTCCATCTTTAAATCCCCAAGTTTCATAACCACTAAATCCCATTTGGTCTTATTCCGTGTGTTGAAGAGAGAGTACTGTACCTTGCTAAACCCCTAGCCTAGTGAGGCAACTAGGAAAATACATAATTCGGTTGATTGATTTGTGGAAAGAACTCTTTGGTTTACTAGTTGCCGTTTTTATACTTTAAGGTGTATTACATGGAACTCTTTACATGATGTACACTTTGTGATCACACCAACGTCACGCCATGCTTTGATTATTTATTTGTAATTATTGTGTAAAGAAATTTAATAGTTTTAATATCTCTTCAGAGAGCACTACGCACATAAACTTCCTTTTTACAGCATTTTATCTCAGGACAAAGTGTGTGTTTCTTTTGTTAAATCTTTTTAACTTCTGATGAGTGCAGTGCTTCTGCAGGGTTTACACTGCAAATTATATTGTTCCCAATTCCTATACCCAAATACCAACCCCTACATGAAACCATGTTCAGGATACTGTAAGTTCTCAGAGACTAAGACAAATTAAGGATGATTCAGTCTTGTTCGAAGTTTTACGTTGAGGCCAGAATTCACCCCTACCACTCAAGCAAATAAAAATTAAGCGCTGAAAGTAACATGAGATATTAATGCATCTTGAAAAATGCAGGTAACTGTAGCTATCATTGTTGCAATTTCATTCTACTAAATTTTGACTTTCAAATGGCTATGGTTCTACATCTATTCTGGGCTCATCATGCCATCTACAGTATGTTATACTTTCATTGTACTTAGAGATAATACACAAGTATGGTTTGCATTGGAAACAACCCCCTCCTTCCTCCTTTTTAAAGTCGGTGTCATTATTGTATGTATGCATCAAATCACAAAGGATTCTTTTTCAAAACTTTTAAAAATGTTTATGGAAGCGCCATATAAACCCTTTCTGAAGTTTGCTAGTTAAACCAGGCTGGATATTGTGGATCTAACTTCACTAGTATTCGTGGAGTCACTAGACTTGATTTAAGTTGCACAGTCTTTGTAAAAAAAAACTGTTTAAAATTATTGAAACATTCAGAGTACATACATGTTGCAATAAGGTATCCGATGGAACAATGTAGACATGAAATGACTGTGTTAGCTAATAAAGTGGCATGGTCTTTGAAGTCTTAACAAGTTCTAATTTCAAAATGGATTTCTAAAATTCATGTCTTCTCACAATTTTCATCAAATATGTCCGTTTTCTTTGGAATTTTTGTTGACAAATACCGGTCAAGGTCACTTTGGCAATATCCTTGTGACTTTTTGCAGTGGCTTAGCTAGGATATTTTCCGGGGGGCAAAGCTCGAAAATTTCCCCCAAATTTCTCAGCTTCAGTTTCAGTACATTTTCAGTGTCAGTATATTTTCAAGGTCAATGTGCATACAAAATACGTAAATTTATGATAACAACAAGATTATCATGACGTCATGCTATGTTACCTAAGTTAATATATGGCCTACAAGATCCTGAACATGACTACTATATACACATGATTAAGACAATGTCATCATTGTCACCCACATCCCCAGTGATTAATAAGATTAATCTTCCAAACAGATTAAATAGATTAATTTTCCGAACCAGGCCCTTAAAAATAAGGTAAACATCTTACATCTGTCCAGGTTTGCAGGGTTATTATGTCTTGACAACCACCGCGGGATTTGATCTCTGAAAGTGGGGGGGGGGCAAAATTGGACAGACTACCAAACGGGGCCGAAGACGCCACGAGAGCGCGAAGCCCTCCTCCTAACGGCGTAGGGTCCAGGGCCCGCCTTATCCCCCTGTTGGGGTCCAGGGGCAAAGCCCCGGTGGGAGCCCCGGGGCGAGGCCCCCGGAAGCTCCTGGGTATTTACAAAATTGTAGGCATTAAAATGATGCATTTTATCTTCAACTTTAAATTACATAAGATGGGCACTTAACAGACCACAAATATCACAATTTGACTTTTTTTCAATTATATCCTTAATCCACATGATTAAAGTCGGCCGGAATCGATTATGCAGAGAGTGCAGGGAGAGAGAACGGATTACTTAAAATTGAGGTTCTTAGGGGGCTCCCTCCTTGGTGCCCCAGATCGCTTTATCAGAACTAAAGCTAGAGGGCTTTTCCTGTGATGTGAATTCAGCCATTGTCTATGATGGGGCACTCGAAACGCGCCGAAAAATTTCACGTTTGAAACATCTCAGTGATGAAACTGAATGAAAATAAGGGGAAAAGATAGACCACTTCTAACTTTAGCTGAATAACGGTTGTCCCCTCAAGACATTCTTACTGAAGCACAAACATACTTTGGTCATAGCCTTTTTCAGGTGACTTTTACAGAGCTGTTACATGTAAAGGGGCGAGCGCGCCGAAAAATGAATTTTTACTTCATCTCTGTAGTGAAATTGAAATGAAATTAGACAAAGAGTGGTCCCTTTTCACAACAGCTGAATAAGGGTGACCCCTTAGGATATTTGTACTTAAACTTACCGTTAGTTTCCTATAGAGTCCTTTTCATGAGATATTTTTAGAGTCCTTATCTGTGATGAGACGTGTAGAACACGCCAAAAATAGACTTTTGAGACATCAAATAAAGAAATTAATGGAAATTAGAGAAAGGGTGGACCCCTTTTCCCTTCAGCTGGAAAAGAGTGGAGCCCCAGATTAGGGTCAAATAAGATAATCGTCCTTTCAGAAAGCTTGGAGGCCATTGGTCAGAAGACGACCGTCTCACTGCCTCCCCTTTCACTAGTTACGCCAGAGCTTCAGCTCTGTGCGGCCCGGGCACAGCTGGTGATAAGTTTCAGTGACAATGGAAGAGGTGTTCTTCAAGAAGTAACCCCGAATGCTGAAATATTTAAAACGGGTGCGCGCAAAGCGTGTCGAAAAAACAGCGTTGAGACATTTATTGGAAGAATATTGGTTTACTTAGTTTTCAATGCAGTATATGAACTGTTTAAACTTTATACAACTAAATAAAGTATCACTAGCGAAGCTCTGTCAGTTCCAGTTTGTATTTCTGTAGCAAAAGCAACCGGACTAAGAGGTAAAAAACTAAGTTCTGGAAAAAAGGGGGAGGGGCAAGTTTTTAGCTCCATCCATGGTTAAACACAGAGTAAGATCAGTCTATAACCTGCCCGTGAGCTTGTAGGATGAGCGACCATTAAATGCTTAAACTTAACCCGGGGCGCTGTCAACCAATAGGTTCGAAACTGGACTGTTAAACCTCGGCTAACCTAACCCAGGGCGTTGTCAACTTTAGTGACGGGTGAAACTGATACGCGGAGCGCGACCATCGGTTCGCGCGGAGCGTCCCGCCAGGGGAAATTTCGCTAAAAACACCCTTAAGATTGCAGGAAATAACACTCACTGTGCCTCATTCCTGCATGCTTAGAGTGCCATATTTTGCTTATCCTGAAAACCTTTAAGGAGACAATTTGTTCACAATCAAATTAAAAAAGAAAAACTGGAAATTCTGAGGCCTACCGGTATGTATTGCTGACAGCCTCAAATCGAGTATAAATATAATGGCTGTGGAACGAAAACAAACGGAAATCGTCATAATTAAATGAGGGAATATTTCGTTCACGAGGCTACAGTATGATTATGTTACTATTTATCAGCAACGTATTATCGAATAGTGCATCAAGCTGATGAACATAACATTAGCTCAACAATTCGTAGGGAACTATCTTGATGATGGTATCCTTTGCTCCAGTCCTAGAGCCTGTCAGTGTTGTGCAGTATACGTTGAACTGATCGAAATACACTGCCCCTGCACCAGAGAACATTCACCCTGCTGCAGAGAGGGCATTTCTGCGGAACGCGAGTCAAGCGCGCATCATGCTTCAGTGACACAGATGAGATTTGGGAAATACGTTGCATTATACGAGTTATGCATTAGAAATGTTTCACGATTACGTATACTGAGGAAAATTTAAATAAATAGGAAAAGGAAGTATTATTTCGTCAACCTGAAATTTCCCCAAATTCCACAAATTGCCCCAAAATATTTTCCAGGGGAAACTTGCCCCCTCCCCCCCCCCCTCATTGGCTACGCCACTGACTTTTTGTCACATGTGCGGCAAGTAGTTAGTCCACACCTCCCAACAACGTGTCGCACCTGTGACAAAGAGTCTGTCCTTGTCTGAGGAAATGGCATTTTTGAAAATAATTAAGACTCCTCTTCGCACATGTGACAAGGAGTCGGTTCTTTTCCTAACCTTGTAATGGGCTATAATTTTGTAAAAAAGGCAATAAGTTATGGGAAATGAACTGTCCAGATAATTGGAGAAAATCCATTTTAAAAAAATAGAACTTGTTTCTTGCTTTCCTTGAGCTATAGTCTGAGGCATCTCTGGAAAAGTGAAGTGTTAGTAGGTAAGCTTAAAGGTTGTTTTCAAGTTTCATTAATGCCACATTAAAACATGAAATCAAATTAAACCTTAAAGAATCTGATAGGCTGATAACTCATCCCAATTACTGTTTAATGTTTTCTTTGTAGTAGGTGGATAGTTGAGATTCCTTACGCCGAACAATTTCACTTCAATACAAAACTGACTGCATGTGCTGACTGCTAGTCCCTCTGCATCTTGCATGTAACAGCATTATAACTTGCTTCCTTAAAATATCAACATTTTCATTGTATGTAGAATGTTGAAGTTCATTGAAGCTCGCAATCTATAAAGGCAAAATGTCTTCACTGTTATTCATGAATGAAGGGTACCTGCGAAGTTTATTGACAAAAGTGTTATACAGCAAGTTGTGTTTTGCAATGGCTTTATACATTCATATCATTTAATAAGCCATGGTAGAAAATGCCCAGCTTCAGACGAGGAAGTTCCTTGTTCAAACACTTTGATGACATCTAGGGTGCAGTTGAAAGGGATAAAATTTTCGTCTTCATTCAGAACAGACCACCATTCTGTTCAGAGTATACTAAAGTAACCAAACTTTTTACACATTCCAAAGAACAATGGATTTCAGTGTCGGTTCACCTTTAATCTGCAGCAAAGCACTGCGAGTCTGGGACAAAGTTGCTCAATATTCTCAGAAACCGAAGTACCTTCATCTTTTCTTCTCCACTTGAGTTTTTAGCAGTCAATCAAAAAGCTGAGCCAATTGAGAGTTTGTGTTACCACCTACAAGACGTGAAGGGGTGAGAGGACTGGCTCTTTAAGTCAGTAGCATGAATAGGTGGAATTTCGCACACGCAAGTTTAAAATAAAAAAATATCTACAATTGAAGATAAATGTCTGTTAAAGCCATTGTACGTATGCTGAATCAAAAAAGTATTACCTTGAATCTTTTGAACATTCAATCAGGTTTCTTTAAAGCTTCGCTTAAATTTATGGTATCATGTTGACTGAAGCAACAGTTGTTTTTAAGATAAAATATCTGCACCGCTCGTCTAAAGGTGTACGTGCACACACGCAGAGACAGTGGTATCAGCTTTGCAGTAAACACACTCCACGGGCTTATTTTAACCTTTACCGTTGTTTGGGACCTTTTGGACCCATGCGGAGAGCTCGGCTGTCACCCATCTTTACTGTTTCACGCGGAGCTCGAAACTGCGAGTAGCTACCCGAAAATTCGGCCACAACAACGAGAGAGACAGTAGTTTAAGGTCACGGGGTCCACGGCCTACGGAAGCCGATGCGGGGCGGGCTACGTCCGCTTTTCCGCCCACTCCCGAGGCGCGCAGATATGCCCCGATCGGAGCACAACGGTAAATGGTTAATTGTAAAACTGCCACATTTCATGCATTAGGTGGAGGGAGATAGTAGGCGACCAAACGGATAGTGCTATTTATATTATGCCTAACAGTATGTTAAGGTTCCCCCCAATCGACCGCTGAATAAGCTGGTTGAAACAGCCAAAATAACTTTGGAGCCAAAAGTGTGATTTCCAATTCATTTCAAGAATCAACCGTTGGCTACAGTGAGGATTGAATGCAGCTTATTTAGGCCAAGATAGATACGTAATGACCTGTTTTGACTTCAGTGTGGATAAAAAATAATGCATTTGGTGTGGCTGGTGCTTCGCTCTAGTGAAAGGGAAGAACTTTCACCATTGCTCGAAATTTGGCAGTGGGTGAAATTCGCTGTATTTGCGATAAAGCCTAGGCATAGGATGAAAAACGATCCTGTTCCAGGCTAAGTAAAACCAGGATAAAAGTTGGACTGACTGAGCATAGTCTGGGTTTCATGCTAGCTGAAATTAACATTCTGTGTAACTCCGAATATGCCATGCCACCAAACGTAAGGTGGGTTTAGAATAAGGCTGGCAGCACTGTTACAGTGTCTACAGGTTTACTATACATGTATTAACTTTGAAAGTATTAGAATAGTAAATACACCCGATTTCGGGCACTGCCAAATTTCCCCCAACGCGTGGAAATTCTTCCCTTTTATCGTATCAAAGCACCAGTCTACGCTTGCAAACAATTAACCAAATCAAATGCATTGTTTTGTCCACACTTAAGCAAAAACAATGAACAACTTGCTCTCACCTCTAAGTCTTGCGCAACACCTTGCCCTATATAGTAGAATATTCGGACGAAGTTGCAGGAATGCATTAGAGGTTTGGAATGAATTCAATTACCAGACTTAATGAGTAGGCGTGAGGGTGAACAGGGGTATAAGCAGTGGCGCCGCCACGAGGGAGGGCTGCGAAAGGGAATGTACCCCAAAGCGTAGTTTATCAAGAAAGATTAAGTTAGTTCAACTTATATAAGAGAAACTGTCTTGTGATGATGCGAGATTTACATGAACAGTAATATTTAATTCAGACGGGTTGGGAAATATCATTTTGGAGAACTGAGAGGTTTTTCGGCAAACCAGTTTCAGCTGCACAGCGGCGCTTTTCAACCAGTAGGTTGGAAACTGGGCCGTAAAACTCCATCTAACTAAGTAACTAACTAACTAACTAACTAACTAACTAACTAACTAACTAACTAACTAACTAACTAACTAACTAACTAACTAACTAACTAACTAACTAACTAACTAACTAACTAACTAACTAACTAACTAACTAACTAACTAACTAACTAACTAACTAACTAACTAACTAACTAACTAACTAACTAACTAACTAACTAACTAACTAACTAACTAACTAACTAACTAACTAACTAACTAACTAACTAACTAACTAACTAACTAACTAACTAACTAACTAACTAACTAACTAACTAACTAACTAACTAACTAACTAACTAACTAACTAACTAACTAACTAACTAACTAACTAACTAACTAACTAACTAACTAACTAACTAACTAACTAACTAAGTAACTAACTAACTAACTAAGTAACTAACTAACTAACTAACTAACTAACTAACTAACTAACTAACTAACTAACTAACTAACTAACTAACTAACTAACTAACTAACTAACTAACTAACTAACTAACTAACTAACTAACTAACTAACTAACTAACTAACTAACTAACTAACTAACTAACTAACTAACTAACTAACTAACTAACTAACTAAACTAACTAACTAACTAACTAACTAACTAACTAACTAACTAACTAACTAACTAACTAACTAACTAACTAACTAACTAACTAACTAACTAACTAACTAACTAACTAACTAACTAACTAACTAACTAACTAACTAATTAATTAACTAACTAACTAACTAACGAACTAACTAACTGCTTCGTTTATAATCAGTTGTGCAGTTCTAAATGCTTCGTTTATAATCAGGGGTGCAGTTAGAGGGGCGGCGCATTAGGACTGGCTCAGAAAAATAAAAAAAAAAATCGAAAAATTGCCGTATGTGCCACGAGATAATCAGGTGACGGTCGGTCAACTTCAGTGCAATTCTCGTGGCGTTGCGCACTGTTTAACAAGAAATTTCCTAACTGGCTAACGATAGCACTCATCCATTACCCTAACAAAGAATACAATCGAAACAATACAATTAAAATTGTCAATCAGAAACACCTTTTTAAAAAGTACGTATCTTCCCCGATTTTGATGACTTCCCTTTCGTAAGATTTCGAATCTCTCCAGTCCAAGCTCCATATTTGCAATCATTTGAGGATATCATTTGAGGATAACCGCGTATACATCCCCCCAAAAAAGTGTACCTTTTTGCCCCGTCTCAACTGAGAGTTGCGATATAAACCTCTCTCTTCAATGATGCACTGGATTAGAATTGGAATTCAACTGGATTGGAATTTAAATGAATCAACTCGAAACCAAGCTATTTTAAATGTTTGATTGGATTGCCTGCTCATTGCTAATGGAATTTTCTTTCACTTGATGAGATATTTTTATAGACTTGCCACAGTTCTTAAATATGGTTAAGCTTTGTGTTAAATCACAATTCCTATTATTTGCGAGATTCACGCTGCTCTCCTCCGAGCTAAATGTTGTTGAAAATATTTTGGGTATCAGTGTGGCTGCACTTTCAAGCACGTTATGGTGACGAAAACAACCCATGCTGCATGCTCAAAATATGACCGGTGAGGAAACACTTGCAGACCACTGCAATGTAACGGATGTGTCGAAATATTGTGTACCTGAGTCCCTTGAATTATGGGGATTATTGCCAACAAACACATCACGGGCATGTTTAGTGAAAAAAGTGCAACATTTCTTTTTTAGCCTATTATAGGCGTGACTATCGATGTGGCACTCACCTAACACCTAATGTTAAGGTTGCTAAGTGCAACCCCATCGGAGGAAACCCGTGCTGCTCCAAATATGGCTGGTGTGGAAATGCTACACAGTACTGTGAATGTGACGGATGTATTGACTATAGACGACGTGAGTATTACTCGACACTCTTAATTGTGGGGCCTTTTGGCAATAACAAATAATGAGCCTATCTGATGTTAATGTGTGAATGATGATCCCAAAAACGTTTCATTCGCCGACTTAGTCACACTTAGATTTTTCATAATATTCTTTGCAGCTTTCTTGCTCGCATTTCATACCAGAACTCTAAAGCTAAATGAAAGAGAAAATCCAAAAATTTCCAAACGTGGGGTACACGAGAGAATTAATGCTTAAGAAATTGATAAAAACAAGAGCATGCGGCAGAAATACTTAGCTATGCACTCTGTTCAAAACTCCTAGAAGAGGAATCCACTTGAAATGCATGGTACCCTTTTGAATAAAACGTTTCTTTGGCGAAATTGTGACCTTCCTTAATCGTAACCTACTGTGAAGTGGAATGCGAAGTGATAGAAAAAAACCTATGCGATTTCTAAGACGACTTTCCGACCTATTGAGAATACTGTGTCGAGTGTTTGATTGTAATGATGAAAGGTCAAACCATTATTAAAAATACCTTTAAATTGCTCATAGTTGAAAGATAGGGGCATTGACTGGTCACTCTGAAAAACCGTCAATTGGGATTGACCGACATCGCCCTTTTGACTTCTGTTTCGAGTTTTTCCCGTTTGATCATTCTTGGAGTAATGTCTGTTGCAACTTGGAAGAATATGTTATGTTACTTGCAGCAAAGTATGCCATTTTCGTTAGACGTTAAAAAATAGTGATCCTGGAGGAAAATATGTCGTCAAAATGGGTCTTTATACAAATGTTGTTTTGGTATATGCATAGAGACAGAAGATCAAACGCTTTATTTAATGCATGACAGTCACGGTGACCGACTAGGCGACTTTTCCCTCCAAACGCGAACTTATAGTATGACATGAAAGCTTCATGAGTCTTGCATACTCAATTGAGAAATATGACTTAATTGTCATAAGATGAACAGAATCACCACAAATGTTTTTGAGATTGCACCTTGAACTAATATAATTCAAAATCGTTTCATATTTCCAGCCAAATACAGGAGTGACTACCGATGCGGCGGCAATTATCGAGCACCTAATGGTGAAGTTGCCAAGTGCAA